>CM075738.1:11163658-11763658 GCA_037974335.1 Prionace glauca | reverse complement strand
ATCGCAGCATTCGAACCCATTGTCACAATGTTCCGAATCGCTATTGCAGCGTTAGAACCCATTGTCACAACATTCCGAATCGCTATCGCAAGGCTCGAACCCATTGTCACAACGTTCCGAATCGCTATCGCAGCGTTCGAACCCATTGTCACAACGTTCCGAATCGGTATTGCAGCGTCCGAACCCATTGTCACAACATTCCGAATCGCTATCGCAGCGTGCGAACCCATTGTCACAACGTTCCGAATCGCTATCGCAGCGTCTGAACCCATTGTCGCAACGTTCCAAATCGCTATCGCAGCATTCGAACCCATTGTCGCAACGTTCCGAATCGCTATCGCAGCGTCCGAACCCATTGTCGCAACGTTCCGAATCGCAGCGTTCGAACCCATTGTCGCAACGTTCCAAATCGGTATCGCAGCATTCGAACCCATTGTCGCAATGTTCTGAATTGCAGCGTTCGAACCCATTGTTGCAACATTCCGAATCGCTATCGCAGCATTCGAACCCATTGTCGCAATGTTCCAAATTGCTATTGCAGCGTTCGAACCCATTGTCGCAATGTTCCGAATAACTATCGCGACATTTGCACCCATTGTCACAATGTTCCGAATCGCTGTCGCAGCGTTCAAACCCAGTGTCTGAACGTTCCGAATCGCTATCGCAGCATTCGAACCCATTGTCACCACATTCCGAATTGCTATTGTAGCGTTCGAACCCATCGTCGCAATGTTCCGAATCACTGTTGCAGCATCCGAACCCATTGTCACAACTTTGCGAATCGCTATCGCAGCGTCCGAACCCATTGTCGCAACGTTCCGAATCGCTATCGCAGCATTCGAACCCATTGTCGCAACGTTCCGAATTGCTATCGCAGCGTTCGAACCCATTGTCACAATGTTCCGAATCGCTATCGCAGCGTTCGAACCCATTGTCACAATGTTCCGAATCGCTATGGCTGCGTTCAAACCTTTTGTCGCAATGTTCCGAATCAGTATCGCAGCGTTCGAACACATTGTCACAACGTTCCGAATCGCTAACGCAACGTTCGAACCCATTATCACAACGTTCCGAATCGCTATCGCAGCATTCGAACCCATTGTCACAACGTTCCGAATCGCTATCGCAACGTTCGAACCCATTGTCGCAACGTTCCGAATCGCTATCGCAGCGTCTGAACCCATTGTCGCAACGTTCCAAATCGCTATCGCAGCATTCGAACCCATTGTCGCAACGTTCCGAATCGCTATCGTAGCGTCCGAACCCTTTGTCGCAACGTTCCGAATCGCAGCGTTCGAACCCATTGTCGCAACGTTCCAAATCGCTATCGCAGCATTCAAACCCATTGTCGCAATGTTCTGAATCGCAGCGTTCGAACCCATTGTTGCAACATTCCGAATCGCTATCGCAGCGTTCGAACCCATTGTCGCAATGTTCCAAATTGCTATTGCAGCGTTCGAACCCATTGTCGCAATGTTCCGAATCACTATCGCGACATTTGAACCCATTGTCACAACGTTCCGAATCGCTATCGCAGCGTTCGAACCCATTGTCTGAACGTTCCGAATCGCTATCGCAGCATTCGAACCCATTGTCACAACGTTCCGAATCGCTATCGCAGCATTCGAAGCCATTGTCACAATGTTCCGAATCACTATTGCAGCGTTAGAACCCATTGTCACAACATTCCGAATTGCTATCGCAAGGCTCGAACCCATTGTCACAACGTTCCGAATCGCTATCGTAGCGTTCGAACCCATTGTCACAACGTTCCGAATCGCTATCGCAGCGTTCGAACCCATTGTCACAATGTTCCGAATCGCTATTGCAGCATCCGAACCCATTGTCACAACGTTCCGAATCGCTATCGCAGCATTCGAACCCATTGTCACAATGTTCCGAATCGCTATTGCAGCGTTAGAACCCATTGTCACAACATTCCGAATCGCTATCGCAAGGCTCGAACCCATTGTCACAACGTTCTGAATCGCTATCGCAGCGTTCGAACCCATTGTCACAACGTTCCGAATCGGTATTGCAGCGTCCGAACCCATTGTCACAACGTTCCGAATCGGTATCGCAGCATTCGAAGCCATTGTCACAATGTTCCGAATCGCTATTGCAGCGTTCGAACCCATTGTCACAACGTTCCGAATCGCTATCGCAGCATTCGAAGCCATTGTCACAATGTTCCGAATCGCTATTGCAGCGTTAGAACCCATTGTCACAACGTTCCGAATCGCTATCGCAGCATTCGAACCCATTGTCGCAACGTTCCAAATCGCTATCGCAGCATTCGAACCCATTGTCGCAATGTTCCGAATCGCTATCGCAGCGTTCGAACACATTGTCACAACGTTCCGAATCGCTAACGCAACGTTCGAACCCATTATCACAACGTTCCGAATCGCTATCGCAGCATTCGAACCCATTGTCACAACGTTCCGAATCGCTATCGCAGCATTCGAACCCATTGTCACAACGTTCTGAATCGCTATCGCAGCATTCGAACCCACTGTCACAACATTCCGAATCGCTATCGCAGCGTTGGTACCCATTGTCGCAACGTTCTGAATCGGTATCGCAGCGTTCGAATCCATTGTCACACCGTTCCGAATCGCTATCGTAGCATTCGAACCCATTGTCACAACGTTCCGAATCGCTATCGCAGCATTCGAACCCATTGTCACAATGTTCCGAATCGCTATTGCAGCGTCCGAACCCATTGTCACAACATTCCGAATCGCTATCGCAGCGTGCGAACCCATTGTCACAACGTTCCGAATCGCTATCGCAGCGTCTGAACCCATTGTTGCAACGTTCCAAATCGCTATCGCAGCATTCGAACCCATTGTCGCAACGTTCCGAATCGCTATCACAGCGTCCGAACCCATTGTCGCAACGTTCCGAATCGCTGCGTTCGAACCCATTGTCGCAACGTTCCAAATCGGTATCGCAGCATTCGAACCCATTGTCGCAATGTTCTGAATTGCAGCGTTCGAACCCATTGTTGCAACATTCCGAATCGCTATCGCAGCGTTCGAACCCATTGGCGCAATGTTCCAAATTGCTATTGCAGCGTTCGAACCCATTGTCGCAATGTTCCGAATAACTATCGCGACATTTGCACCCATTGTCACAATGTTCCGAATCGCTATCGCAGCGTTCAAACCCAGTGTCTGAACGTTCCGAATCGCTATCGCAGCATTCGAACCCATTGTCACCACATTCCGAATTGCTATTGTAGCGTTCGAACCCATCGTCGCAATGTTCCGAATCACTGTTGCAGCATCCGAACCCATTGTCACAACTTTGCGAATCGCTATCGCAGCGTCCGAACCCATTGTCGCAACGTTCCGAATCGCTATCGCAGCATTCAAACCCATTGTCGCAACGTTCCGAATTGCTATCGCAGCGTTCGAACCCATTGTCACAATGTTCCGAATCGCTATCGCAGCGTTCGAACCCATTGTCACAATGTTCCGAATCGCTATGGCTGCGTTCAAACCTTTTGTCGCAATGTTCCGAATCAGTATCGCAGCGTTCGAACACATTGTCACAACGTTCCGAATCGCTAACGCAACGTTCGAACCCATTATCACAACGTTCCGAATCGCTATCGCAGCATTCGAACCCATTGTCACAACGTTCCGAATCGCTATCGCAGCGTTCGAACCCATTGTCGCAACGTTCCGAATCGCTATCGCAGCGTCTGAACCCATTGTCGCAACGTTCCAAATCGCTATCGCAGCATTCGAACCCATTGTCGCAACGTTCCGAATCGCTATCGCAGCGTCCGAACCCTTTGTCGCAACGTTCCGAATCGCAGCGTTCGAACCCATTGTCGCAACGTTCCAAATCGCTATCGCAGCATTCAAACCCATTGTCGCAATGTTCTGAATCGCAGCGTTCGAACCCATTGTTGCAACATTCCGAATCGCTATCGCAGCGTTCGAACCCATTGTCGCAATGTTCCAAATTGCGATTGCAGCGTTCGAACCCATTGTCGCAATGTTCCGAATCACTATCGTGACATTTGAACCCATTGTCACAACGTTCCGAATCGCTATTGCAGCGTTAGAACCCATTGTCACAACGTTCCGAATCGCTATTGCAGGGCTCGAACCCATTGTCACAACGTTCCGAATCGCTATCGCAGCGTTCGAACCCATTGTCACAACGTTCCGAATCAGTATTGCAGCGTCCGAACCCATTGTCACAACGTTCCGAATCGCTATCGCAGCATTCGAACCCATTGTCACAACGTTCCGAATCGCTATCGCAGCGTTCAAACCCATTGTCACAACGTTCCGAATCGCTATTGCAGCGTCCGAACCCATTGTCACAACGTTCCGAATCGCTATCGCAGCATTCAAACCCATTGTCACAACGTTCCGAATCGCTATCGCAGCGTTCGAACCCATTGTCACAATGTTCCGAATCGCTATCGCAGCATTCGAACCCATTGTCACTACGTTCCGAATCGCTATTGCAGCGTTAGAACCCATTGTCACAACATTCTGAATCGCTATCGCAGGGCTCGAACCCATTGTCACAACGTTCCGAATCGCTATCGCAGCGTTCGAACACATTGTCACAACGTTCCGAATCGGTATTGCAGCGTCCGAACCCATTGTCGCAACGTTCCGAATCGCTGTCGCAGCATTCGAACCCATTGTCACAACGTTCCGAATCGCTATTGCAGCGTCCGAACCCATTGTCACAATGTTCCGAATCGATATCGCAGCATTCGAACCCATTGTCACAACGTTCCGAATCGCTATCGCAGCGTTCGAACCCATTGTCACAATGTTCCGAATCGCTATCGCAGCGTTCGAACCCATTGTCACTACGTTCCAAATCGCTATCGCAGCGTTCGAACCCATTGTCACAACGTTCCGAATCGCTATTGCAGCGTTAGAACCCATTGTCACAACGTTCCGAATCGCTATTGCAGGGCTTGAACCCATTGTCACAACGTTCCGAATCGCTATCGCAGCGTTCGAACCCATTGTCACAACGTTCCGAATCGCTATCGCAGCGTTCGAACCAATTGTCGCAACGTTCCGAATCGCTATCGCAGCGTTCGAACCCATTGTCACAACGTTCCGAATCGCTATCGCAGCGTTCGAACCCATTGTCTGAACGTTCCGAATCGCTATCGCAGCATTCGAACCCATTGTCACAACGTTCCGAATCGCTATCGCAGCATTCGAAGCCATTGTCACAATGTTCCGAATCACTATTGCAGCGTTAGAACCCATTGTCACAACATTCCGAATCGCTATCGCAAGGCTCGAACCCATTGTCACAACGTTCCGAATCGCTATCGCAGCGTTCGAACCCATTGTCACAACGTTCCGAATCGGTATTGCAGCGTCCGAACCCATTGTCACAACGTTCTGAATCGGTATCGCAGCGTTCGAATCCATTGTCACACCGTTCCGAATCGCTATCGTAGCATTCGAACCCATTGTCACAACGTCCGAATCGCTATCGCAGCATTCGAACCCATTGTCACAATGTTCCGAATCGCTATTGCAGCGTTAGAACCCATTGTCACAACATTCTGAATCGCTATCGCAAGGCTCGAACCCATTGTCACAACGTTCCAAATCGCTATCGCAGCGTTCGAACCCATTGTCACAACGTTCCGAATCGGTATTGCAGCGTTCGAACCCATTGTCTGAACGTTCCGAATCGCTATCGCAGCATTCAAAGCCATTGTCACAATGTTCCGAATCGCTATCGCAGCATTCGAAGCCATTGTCACAATGTTCCGAATCACTATTGCAGCGTTAGAACCCATTGTCACAACATTCCGAATCGCTATCGCAAGGCTCGAACCCATTGTCACAACGTTCCGAATCGCTATCGCAGCGTTCGAACCCATTGTCACAACGTTCCGAATCGCTATAGCAGCGTTCGAACCCATTGTCACAATGTTCCGAATCGCTATTGCAGCATCCGAACCCATTGTCACAACGTTCCGAATCGCTATCGCAGCATTCAAAGCCATTGTCACAATGTTCCGAATCGCTATTGCAGCGTTAGAACCCATTGTCACAATATTCCGAATCGCTATCGCAAGGCTCGAACCCATTGTCACAACGTTCCGAATCGCTATCGCAGCGTTCAAACCCATTGTCACAATGTTCCGAATCGCTATCGCAGCATTCGAACCCATTGTCGCAACGTTCCAAATCGCTATCGCAGCATTCGAACCCATTGTCGCAATGTTCCGAATCGCTATCGCAGCGTTCGAACACATTGTCACAACGTTCCGAATCGCTAACGCAATGTTCGAACCCATTATCACAACGTTCCGAATCGCTATCGCAGCATTCGAACCCATTGTCACAATGTTCCGAATCGCTATCGCAGCATTCGAACCCATTGTCACAACGTTCTGAATCGCTATCGCAGCGTTCGAACCCACTGTCACAACATTCCGAATCGCTATCGCAAGGCTCGAACCCATTGTCACAACGTTCCGAATCGCTATAGCAGCGTTCGAACCCATTGTCGCAACGTTCTGAATCGGTATCGCACCGTTCGAATCCATTGTCACACCGTTCCGAATCGCTATCGCAGCATTCGAACCCATTGTCACAACGTTCCGAATCGCTATCGCAGCATTCGAACCCATTGTCACAATGTTCCGAATCGCTATTGCAGCGTTAGAACCCATTGTCACAACATTCCGAATCGCTATCGCAGCGTTCGAACCCATTGTCACAACGTTCCGAATCGGTATTGCAGCGTCCGAACCCATTGTCACAACGTTCCGAATCGCTATCGCAGCATTCGAACCCATTGTCACAACGTTCCGAATCACTATCGCAGCGTTCGAACCCATTGTCACAACGTTCCGAATCGCTATGGCCGCGTCCGAACCCATTGTCGCAACGTTCCGAATCGCTATCGCAGCATTCGAACCCATTGTCGCAACGTTCAGAATGTCTATCGCAGCGTCCGAACCCATTGTCACAATGTTCCGAATCGCTATCACAGCGTTCGAACCCATTGTCATTACGTTCCAAATCGCTATTGCAGCGTTCGAACCCATTGTCACAACGTTCCGAATCGCTATTGCAGCGTTAGAACCCATTGTCACAACGTTCCGAATCGCTATTGCAGGGCTTGAACCCATTTTCACAACGTTCCGAATCGCTATCGCAGCGTTCGAACCCATCGTCGCAATGTTCCGAATCGCTATCGCAGCGTCCGAACCCATTGTCACAACTTTCCGAATCGCTATCGCAGCGACCGAACCCATTGTCGCAACGTTCCGAATCGCTATCGCAGCGTCTGAACCCATTGTCTCAACGTTCCGAATCGCTATCGCAGCATTCGAACCCATTGTCACAACGTTCCGAATCGCTATCGCAGCGTCCGAACCCATTGTCGCAACGTTCCGAATCGCAGCGTTCGAACCCATTGTCGCAACGTTCCAAATCGCTATCGCAGCATTCGAACCCATTGTCGCAATGTTCTGAATCGCAGCGTTCGAACCCATTGTTGCAACATTCCAAATCGCTATCGCAGCGTTCGAACCCATTGTCGCAATGTTCCAAATTGCTATTGTAGCGTTCGAACCCATTGTCGCAATGTTCCGAATCACTGTTGCAGCATCCGAACCCATTGTCGCAACGTTCCGAATCGCTATCGCAGCGTCCGAACCCATTGTCGCAACGTTCCGAATCGCTATCGCAGCATTCGAACCCATTGTCGCAACGTTCCGAATTTCTATCGCAGCGTCCGAACCCATTGTCACAATGTTCCGAATCGCTATCGCAGCATTCGAACCCATTGTTGCAACGTTCCGAATCGCTATCGCAGCGTTCAAACCCATTGTCACAATGTTCCGAATCGCTATGGCTGCGTTCAAACCTTTTGTCGCAATGTTCCGAATTGCTATCGCAGCGTTCGAACACATTGTCACAACATTCCAAATCGCTAACGCAACGTTCGAACCCATTATCACAACGTTCCGAATCGCTATCGCAGCATTCGAACCCATTGTCACAACGTTCCGAATCGCTATCGCAGCGTTCGAACCCATTGTCACTACGTTCCAAATCGCTATCGCAGCGTTCGAACCCATTGTCACAACGTTCCGAATCGCTATCGCAGCGTTCGAACCCATTGTCACAACGTTCCGAATCGCTATCGCAGCGTCCGAACCCATTGTCGCAACGTTCCAAATCGCTATCGCAGCATTCGAACCCATTGTCGCAACGTTCCGAATCGCTATCGCAGCGTCCGAACCCATTGTCGCAACGTTCCGAATCGCAGCGTTCGAACCCATTGTCGCAACGTTCCAAATCGCTATCGCAGCATTCGAACCCATTGTCGCAATGTTCTGAATCGCAGCGTTCGAACCCATTGTTGCAACATTCCGAATCGCTATCGCAGCGTTCGAACCCATTGTCGCAATGTTCCAAATTGCGATTGCAGCGTTCGAACCCATTGTCGCAATGTTCCGAATCACTATCGCGACATTTGAACCCATTGTCACAACGTTCCGAATCGCTATCGCAGCGTTCGAACCCATTGTCTGAACGTTCCGAATCGCTATCGCAGCATTCGAACCCATTGTCACAACGTTCCGAATCGCTATCGCAGCATTCGAAGCCATTGTCACAATGTTCCGAATCACTATTGCAGCGTTAGAACCCATTGTCACAACATTCCGAATCGCTATCGCAAGGCTCGAACCCATTGTCACAACGTTCCGAATCGCTATCGCAGCGTTCGAACCCATTGTCACAATGTTCCGAATCGCTATTGCAGCATCCGAACCCATTGTCACAACGTTCCGAATCGCTATCGCAGCATTCGAAGCCATTGTCACAATGTTCCGAATCGCTATTGCAGCGTTCGAACCCATTGTCACAACGTTCCGAATCGGTATTGCAGCGTTCGAACCCATTGTCTGAACGTTCCGAATCGCTATCGCAGCATTCAAAGCCATTGTCACAATGTTCCGAATCGCTATCGCAGCATTCGAAGCCATTGTCACAATGTTCCGAATCACTATTGCAGCGTTAGAACCCATTGTCACAACATTCCGAATCGCTATCGCAAGGCTCGAACCCATTGTCACAACGTTCCGAATCGCTATCGCAGCGTTCAAACCCATTGTCACAACGTTCCGAATCGCTATAGCAGCGTTCGAACCCATTGTCACAACGTTCCGAATCGCTATCGCAGCATTCAAAGCCATTGTCACAATGTTCCGAATCGCTATTGCAGCGTTAGAACCCATTGTCACAATATTCCGAATCGCTATCGCAAGGCTCGAACCCATTGTCACAACGTTCCGAATCGCTATCGCAGCGTTCAAACCCATTGTCACAATGTTCCGAATCGCTATCGCAGCATTCGAACCCATTGTCGCAACGTTCCAAATCGCTATCGCAGCATTCGAACCCATTGTCGCAATGTTCCGAATCGCTATCGCAGCGTTCGAACACATTGTCACAACGTTCCGAATCGCTAACGCAATGTTCGAACCCATTATCACAACGTTCCGAATCGCTATCGCAGCATTCGAACCCATTGTCACAATGTTCCGAATCGCTATCGCAGCATTCGAACCCATTGTCACAACGTTCTGAATCGCTATCGCAGCGTTCGAACCCACTGTCACAACATTCCGAATCGCTATCGCAAGGCTCGAACCCATTGTCACAACGTTCCGAATCGCTATCGCAGCGTTGGTACCCATTGTCGCAACGTTCTGAATCGGTATCGCACCGTTCGAATCCATTGTCACACCGTTCCGAATCGCTATCGCAGCATTCGAACCCATTGTCACCACATTCCGAATTGCTATTGTAGCGTTCGAACCCATCGTCGCAATGTTCCGAATCACTGTTGCAGCATCCGAACCCATTGTCACAACTTTGCGAATCGCTATCGCAGCGTCCGAACCCATTGTCGCAACGTTCCGAATCGCTATCGCAGCATTCAAACCCATTGTCGCAACGTTCCGAATTGCTATCGCAGCGTTCGAACCCATTGTCACAATGTTCCGAATCGCTATCGCAGCGTTCGAACCCATTGTCACAATGTTCCGAATCGCTATGGCTGCGTTCAAACCTTTTGTCGCAATGTTCCGAATCAGTATCGCAGCGTTCGAACACATTGTCACAACGTTCCGAATCGCTAACGCAACGTTCGAACCCATTATCACAACGTTCCGAATCGCTATCGCAGCATTCGAACCCATTGTCACAACGTTCCGAATCGCTATCGCAGCGTTCGAACCCATTGTCGCAACGTTCCGAATCGCTATCGCAGCGTCTGAACCCATTGTCGCAACGTTCCAAATCGCTATCGCAGCATTCGAACCCATTGTCGCAACGTTCCGAATCGCTATCGCAGCGTCCGAACCCTTTGTCGCAACGTTCCGAATCGCAGCGTTCGAACCCATTGTCGCAACGTTCCAAATCGCTATCGCAGCATTCAAACCCATTGTCGCAATGTTCTGAATCGCAAAGTTCGAACCCATTGTTGCAACATTCCGAATCGCTATCGCAGCGTTCGAACCCATTGTCGCAATGTTCCAAATTGCGATTGCAGCGTTCGAACCCATTGTCGCAATGTTCCGAATCACTATCGTGACATTTGAACCCATTGTCACAACGTTCCGAATCGCTATTGCAGCGTTAGAACCCATTGTCACAACGTTCCGAATCGCTATTGCAGGGTTCGAACCCATTGTCACAACGTTCCGAATCGCTATCGCAGCGTTCGAACCCATTGTCACAACGTTCCGAATCAGTATTGCAGCGTCCGAACCCATTGTCACAACGTTCCGAATCGCTATCGCAGCATTCGAACCCATTGTCACAACGTTCCGAATCGCTATCGCAGCGTTCAAACCCATTGTCACAACGTTCCGAATCGCTATTGCAGCGTCCGAACCCATTGTCACAACGTTCCGAATCGCTATCGCAGCATTCAAACCCATTGTCACAACGTTCCGAATCGCTATCGCAGCGTTCGAACCCATTGTCACAATGTTCCGAATCGCTATCGCAGCATTCGAACCCATTGTCACTACGTTCCGAATCGCTATTGCAGCGTTAGAACCCATTGTCACAACATTCTGAATCGCTATCGCAGGGCTCGAACCCATTGTCACAACGTTCCGAATCGCTATCGCAGCGTTCGAACACATTGTCACAACGTTCCGAATCGGTATTGCAGCGTCCGAACCCATTGTCGCAACGTTCCGAATCGCTGTCGCAGCATTCGAACCCATTGTCACAACGTTCCGAATCGCTATTGCAGCGTCCGAACCCATTGTCACAATGTTCCGAATCGATATCGCAGCATTCGAACCCATTGTCACAACGTTCCGAATCGCTATCGCAGCGTTCGAACCCATTGTCACAATGTTCCGAATCGCTATCGCAGCGTTCGAACCCATTGTCACTACGTTCCAAATCGCTATCGCAGCGTTCGAACCCATTGTCACAACGTTCCGAATCGCTATTGCAGCGTTAGAACCCATTGTCACAACGTTCCGAATCGCTATTGCAGGGCTTGAACCCATTGTCACAACGTTCCGAATCGCTATCGCAGCGTTCGAACCCATTGTCACAACGTTCCGAATCGCTATCGCAGCGTTCGAACCAATTGTCGCAACGTTCCGAATCGCTATCGCAGCGTTCGAACCCATTGTCACAACGTTCCGAATCGCTATCGCAGCGTTCGAACCCATTGTCTGAACGTTCCGAATCGCTATCGCAGCATTCGAACCCATTGTCACAACGTTCCGAATCGCTATCGCAGCTTTCGAAGCCATTGTCACAATGTTCCGAATCACTATTGCAGCGTTAGAACCCATTGTCACAACATTCCGAATCGCTATCGCAAGGCTCGAACCCATTGTCACAACGTTCCGAATCGCTATCGCAGCGTTCGAACCCATTGTCACAACGTTCCGAATCGGTATTGCAGCGTCCGAACCCATTGTCACAACGTTCTGAATCGGTATCGCAGCGTTCGAATCCATTGTCACACCGTTCCGAATCGCTATCGTAGCATTCGAACCCATTGTCACAACGTCCGAATCGCTATCGCAGCATTCGAACCCATTGTCACAATGTTCCGAATCGCTATTGCAGCGTTAGAACCCATTGTCACAACATTCTGAATCGCTATCGCAAGGCTCGAACCCATTGTCACAACGTTCCAAATCGCTATCGCAGCGTTCGAACCCATTGTCACAACGTTCCGAATCGGTATTGCAGCGTTCGAACCCATTGTCTGAACGTTCCGAATCGCTATCGCAGCATTCAAAGCCATTGTCACAATGTTCCGAATCGCTATCGCAGCATTCGAAGCCATTGTCACAATGTTCCGAATCACTATTGCAGCGTTAGAACCCATTGTCACAACATTCCGAATCGCTATCGCAAGGCTCGAACCCATTGTCACAACGTTCCGAATCGCTATCGCAGCGTTCGAACCCATTGTCACAACGTTCCGAATCGCTATAGCAGCGTTCGAACCCATTGTCACAATGTTCCGAATCGCTATTGCAGCATCCGAACCCATTGTCACAACGTTCCGAATCGCTATCGCAGCATTCAAAGCCATTGTCACAATGTTCCGAATCGCTATTGCAGCGTTAGAACCCATTGTCACAATATTCCGAATCGCTATCGCAAGGCTCGAACCCATTGTCACAACGTTCCGAATCGCTATCGCAGCGTTCAAACCCATTGTCACAATGTTCCGAATCGCTATCGCAGCATTCGAACCCATTGTCGCAACGTTCCAAATCGCTATCGCAGCATTCGAACCCATTGTCGCAATGTTCCGAATCGCTATCGCAGCGTTCGAACACATTGTCACAACGTTCCGAATCGCTAACGCAATGTTCGAACCCATTATCACAACGTTCCGAATCGCTATCGCAGCATTCGAACCCATTGTCACAATGTTCCGAATCGCTATCGCAGCATTCGAACCCATTGTCACAACGTTCTGAATCGCTATCGCAGCGTTCGAACCCACTGTCACAACATTCCGAATCGCTATCGCAAGGCTCGAACCCATTGTCACAACGTTCCGAATCGCTATCGCAGCGTTGGTACCCATTGTCGCAACGTTCTGAATCGGTATCGCACCGTTCGAATCCATTGTCACACCGTTCCGAATCGCTATCGCAGCATTCGAACCCATTGTCACAACGTTCCGAATCGCTATCGCAGCATTCGAACCCATTGTCACAATGTTCCGAATCGCTATTGCAGCGTTAGAACCCATTGTCACAACATTCCGAATCGCTATCGCAGCGTTCGAACCCATTGTCACAACGTTCCGAATCGGTATTGCAGCGTCCGAACCCATTGTCACAACGTTCCGAATCGCTATCGCAGCATTCGAACCCATTGTCACAACGTTCCGAATCACTATCGCAGCGTTCGAACCCATTGTCACAACGTTCCGAATCGCTATGGCCGCGTCCGAACCCATTGTCGCAACGTTCCGAATCGCTATCGCAGCATTCGAACCCATTGTCGCAACGTTCAGAATGTCTATCGCAGCGTCCGAACCCATTGTCACAATGTTCCGAATCGCTATCACAGCGTTCGAACCCATTGTCATTACGTTCCAAATCGCTATTGCAGCGTTCGAACCCATTGTCACAACGTTCCGAATCGCTATTGCAGCGTTAGAACCCATTGTCACAACGTTCCGAATCGCTATTGCAGGGCTTGAACCCATTTTCACAACTTTCCGAATCGCTATCGCAGCGACCGAACCCATTGTCGCAACGTTCCGAATCGCTATCGCAGCGTCCGAACCCATTGTCACAATGTTCCGAATCGCTATCACAGCGTTCGAACCCATTGTCATTACGTTCCAAATCGCTATTGCAGCGTTCGAACCCATTGTCACAACGTTCCGAATCGCTATTGCAGCGTTCGAACCCATCGTCGCAATGTTCCGAATCGCTATCGCAGCGTCCGAACCCATTGTCACAACTTTCCGAATCGCTATCGCAGCGACCGAACCCATTGTCGCAACGTTCCGAATCGCTATCGCAGCGTCTGAACCCATTGTCTCAACGTTCCGAATCGCTATCGCAGCATTCGAACCCATTGTCACAACGTTCCGAATCGCTATCGCAGCGTCCGAACCCATTGTCGCAACGTTCCGAATCGCAGCGTTCGAACCCATTGTCGCAACGTTCCAAATCGCTATCGCAGCATTCGAACCCATTGTCGCAATGTTCTGAATCGCAGCGTTCGAACCCATTGTTGCAACATTCCGAATCGCTATCGCAGCGTTCGAACCCATTGTCGCAATGTTCCAAATTGCTATTGTAGCGTTCGAACCCATTGTCGCAATGTTCCGAATCACTGTTGCAGCATCCGAACCCATTGTCGCAACGTTCCGAATCGCTATCGCAGCGTCCGAACCCATTGTCGCAACGTTCCGAATCGCTATCGCAGCATTCGAACCCATTGTCGCAACGTTCCGAATTTCTATCGCAGCGTCCGAACCCATTGTCACAATGTTCCGAATCGCTATCGCAGCATTCGAACCCATTGTTGCAACGTTCCGAATCGCTATCGCAGCGTTCAAACCCATTGTCACAATGTTCCGAATCGCTATGGCTGCGTTCAAACCTTTTGTCGCAATGTTCCGAATTGCTATCGCAGCGTTCGAACACATTGTCACAACATTCCAAATCGCTAACGCAACGTTCGAACCCATTATCACAACGTTCCGAATCGCTATCGCAGCATTCGAACCCATTGTCACAACGTTCCGAATCGCTATCGCAGCGTTCGAACCCATTGTCACTACGTTCCAAATCGCTATCGCAGCGTTCGAACCCATTGTCACAACGTTCCGAATCGCTATCGCAGCGTTCGAACCCATTGTCACAACGTTCCGAATCGCTATCGCAGCGTCCGAACCCATTGTCGCAACGTTCCAAATCGCTATCGCAGCATTCGATCCCATTGTCGCAACGTTCCGAATCGCTATCGCAGCGTCCGAACCCATTGTCGCAACGTTCCGAATCGCAGCGTTCGAACCCATTGTCGCAACGTTCCAAATCGCTATCGCAGCATTCGAACCCATTGTCGCAATGTTCTGAATCGCAGCGTTCGAACCCATTGTTGCAACATTCCGAATCGCTATCGCAGCGTTCGAACCCATTGTCGCAATGTTCCAAATTGCGATTGCAGCGTTCGAACCCATTGTCGCAATGTTCCGAATCACTATCGCGACATTTGAACCCATTGTCACAACGTTCCGAATCGCTATCGCAGCGTTCGAACCCATTGTCTGAACGTTCCGAATCGCTATCGCAGCATTCGAACCCATTGTCACAACGTTCCGAATCGCTATCGCAGCATTCGAAGCCATTGTCACAATGTTCCGAATCACTATCGCAGCGTTAGAACCCATTGTCACAACATTCCGAATCGCTATCGCAAGGCTCGAACCCATTGTCACAACGTTCCGAATCGCTATCGCAGCGTTCGAACCCATTGTCACAATGTTCCGAATCGCTATTGCAGCATCCGAACCCATTGTCACAACGTTCCGAATCGCTATCGCAGCATTCGAAGCCATTGTCACAATGTTCCGAATCGCTATTGCAGCGTTCGAACCCATTGTCACAACGTTCCGAATCGGTATTGCAGCGTTCGAACCCATTGTCTGAACGTTCCGAATCGCTATCGCAGCATTCAAAGCCATTGTCACAATGTTCCGAATCGCTATCGCAGCATTCGAAGCCATTGTCACAATGTTCCGAATCACTATTGCAGCGTTAGAACCCATTGTCACAACATTCCGAATCGCTATCGCAAGGCTCGAACCCATTGTCACAACGTTCCGAATCGCTATCGCAGCGTTCGAACCCATTGTCACAACGTTCCGAATCGCTATAGCAGCGTTCGAACCCATTGTCACAATGTTCCGAATCGCTATTGCAGCATCCGAACCCATTGTCACAACGTTCCGAATCGCTATCGCAGCATTCAAAGCCATTGTCACAATGTTCCGAATCGCTATTGCAGCGTTAGAACCCATTGTCACAATATTCCGAATCGCTATCGCAAGGCTCGAACCCATTGTCACAACGTTCCGAATCGCTATCGCAGCGTTCAAACCCATTGTCACAATGTTCCGAATCGCTATCGCAGCATTCGAACCCATTGTCGCAACGTTCCAAATCGCTATCGCAGCATTCGAACCCATTGTCGCAATGTTCCGAATCGCTATCGCAGCGTTCGAACACATTGTCACAACGTTCCGAATCGCTAACGCAATGTTCGAACCCATTATCACAACGTTCCGAATCGCTATCGCAGCATTCGAACCCATTGTCACAATGTTCCGAATCGCTATCGCAGCATTCGAACCCATTGTCACAACGTTCTGAATCGCTATCGCAGCGTTCGAACCCACTGTCACAACATTCCGAATCGCTATCGCAAGGCTCGAACCCATTGTCACAACGTTCCGAATCGCTATCGCAGCGTTGGTACCCATTGTCGCAACGTTCTGAATCGGTATCGCACCGTTCGAATCCATTGTCACACCGTTCCGAATCGCTATCGCAGCATTCGAACCCATTGTCACAACGTTCCGAATCGCTATCGCAGCATTCGAACCCATTGTCACAATGTTCCGAATCGCTATTGCAGCGTTAGAACCCATTGTCACAACATTCCGAATCGCTATCGCAGCGTTCGAACCCATTGTCACAACGTTCCGAATCGGTATTGCAGCGTCCGAACCCATTGTCACAACGTTCCGAATCGCTATCGCAGCATTCGAACCCATTGTCACAACGTTCCGAATCACTATCGCAGCGTTCGAACCCATTGTCACAACGTTCCGAATCGCTATGGCCGCGTCCGAACCCATTGTCGCAACGTTCCGAATCGCTATCGCAGCATTCGAACCCATTGTCGCAACGTTCAGAATGTCTATCGCAGCGTCCGAACCCATTGTCACAATGTTCCGAATCGCTATCACAGCGTTCGAACCCATTGTCATTACGTTCCAAATCGCTATTGCAGCGTTCGAACCCATTGTCACAACGTTCCGAATCGCTATTGCAGCGTTAGAACCCATTGTCACAACGTTCCGAATCGCTATTGCAGGGCTTGAACCCATTTTCACAACGTTCCGAATCGCTATCGCAGCGTTCGAACCCATCGTCGCAATGTTCCGAATCGCTATCGCAGCGTCCGAACCCATTGTCACAACTTTCCGAATCGCTATCGCAGCGACCGAACCCATTGTCGCAACGTTCCGAATCGCTATCGCAGCGTCTGAACCCATTGTCTCAACGTTCCGAATCGCTATCGCAGCATTCGAACCCATTGTCACAACGTTCCGAATCGCTATCGCAGCGTCCGAACCCATTGTCGCAACGTTCCGAATCGCAGCGTTCGAACCCATTGTCGCAACGTTCCAAATCGCTATCGCAGCATTCGAAACCATTGTCGCAATGTTCTGAATCGCAGCGTTCGAACCCATTGTTGCAACATTCCGAATCGCTATCGCAGCGTTCGAACCCATTGTCGCAATGTTCCAAATTGCTATTGTAGCGTTCGAACCCATTGTCGCAATGTTCCGAATCACTGTTGCAGCATCCGAACCCATTGTCGCAACGTTCCGAATCGCTATCGCAGCGTCCGAACCCATTGTCGCAACGTTCCGAATCGCTATCGCAGCATTCGAACCCATTGTCGCAACGTTCCGAATTTCTATCGCAGCGTCCGAACCCATTGTCACAATGTTCCGAATCGCTATCGCAGCATTCGAACCCATTGTTGCAACGTTCCGAATCGCTATCGCAGCGTTCAAACCCATTGTCACAATGTTCCGAATCGCTATGGCTGCGTTCAAACCTTTTGTCGCAATGTTCCGAATTGCTATCGCAGCGTTCGAACACATTGTCACAACATTCCAAATCGCTAACGCAACGTTCGAACCCATTATCACAACGTTCCGAATCGCTATCGCAGCATTCGAACCCATTGTCACAACGTTCCGAATCGCTATCGCAGCGTTCGAACCCATTGTCACTACGTTCCAAATCGCTATCGCAGCGTTCGAACCCATTGTCACAACGTTCCGAATCGCTATCGCAGCGTTCGAACCCATTGTCGCAACGTTCCGAATCGCTATCGCAGCGTCCGAACCCATTGTCGCAACGTTCCAAATCGCTATCGCAGCATTCGAACCCATTGTCGCAACGTTCCGAATCGCTATCGCAGCGTCCGAACCCATTGTCGCAACGTTCCGAATCGCAGCGTTCGAACCCATTGTCGCAACGTTCCAAATCGCTATCGCAGCATTCGAACCCATTGTCGCAATGTTCTGAATCGCAGCGTTCGAACCCATTGTTGCAACATTCCGAATCGCTATCGCAGCGTTCGAACCCATTGTCGCAATGTTCCAAATTGCGATTGCAGCGTTCGAACCCATTGTCGCAATGTTCCGAATCACTATCGCGACATTTGAACCCATTGTCACAACGTTCCGAATCGCTATCGCAGCGTTCGAACCCATTGTCTGAACGTTCCAAATCGCTATCGCAGCATTCGAACCCATTGTCACAACGTTCCGAATCGCTATCGCAGCATTCGAAGCCATTGTCACAATGTTCCGAATCACTATTGCAGCGTTAGAACCCATTGTCACAACATTCCGAATCGCTATCGCAAGGCTCGAACCCATTGTCACAACGTTCCGAATCGCTATCGCAGCGTTCGAACCCATTGTCACAATGTTCCGAATCGCTATTGCAGCATCCGAACCCATTGTCACAACGTTCCGAATCGCTATCGCAGCATTCGAAGCCATTGTCACAATGTTCCGAATCGCTATTGCAGCGTTAGAACCCATTGTCACAACATTCCGAATCGCTATCGCAAGGCTCGAACCCATTGTCACAACGTTCCGAATCGCTATCGCAGCGTTCGAACCCATTGTCACAACGTTCCGAATCGCTATTGCAGCATTCGAACCCATTGTCGCAACGTTCCAAATCGCTATCGCAGCATTCGAACCCATTGTCGCAATGATCCGAATCGCTATCGCAGCATTCGAACCCATTGTCACAACGTTCCGAATCGCTATCGCAGCATTCGAAGCCATTGTCACAATGTTCCGAATCACTATTGCAGCGTTAGAACCCATTGTCACAACATTCCGAATCGCTATCGCAAGGCTCGAACCCATTGTCACAACGTTCCGAATCGCTATCACAGCATTCGAACCCATTGTCACAATGTTCCGAATCGCTATTGCAGCATCCGAACCCATTGTCGCAACGTTCCGAATCGCTATCGCAGCATTTGAAGCCATTGTCACAATGTTCCGAATCGCTATCGCAGCGTTAGAACCCATTGTCACAACGTTCCGAATCGCTATCGCAGCGTTCGAACCCATTGTCACAACGTTCCGAATCGCTATTGCAGCATTCGAACCCATTGTCGCAACGTTCCAAATCGCTATCGCAGCATTCGAACCCATTGTCGCAATGTTCCGAATCGCTATCGCAGCGTTCGAACACATTGTCACAACGTTCCGAATCGCTAACGCAACGTTCGAACCCATTATCACACCGTTCCGAATCGCTATCGCAGCATTCTACCCCATTGTCACAACGTTCCGAATCGCTATCGCAGCATTTGAACCCATTGTCACAACGTTCTGAATCGCTATCGCAGCGTTCGAACCCACTGTCACAACATTCCGAATCGCTATCGCAAGGCTCGAACCCATTGTCACAACGTTCCGAATCGCTATCGCAGCGTTGGTACCCATTGTCGCAACGTTCTGAATCGGTATCGCAGCGTTCGAATCCATTGTCACACCGTTCCGAATCGCTATCGCAGCATTCGAACCCATTGTCACAACGTTCCGAATCGCTATCGCAGCATTCGAACCCATTGTCACAATGTTCCGAATCGCTATTGCAGCGTTAGAACCCATTGTCACAACATTCCGAATCGCTATCGCAAGGCTCGAACCCATTGTCACAACGTTCCGAATCGCTATCGCAGCGTTCGAACCCATTGTCACAACGTTCCGAATCGGTATTGCAGCGTCCGAACCCATTGTCACAACGTTCTGAATCGCTGTCGCAGCATTCGGACCCATTGTCACAACGTTCCGAATCGCTATCGCAGCGTTCGAACCCATTGTCACAACGTTCCGAATCGCTATCGCAGCGTCCGAACCCATTGTCACAACGTTCCGAATCGCTATCGCAGCATTCAAACCCATTGTCACAACGTTCCGAATCGCTATCGCAGCATTCGAAGCCATTGTCACAATGTTCCGAATCGCTTTTGCAGCGTTAGAACCCATTGTGACAACATTCCGAATCGTTATCGCAAGGCTCGAACCCATTGTCACAACGTTCCGAATCGCTATCGCAGCGTTCGAACCCATTGTCACAACGTTCCGAATCGCTATCGCAGCATTCGAACCCATTGTCGCAACGTTCCAAATCGCTATCGCAGCATTCGAACCCATTGTCGCAATGTTCCGAATCGCTATCGCAGCGTTCGAACACATTGTCACAACGTTCCGAATCACTAACGCAACGTTCGAACCCATTATCACAACGTTCCGAATCGCTATCGCAGCATTTGAACCCATTGTCACAACGTTCTGAATCGCTATCGCAGCGTTCGAACCCACTGTCACAACATTCCGAATCGCTATCGCAAGGCTCGAACCCATTGTCACAACGTTCCGAATCGCTATCGCAGCGTTGGTACCCATTGTCGCAACGTTCTGAATCGGTATCGCAGCGTTCGAATCCATTGTCACACCGTTCCGAATCGCTATCGCAGCGTTCGAACCCATTGTCACAACGTTCCGAATCGCTATCGCAGCATTCGAACCCATTGTCACAATGTTCCGAATCGCTATTGCAGCGTTAGAACCCATTGTCACAACATTCCGAATCGCTATCGCAAGGCTCGAACCCATTGTCACAACGTTCCGAATCGCTATCGCAGCGTTCGAACCCATTGTCACAACGTTCCGAATCGGTATTGCAGCGTCCGAACCCATTGTCACAACGTTCCGAATCGCTATTGCAGCGTCCGAACCCATTGTCACAACGTTCCGAATCGCTATCGCAGCATTCGAACCCATTGTCACAACGTTCCGAATCGCTATCGCAGCGTTCGAACCCATTGTCACAATGTTCCGAATCGCTATCGCAGCATTCGAACCCATTGTCACTACGTTCCGAATCGCTATTGCAGCGTTAGAACCCATTGTCACAACATTCCGAATCGCAATCGCAGGGCTCGAACCCATTGTCACAACGTACCGAATCGCTATCGCTGCGTTCGAACCCATTGTCACAATGTTCCGAATCGGTATTGCATCGTCCGAACCCATTGTCACTACGTTCCAAATCGCTATCGCAGCATTCGAACCCATTGTCACAACGTTCCGAATTGCTATTGCAGCGTTAGAACCCATTGTCACAACGTTCCGAATCGCTATCGCAACGTTCGAACCCATTGTCGCATCGTTCCGAATCTCTATGGCAGCGTTCGAACCCATTGTCACAACGTTCTGAATCGCTATCGCAGCGTTCGAACCCATTGTCACAACGTTCCGAATCGCTATCGCAGCGTTCGAACGCATTGTCTGAACGTTCCGAATCGCTATCGCAGCATTCGAACCCATTGTCACAACGTTCCGAATCGCTATCGCAGCATTCGAAGCCATTGTCACAATGTTCCGAATCACTATTGCAGCGTTAGAACCCATTGTCACAACATTCCGAATCGCTATCGCAAGGCTCGAACCCATTGTCACAACGTTCCGAATCGCTATCACAGCATTCGAACCCATTGTCACAATGTTCCGAATCGCTATTGCAGCATCCGAACCCATTGTCACAACGTTCCGAATCGCTATCGCAGCATTTGAAGCCATTGTCACAATGTTCCGAATCGCTATCGCAGCGTTAGAACCCATTGTCACAACATTCCGAATCGCTATCGCAAGGCTCGAACCCATTGTCACAACGTTCCGAATCGCTATCGCAGCGTTCGAACCCATTGTCACAACGTTCCGAATCGCTATTGCAGCATTCGAACCCATTGTCGCAACGTTCCAAATCGCTATCGCAGCATTCGAACCCATTGTCGCAATGTTCCGAATCGCTATCGCAGCGTTCGAACACATTGTCACAACGTTCCGAATCGCTAACGCAACGTTCGAACCCATTATCACACCGTTCCGAATCGCTATCGCAGCATTCTACCCCATTGTCACAACGTTCCGAATCGCTATCGCAGCATTTGAACCCATTGTCACAACGTTCTGAATCGCTATCGCAGCGTTCGAACCCACTGTCACAACATTCCGAATCGCTATCGCAAGGCTCGAACCCATTGTCACAACGTTCCGAATCGCTATCGCAGCGTTGGTACCCATTGTCGCAACGTTCTGAATCGGTATCGCAGCGTTCGAATCCATTGTCACACCGTTCCGAATCGCTATCGCAGCATTCGAACCCATTGTCACAACGTTCCGAATCGCTATCGCAGCATTCGAACCCATTGTCACAATGTTCCGAATCGCTATTGCAGCGTTAGAACCCATTGTCACAACATTCCGAATCGCTATCGCAAGGCTCGAACCCATTGTCACAACGTTCCGAATCGCTATCGCAGCGTTCGAACCCATTGTCACAACGTTCCGAATCGGTATTGCAGCGTCCGAACCCATTGTCACAACGTTCCGAATCGCTGTCGCAGCATTCGGACCCATTGTCACAACGTTCCGAATCGCTATCGCAGCGTTCGAACCCATTGTCACAACGTTCCGAATCGCTATCGCAGCGTCCGAACCCATTGTCACAACGTTCCGAATCGCTATCGCAGCATTCGAACCCATTGTCACAACGTTCCGAATCGCTATCGCAGCGTTCAAACCCATTGTCACAATGTTCCGAATCGCTATCGCAGCATTCGAACCCATTGTCACTACGTTCCGAATCGGTATTGCATCGTCCGAACCCATTGTCACTACGTTCCAAATCGCTATCGCAGGATTCGAACCCATTGTCACAACGTTCCGAATCGCTATTGCAGCGTTAGAACCCATTGTCACAACGTTCCGAATCGCTATCGCAACGTTCGAACCCATTGTCGCATCGTTCCGAATCTCTATGGCAGCGTTCAAACCCATTGTCACAACGTTCTGAATCGCTATCGCAGCGTTCGAACCCATTGTCACAACGTTCCGAATCGCTATCGCAGCATTCGAACCCATTGTCACAACGTTCCGAATCGCTATCGCAGCGTTCGAACCCATTGTCACAACGTTCCGAATCGGTATTGCAGCGTCCGAACCCATTGTCACAACGTTCCGAATCGCTGTCGCAGCATTCGAACCCATTGTCACAACGTTCCGAATCGCTATCGCAGCGTTCGAACCCATTGTCACAACGTTCCGAATCGCTATCGCAGCGTCCGAACCCATTGTCACAACGTTCCGAATCGCTATCGCAGCATTCGAACCCATTGTCACAACGTTCCGAATCTCTATCGCAGCGTTCAAACCCATTGTTACAATGTTCCGAATCGCTATCGCAGCGTTCGAACCCATTGTCACAATGTTCCGAATCGGTATTGCATCGTCCGAACCCATTGTCACTACGTTCCAAATCGCTATCGCAGGATTCGAACCCATTGTCACAACGTTCCGAATCGCTATTGCAGCGTTAGAACCCATTGTCACAACGTTCCGAATCGCTATCGCAACGTTCGAACCCATTGTCGCATCGTTCCGAATCTCTATGGCAGCGTTCGAACCCATTGTCACAACGTTCTGAATCGCTATCGCAGCGTTCGAACCCATTGTCACAACGTTCTGAATCGCTATCGCAGCGTTCGAACCCATTGTCACAACGTTCCGAATCGCTATCGCAGCATTCGGACCCATTGTCACAACGTTCCGAATCGCTATCGCAGCGTTCGAACCCATTGTCGCAACGTTCCGAATAGCTATTGCAGCGTCCGAACCCATTGTCACAACGTTCCGAATCGCTATCGCAGCGTCCGAACCCATTGTCACAACGTTCCGAATCGCTATCGCAGCATTCGAACCCATTGTCGCAACGTTCCGAATCGCTATCCCAACGTCCGAACCCATTGTCGCAACGTTCCGAATCGCAGCGTTCGAACCCATTGTCGCAACGTTCCAAATCGCTATCGCAGCATTCGAACCCATTGTCGCAATGTTCTGAATCGCAGCGTTCGAACCCATTGTTGCAACATTCCGAATCGCTATCGCAGCGTTCGAACCCATTGTCGCAATGTTCCAAATTGCTATTGTAGCGTTCGAACCCATTGTCGCAATGTTCCGAATCACTGTTGCAGCATCCGAACCCATTGTCACAACTTTCCGAATCGCTATCACAGCGTCCGAACCCATTGTCGCAACGTTCCGAATCGCTATCGCAGCATTCGAACACATTGTCGCAACGTTCCGAATTTCTATCGCAGCGTCCGAACCCATTGTCACAATGTTACGAATCGCTATCGCAGCATTCGAACCCATTGTCGCAACGTTCCGAATCGCTATCGCAGCGTTCGAACCCATTGTCACAATGTTCCGAATCGCTATGGCTGCGTTCAAACCTTTTGTCGCAATGTTCCGAATTGCTATCGCAGCGTTCGAACACATTGTCACAACATTCCGAATCGCTAACGCAACGTTCGAACCCATTATCACAACGTTCCGAATCGCTATCGCAGCATTCGAACCCATTGTCACAACGTTCCGAATCGCTATCGCAGCGTTCGAACCCATTGTCACTACGTTCCAAATCGCTATCGCAGCGTTCGAACCCATTGTCACAACGTTCCGAATCGCTATCGCAGCGTTCGAACCCATTGTCGCAACGTTCCGAATCGCTATCGCAGCGTCTGAACCCATTGTCGCAACGTTCCAAATCGCTATCGCAGCATTCGAACCCATTGTCGCAACGTTCCGAATCGCTATCGCAGCGTCCGAACCCATTGTCGCAACGTTCCGAATCGCAGCGTTCGAACCCATTGTCGCAACGTTCCAAATCGCTATCACAGCGTTCGAACCCATTGTCGCAATGTTCTGAATCGCAGCGTTCGAACCCATTGTTGCAACATTCCGAATCGCTATCGCAGCGTTCGAACCCATTGTCGCAATGTTCCAAATTGCTATTGCAGCGTTCGAACCCATTGTCGCAATGTTCCGAATCACTATCGCGACATTTGAACCCATTGTCACAACGTTCCGAATCGCTATCGCAGCGTTCAAACCCATTGTCACAATGTTCCGAATCGCTATCGCAGCATTCGAACCCATTGTCACTACGTTCCGAATCGGTATTGCATCGTCCGAACCCATTGTCACTACGTTCCAAATCGCTATCGCAGGATTCGAACCCATTGTCACAACGTTCCGAATCGCTATTGCAGCGTTAGAACCCATTGTCACAACGTTCCGAATCGCTATCGCAACGTTCGAACCCATTGTCGCATCGTTCCGAATCTCTATGGCAGCGTTCGAACCCATTGTCACAACGTTCTGAATCGCTATCGCAGCGTTCGAACCCATTGTCACAACGTTCCGAATCGCTATCGCAGCATTCGAACCCATTGTCACAACGTTCCGAATCGCTATCGCAGCGTTCGAACCCATTGTCACAACGTTCCGAATCGGTATTGCAGCGTCCGAACCCATTGTCACAACGTTCCGAATCACTGTCGCAGCATTCGAACCCATTGTCACAACGTTCCGAATCGCTATCGCAGCGTTCGAACCCATTGTCACAATGTTCCGAATCGCTATCGCAGCGTCCGAACCCATTGTCACAACGTTCCGAATCGCTATCGCAGCATTCGAACCCATTGTCACAACGTTCCGAATCGCTATCGCAGCGTTCAAACCCATTGTCACAATGTTCCGAATCGCTATCGCAGCGATCGAACCCATTGTCACAATGTTCCGAATCGGTATTGCATCGTCCGAACCCATTGTCACTACGTTCCAAATCGCTATCGCAGGATTCAAACCCATTGTCACAACGTTCCGAATCGCTATTGCAGCGTTAGAACCCATTGTCACAACGTTCCGAATCACTATCGCAACGTTCGAACCCATTGTCGCATCGTTCCGAATCTCTATGGCAGCGTTCGAACCCATTGTCACAACGTTCTGAATCGCTATCGCAGCGTTCGAACCCATTGTCACAACGTTCCGAATCGCTATCGCAGCATTCGAACCCATTGTCACAACGTTCCGAATCGCTATCGCAGCGTTCGAACCCATTGTCGCAACGTTCCGAATCGCTATTGCAGCGTCCGAACCCATTGTCACAACGTTCCGAATCGCTATCGCAGCGTCCGAACCCATTGTCGCAACGTTCCGAATCGCAGCGTTCGAACCCATTGTCGCAACGTTCCAAATCGCTATCGCAGCATTCGAACCCATTGTCGCAATGTTCTGAATCGCAGCGTTCGAACCCATTGTTGCAACATTCCGAATCGCTATCGCAGCGTTCGAACCCATTGTCGCAATGTTCCAAATTGCTATTGTAGCGTTCGAACCCATTGTCGCAATGTTCCGAATCACTGTTGCAGCATCCGAACCCATTGTCGCAACGTTCCGAATCGCTATCGCAGCTTCCGAACCCATTGTCGCAACGTTCCGAATCGCTATCGCAGCATTCGAACCCATTGTCGCAACGTTCCGAATTTCTATCGCAGCGTCCGAACCCATTGTCACAATGTTCCGAATCGCTATCGCAGCATTCGAACCCATTGTTGCAACGTTCCGAATCGCTATCGCAGCGTTCGAACCCATTGTCACAATGTTCCGAATCGCTATGGCTGCGTTCAAACCTTTTGTCGCAATGTTCCGAATTGCTATCGCAGCGTTCGAACACATTGTCACAACATTCCAAATCGCTAACGCAACGTTCAAACCCATTATCACAACGTTCCGAATCGCTATCGCAGCATTCGAACCCATTGTCACAACGTTCCGAATCGCTATCGCAGCGTCCGAACCCATTGTCGCAACGTTCCAAATCGCTATCGCAGCATTCGAACCCATTGTCGCAACGTTCCGAATCGCTATCGCAGCGTCCGAACCCATTGTCGCAACGTTCCGATTCGCAGCGTTCGAACCCATTGTCGCAACGTTCCAAATCGCTATCGCAGCATTCGAACCCATTGTCGCAATGTTCTGAATCGCAGCGTTCGAACCCATTGTTGCAACATTCCGAATCGCTATCGCAGCGTTCGAACCCATTGTCGCAATGTTCCAAATTGCGATTGCAGCGTTCGAACCCATTGTCGCAATGTTCCGAATCACTATCGCGACATTTGAACCCATTGTCACAACGTTCCGAATCTCTATCGCAGCGTTCGAACCCATTGTCTGAACGTTCCGAATCGCTATCGCAGCATTCGAACCCATTGTCACAACGTTCCGAATCGCTATCGCAGCATTCGAAGCCATTGTCACAATGTTCCGAATCACTATTGCAGCGTTAGAACCCATTGTCACAACATTCCGAATCGCTATCGCAAGGCTCGAACCCATTGTCACAACGTTCCGAATCGCTATCGCAGCGTTCGAACCCATTGTCACAATGTTCCGAATCGCTACTGCAGCATCCGAACCCATTGTCACAACGTTCCGAATCGCTATCGCAGCATTCGAAGCCATTGTCACAATGTTCCGAATCGCTATTGCAGCGTTAGAACCCATTGTCACAACATTCCGAATCGCTATCGCAAGGCTCGAACCCATTGTCACAACGTTCCGAATCGCTATCGCAGCGTTCGAACCCATTGTCACAACGTTCCGAATCGCTATTGCAGCATTCGAACCCATTGTCGCAACGTTCCAAATCGCTATCGCAGCATTCGAACCCATTGTCACAATGTTCCGAATCGCTATTGCAGCGTTAGAACCCATTGTCACAACATTCCGAATCGCTATCGCAAGGCTCGAACCCATTGTCACAACGTTCCGAATCGCTATCGCAGCGTTCGAACCCATTGTCACAACGTTCCGAATCGCTATTGCAGCATTCGAACCCATTGTCGCAACGTTCCAAATCGCTATCGCAGCATTCGAACCCATTGTCACAACGTTCCGAATCGCTATCGCAGCATTCGAAGCCATTGTCACAATGTTCCGAATCACTATTGCAGCGTTAGAACCCATTGTCACAACATTCCGAATCGCTATCGCAAGGCTCGAACCCATTGTCACAACGTTCCGAATCGCTATCACAGCATTCGAACCCATTGTCACAATGTTCCGAATCGCTATTGCAGCATCCGAACCCATTGTCACAACGTTCCGAATCGCTATCGCAGCATTTGAAGCCATTGTCACAATGTTCCGAATCGCTATCGCAGCGTTAGAACCCATTGTCACAACGTTCCGAATCGCTATCGCAGCGTTCGAACCCATTGTCACAACGTTCCGAATCGCTATTGCAGCATTCGAACCCATTGTCGCAACGTTCCAAATCGCTATCGCAGCATTCGAACCCATTGTCGCAATGTTCCGAATCGCTATCGCAGCGTTCGAACACATTGTCACAACGTTCCGAATCGCTAACGCAACGTTCGAACCCATTATCACACCGTTCCGAATCGCTATCGCAGCATTCTACCCCATTGTCACAACGTTCCGAATCGCTATCGCAGCATTTGAACCCATTGTCACAACGTTCTGAATCGCTATCGCAGCGTTCGAACCCACTGTCACAACATTCCGAATCGCTATCGCAAGGCTCGAACCCATTGTCACAACGTTCCGAATCGCTATCGCAGCGTTGGTACCCATTGTCGCAACGTTCTGAATCGGTATCGCAGCGTTCGAATCCATTGTCACACCGTTCCGAATCGCTATCGCAGCATTCGAACCCATTGTCACAACGTTCCGAATCGCTATCGCAGCATTCGAACCCATTGTCACAATGTTCCGAATCGGTATTGCAGCGTTAGAACCCATTGTCACAACATTCCGAATCGCTATCGCAAGGCTCGAACCCATTGTCACAACGTTCCGAATCGCTATCGCAGCGTTCGAACCCATTGTCACAACGTTCCGAATCGGTATTGCAGCGTCCGAACCCATTGTCACAACGTTCCGAATCGCTGTCGCAGCATTCGGACCCATTGTCACAACGTTCCGAATCGCTATCGCAGCGTTCGAACCCATTGTCACAACGTTCCGAATCGCTATCGCAGCGTCCGAACCCATTGTCACAACGTTCCGAATCGCTATCGCAGCATTCGAACCCATTGTCACAACGTTCCCAATCGCTATCGCAGCGTTCAAACCCATTGTCACAATGTTCCGAATCGCTATCGCAGCATTCGAACCCATTGTCACTACGTTCCGAATCGGTATTGCATCGTCCGAACCCATTGTCACTGCGTTCCAAATCGCTATCGCAGGATTCGAACCCATTGTCACAACGTTCCGAATCGCTATTGCAGCGTTAGAACCCATTGTCACAACGTTCTGAATCGCTATCGCAGCGTTCGAACCCATTGTCACAACGTTCCGAATCGCTATCGCAGCATTCGAACCCATTGTCACAACGTTCCGAATCGCTATCGCAGCGTTCGAACCCATTGTCACAACGTTCCGAATCGGTATTGCAGCGTCCGAACCCATTGTCACAACGTTCCGAATCGCTGTCGCAGCATTCGAACCCATTGTCACAACGTTCCGAATCGCTATCGCAGCGTTCGAACCCATTGTCACAACGTTCCGAATCGCTATCGCAGCGTCCGAACCCATTGTCACAACGTTCCGAATCGCTATCGCAGCATTCGAACCCATTGTCACAACGTTCCGAATCTCTATCGCAGCGTTCAAACCCATTGTTACAATGTTCCGAATCGCTATCGCAGCGTTCGAACCCATTGTCACAATGTTCCGAATCGGTATTGCATCGTCCGAACCCATTGTCACTACGTTCCAAATCGCTATCGCAGGATTCAAACCCATTGTCACAACGTTCCGAATCGCTATTGCAGCGTTAGAACCCATTGTCAAAACGTTCCGAATCGCTATCGCAACGTTCGAACCCATTGTCGCATCGTTCCGAATCTCTATGGCAGCGTTCGAACCCATTGTCACAACGTTCTGAATCGCTATCGCAGCATTCGAACCCATTGTCACAATGTTCCGAATCGCTATTGCAGCATCCGAACCCATTGTCACAACGTTCCGAATCGCTATCGCAGCATTTGAAGCCATTGTCACAATGTTCCGAATCGCTATCGCAGCGTTAGAACCCATTGTCACAACATTCCGAATCGCTATCGCAAGGCTCGAACCCATTGTCACAACGTTCCGAATCGCTATTGCAGCATTCGAACCCATTGTCGCAACGTTCCAAATCGCTATCGCAGCATTCGAACCCATTGTCGCAATGTTCCGAATCGCTATCGCAGCGTTCGAACACATTGTCACAACGTTCCGAATCGCTAACGCAACGTTCGAACCCATTATCACACCGTTCCGAATCGCTATCGCAGCATTCTACCCCATTGTCACAACGTTCCGAATCGCTATCGCAGCATTTGAACCCATTGTCACAACGTTCTGAATCGCTATCGCAGCGTTCGAACCCACTGTCACAACATTCCGAATCGCTATCGCAAGGCTCGAACCCATTGTCACAACGTTCCGAATCGCTATCGCAGCGTTGGTACCCATTGTCACAACGTTCTGAATCGGTATCGCAGTATTCGAATCCATTGTCACACCGTTCCGAATCGCTATCGCAGCATTCGAACCCATTGTCACAACGTTCCGAATCGCTATCGCAGCATTCGAACCCATTGTCACAATGTTCCAAATCGTTATTGCAGCGTTAGAACCCATTGTCACAACATTCCGAATCGCTATCGCAAGGCTCGAACCCATTGTCACAACGTTCCGAATCGCTATCGCAGCGTTCGAACCCATTGTCACAACGTTCCGAATCGGTATTGCAGCGTCCGAACCCATTATCACAACGTTCCGAATCGCTGTCGCAGCATTCGGACCCATTGTCACAACGTTCCGAATCGCTATCGCAGCGTTCGAACCCATTGTCACAACGTTCCGAATCGCTATCGCAGCGTCCGAACCCATTGTCACAACGTTCCGAATCGCTATCGCAGCATTCGAACCCATTGTCACAACGTTCCGAATCGCTATCGCAGCGTTCAAACCCATTGTCACAATGTTCCGAATCGCTATCGCAGCATTCGAACCCATTGTCACTACGTTCCGAATCGGTATTGCATCGTCCGAACCCATTGTCACTACGTTCCAAATCGCTATCGCAGGATTCGAACCCATTGTCACAACGTTCCGAATCGCTATTGCAGCGTTAGAACCCATTGTCACAACGTTCTGAATCGCTATCGCAGCGTTCGAACCCATTGTCACAACGTTCCGAATCGCTATCGCAGCATTCGAACCCATTGTCACAACGTTCCGAATCGCTATCGCAGCGTTCGAACCCATTGTCACAACGTTCCGAATCGGTATTGCAGCGTCCGAACCCATTGTCACAACGTTCCGAATCGCTGTCGCAGCATTCGAACCCATTGTCACAACGTTCCGAATCGCTATCGCAGCGTTCGAACCCATTGTCACAACGTTCCGAATCGCTATCGCAGCGTCCGAACCCATTGTCACAACGTTCCGAATCGCTATCGCAGCATTCGAACCCATTGTCACAACGTTCCGAATCTCTATCGCAGCGTTCAAACCCATTGTTACAATGTTCCGAATCGCTATCGCAGCGTTCGAACCCATTGTCACAATGTTCCGAATCGGTATTGCATCGTCCGAACCCATTGTCACTACGTTCCAAATCGCTATCGCAGGATTCGAACCCATTGTCACAACGTTCCGAATCGCTATTGCAGCGTTAGAACCCATTGTCACAACGTTCCGAATCGCTATCGCAACGTTCGAACCCATTGTCGCATCGTTCCGAATCTCTATGGCAGCGTTCGAACCCATTGTCACAACGTTCTGAATCGCTATCGCAGCGTTCGAACCCATTGTCACAACGTTCCGAATCACTATCGCAGCATTCGAACCCATTGTCACAACGTTCTGAATCGCTATCGCAGCGTTCGAACCCATTGTCACAACGTTCCGAATCGCTATCGCAGCATTCGGACCCATTGTCACAACGTTCCGAATCGCTATCGCAGCGTTCGAACCCATTGTCGCAACGTTCCGAATCGCTATTGCAGCGTCCGAACCCATTGTCACAACGTTCCGAATCGCTATCGCAGCGTCCGAACCCATTGTCACAACGTTCCGAATCGCTATCGCAGCATTCGAACCCATTGTCGCAACGTTCCGAATCGCTATCGCAGCGTCCGAACCCATTGTCGCAACGTTCCGAATCGCAGCGTTCGAACCCATTGTCGCAACGTTCCAAATCGCTATCGCAGCATTCGAACCCATTGTCGCAATGTTCTGAATCGCAGCGTTCGAACCCATTGTTGCAACATTCCGAATCGCTATCGCAGCGTTCGAACCCATTGTCGCAATGTTCCAAATTGCTATTGTAGCGTTCGAACCCATTGTCGCAATGTTCCGAATCACTGTTGCAGCATCCGAACCCATTGTCACAACTTTCCGAATCGCTATCGCAGCGTCCGAACCCATTGTCGCAACGTTCCGAATCGCTATCGCAGCATTCGAACACATTGTCGCAACGTTCCGAATTTCTATCGCAGCGTCCGAACCCATTGTCACAATGTTCCGAATCGCTATCGCAGCGTTAGAACCCATTGTCACAATGTTCCGAATCGCTATGGCTGCGTTCAAACCTTTTGTCGCAATGTTCCGAATTGCTATCGCAGCGTTCGAACACATTGTCACAACATTCCGAATCGCTAACGCAACGTTCGAACCCATTATCACAACGTTCTGAATCGCTATCGCAGCATTCGAACCCATTGTCACAACGTTCCGAATCGCTATCGCAGCGTTCGAACCCATTGTCACTACGTTCCAAATCGCTATCGCAGCGTTCGAACCCATTGTCACAACGTTCCGAATCGCTATCGCAGCGTTCGAACCCATTGTCGCAACGTTCCGAATCGCTATCGCAGCATTCGAACCCATTGTCGCAACGTTCCGAATCGCTATCGCAGCATCCGAACCCATTGTCGCAACGTTCCGAATCGCAGCGTTCGAACCCATTGTCGCAACGTTCCAAATCGCTATCGCAGCGTTTGAACCCATTGTCGCAATGTTCTGAATCGCAGCGTTCGAACCCATTGTTGCAACATTCCGAATCGCTATCGCAGCGTTCGAACCCATTGTCGCAATGTTCCAAATTGCTATTGCAGCGTTCGAACCCATTGTCGCAATGTTCCGAATCACTATCGCGACATTTGAACCCATTGTCACAACGTTCCGAATCGCTATCGCAGCGTTCAAACCCATTGTCACAATGTTCCGATTCGCTATCGCATCATTCGAACCCATTGTCACTACGTTCCGAATCGGTATTGCATCGTCCGAACCCATTGTCACTACGTTCCAAATCGCTATCGCAGGATTCGAACCCATTGTCACAACGTTCCGAATCGCTATTGCAGCGTTAGAACCCATTGTCACAACGTTCCGAATCGCTATCGCAACGTTCGAACCCATTGTCGCATCGTTCCGAATCTCTATGGCAGCGTTCGAACCCATTGTCACAACGTTCTGAATCGCTATCGCAGCGTTCGAACCCATTGTCACAACGTTCCGAATCGCTATCGCAGCATTCGAACCCATTGTCACAACGTTCCGAATCACTATCGCAGCGTTCGAACCCATTGTCACAACGTTCCGAATCGGTATTGCAGCGTCCGAACCCATTGTCACAACGTTCCGAATCACTGTCGCAGCATTCGAACCCATTGTCACAACGTTCCGAATCGCTATCGCAGCGTTCGAACCCATTGTCACAACGTTCCGAATCGCTATCGCAACGTCCGAACCCATTGTCACAACGTTCCGAATCGCTATCGCAGCATTCGAACCCATTGTCACAACGTTCCGAATCGCTATCGCAGCGTTCAAACCCATTGTCACAATGTTCCGAATCGCTATCGCAGCGTTCGAACCCATTGTCACAATGTTCCGAATCGGTATTGCATCGTCCGAACCCATTGTCACTACGTTCCAAATCGCTATCGCAGGATTCAAACCCATTGTCACAACGTTCCGAATCGCTATTGCAGCGTTAGAACCCATTGTCACAACGTTCCGAATCACTATCGCAACGTTCGAACCCATTGTCGCATCGTTCCGAATCTCTATGGCAGCGTTCGAACCCATTGTCACAACGTTCTGAATCGCTATCGCAGCGTTCGAACCCATTGTCACAACGTTCCGAATCGCTATCGCAGCATTCGAACCCATTGTCACAACGTTCCGAATCGCTATCGCAGCGTTCGAACCCATTGTCGCAACGTTCCGAATCGCTATTGCAGCGTCCGAACCCATTGTCACAACGTTCCGAATCGCTATCGCAGCGTCCGAACCCATTGTCACAACGTTCCGAATCGCTATCGCAGCATTCGAACCCATTGTCACAACGTTCCGAATCGCTATCGCAGCGTCCGAACCCATTGTCGCAACGTTCCGAATCGCAGCGTTCGAACCCATTGTCGCAACGTTCCAAATCGCTATCGCAGCATTCGAACCCATTGTCGCAATGTTCTGAATCGCAGCGTTCGAACCCATTGTTGCAACATTCCGAATCGCTATCGCAGCGTTCGAACCCATTGTCGCAATGTTCCAAATTGCTATTGTAGCGTTCGAACCCATTGTCGCAATGTTCCGAATCACTGTTGCAGCATCCGAACCCATTGTCGCAACGTTCCGAATCGCTATCGCAGCGTCCGAACCCATTGTCGCAACGTTCCGAATCGCTATCGCAGCATTCGAACCCATTGTCGCAACGTTCCGAATTTCTCTCGCAGCGTCCGAACCCATTGTCACAATGTTCCGAATCGCTATCGCAGCATTCGAACCCATTGTTGCAACGTTCCGAATCGCTATCGCAGCGTTCGAACCCATTGTCACAATGTTCCGAATCGCTATGGCTGCGTTCAAACCTTTTGTCGCAATGTTCCGAATTGCTATCGCAGCGTTCGAACACATTGTCACAACATTCCAAATCGCTAACGCAACGTTCGAACCCATTATCACAACGTTCCGAATCGCTATCGCAGCATTCGAACCCATTGTCACAACGTTCCGAATCGCTATCGCAGTGTTCGAACCCATTGTCGCAACGTTCCGAATCGCTATCGCAGCGTCCGAACCCATTGTCGCAACGTTCCAAATCGCTATCGCAGCATTCGAACCCATTGTCGCAACGTTCCGAATCGCTATCGCAGCGTCCGAAACCATTGTCGCAACGTTCCGAATCACAGCGTTCGAACCCATTGTCGCAACGTTCCAAATCGCTATCGCAGCATTCGAACCCATTGTCGCAATGTTCTGAATCGTAGCGTTCGAACCCATTGTTGCAACATTCTGAATCGCTATCGCAGCGTTCGAACCCATTGTCGCAATGTTCCAAATTGCGATTGCAGCGTTCGAACCCATTGTCGCAGTGTTCCGAATCACTATCGCGACATTTGAACCCATTGTCACAACGTTCCGAATCGCTATCGCAGCATTCGAACCCATTGTCACAACGTTCCGAATCGCTATCGCAGCATTCGAAGCCATTGTCACAATGTTCCGAATCACTATTGCAGCGTTAGAACCCATTGTCACAACATTCCGAATCGCTATCGCAAGGCTCGAACCCATTGTCACAACGTTCCGAATCGCTATCGCAGCGTTCGAACCCATTGTCACAATGTTCCGAATCGCTATTGCAGCATCCGAACCCATTGTCACAACGTTCCGAATCGCTATCGCAGCATTCGAAGCCATTGTCACAATGTTCCGAATCGCTATTGCAGCGTTAGAACCCATTGTCACAACATTCCGAATCGCTATCGCAAGGCTCGAACCCATTGTCACAACGTTCCGAATCGCTATCGCAGCGTTCGAACCCATTGTCACAACGTTCCGAATCGCTATTGCAGCATTCGAACCCATTGTCGCAACGTTCCAAATCGCTATCGCAGCATTCGAACCCATTGTCGCAATGTTCCGAATCGCTATCGCAGCGTTCGAACACATTGTCACAACGTTCCGAATCGCTAACGCAACGTTCGAACCCATTATCACAACGTTCCGAATCGCTATCGCAGCATTCGAACCCATTGTCACAACGTTCCGAATTGCTATCGCAGCATTCGAACCCATTGTCACAATGTTCTGAATCGCTATCGCAGCGTTCGAACCCACTGTCACAACATTCCGAATCGCTATCGCAAGGCTCGAACCCATTGTCACAACGTTCCGAATCGCTATCGCAGCGTTGGTACCCATTGTCGCAACGTTCTGAATCGGTATCGCAGCGTTCGAATCCATTGTCACACCATTCCGAATCGCTATCGCAGCATTCGAACCCATTGTCACAACGTTCCGAATCGCTATCGCAGCATTCGAACCCATTGTCACAATGTTCCGAATCGCTATTGCAGCGTTAGAACCCATTGTCACAACATTCCGAATCGCTATCGCAGGGCTCGAACCCATTGTCACAACGTTCCGAATCGCTATCGCAGCGTTCGAACCCATTGTCACAACGTTCCGAATCGGTATTGCAGCGTCCGAACCCATTGTCACAACGTTCCGAATCGCTATCGCAGCATTCGAACCCGTTGTCACAACGTTCCGAATCGCTATCGCAGCGTTCGAACCCATTGTCACAACGTTCCGAATCGCTATTGCAGCGTCCGAACCCATTGTCACAACGTTCCGAATCGCTATCGCAGCATTCGAACCCATTGTCACAACGTTCCGAATTGCTATCGCAGCGTTCGAACCCATTGTCACAATGTTCCGAATCGCTATCGCAGCATTCGAACCCATTGTCACTACGTTCCGAATCGCTATTGCAGCGTTAGAACCCATTGTCACAACATTCCGAATCGCTATCGCAGGGCTCGAACGCATTGTCACAACGTTCCGAATCGCTATTGCAGCGTTCGAACCCATTGTCACAATGTTCCGAATCGGTATTGCATCGTCCGAACCCATTGTCACTACGTTCCAAATCGCTATCGCAGCATTCGAACCCATTGTCACAACGTTCCGAATCGCTATTGCAGCGTTAGAACCCATTGTCACAACGTTCCGAATCGCTATCGCAACGTTCGAACCCATTGTCGCATCGTTCCGAATCTCTATGGCAGCGTTCGAACCAATTGTCAGAACGTTCTGAATCGCTATCGCAGCGTTCGAACCCATTGTCACAACGTTCCGAATCGCTATCGCAGCATTCGAACCCATTGTCACAACGTTCCGAATCGCTATCGCAGCGTTCGAACCCATTGTCGCAACATTCCGAATCGCTATTGCAGCGTCCGAACCCATTGTCACAACGTTCCGAATCGCTATCGCAGCGTCCGAACCCATTGTCACAACGTTCCGAATCGCTATCGCAGCGTCTGAACCCAGTGTCGCAACGTTCCAAGTCGCTATCGCAGCATTCGAACCCATTGTCGCAACGTTCCGAATCGCTATCGCAGCGTCCGAACCCATTGTCGCAACATTCCGAATCGCAGCGTTCGAACCCATTGTCGCAACGTTCCAAATCGCTATCGCAGCGTTCAAACCCATTGTCACAATGTTCCGAATCGCTATCGCAGCGTTCGAACCCATTGTCACTACGTTCCAAATCGCTATCGCAGCGTTCGAACCCATTGTCACAACGTTCCGAATCGCTATTGCAGCGTTAGAACCCATTGTCACAACGTTCCGAATCGCTATTGCAGGGCTCGAACCCATTGTCACAACGTTCCGAATCGCTATCGCAGCATTCAAACTAATTATCGCAACGTTCCGAATTGCTATCGCAGCGTTGGTATCCATTGTCGCAACGTTCTGAATCGGTATCGCAGCGTTCGAATCCATTGTTGCAACGTTCCAAATCGCTATTGCAGCATTCGAACCCATTGTCGCAACGTTCCAAATTGCTATCGCAGCGTTCAAATCCATTGTCGCAACGTTCTGAATCTCTATAGCAGCTTTCTAACCCATTGTCGCAACATTCCGAATCGCTATCGCAGCATTCGAACCCATTGTCGCAACGTTCCGAATCGCTATCGCAGCGTCCGAACCCATTGTCGCAACGTTCCGAATCGCAGCGTTCGAACCCATTGTCGCAGCGTTCCAAATCGCTATCGCAGCGTTCGAACCCACTGTCACAACATTCCGAATCGCTATCGCAGCGTTCGAACCCATTGTCACAATGTTCCGAATCGCTATCGCAGCGTTCGAACCCATTGTCGCAACGTTCCGAATCGCTATCGCAGCATTCGAACCCATTGTCGCAACGTTCCGAATCGCTATCGCAGCATTCGAACCCATTGTCGCAATGTTCCGAATCACTATCGCGACATTTGAACCCATTGTCACAACGTTACGAATCGCTATCGCAGCATTCGAACCCATTGTCACCACATTCCGAATGGCTATTGTAGCGTTCGAACCCATCGTCGCAATGTTCCGAATCGCTATCGCAGCGTCCGAACCCATTGTCACAACGTTCCGAATCGCTATCGCAGCGACCGAACCCATTGTCGCAACGTTCCGAATCGCTATCGCAGCGTCTGAACCCATTGTCTCAACGTTCCGAATCGCTATCGCAGCATTCGAACCCATTGTCACAACGTTCCGATTCGCTATCGCAGCGTCCGAACCCATTGTCACAATGTTCCGAATCGCTATCGCAGCATTCGAACCCATTGTCGCACCGTTCCGAATTGCTATCGCAGCATTCGAATCCATTGTCGCAACGTTCCGAATTGCTATCGCAGCGATCGAACCCATTGTCACAATGTTCCGAATCGCTATTGCAGCGTTAGAACCCATTGTCACAACGTTCCGAATCGCTATTGCAGGGCTCGAACCCATTGTCACAACGTTCCGAATCGCTATCGCAGCATTCAAACCAATTGTCGCAACGTTCCGAATCGCTATCGTAGCGTTGGTACCCATTGTCGCAACGTTCTGAATCGGTATCGCAGCGTTCGAATCCATTGTCGCAACGTTCCGAATCGCTATTGCAGCATTCGGACCCATTGTCGCAACGTTCCAAATTGCTATCGCAGCGTTCAAATCCATTGTCGCAACGTTCCGAATCGCTATCGCAGCTTTCTAACCCATTGTCGCAACATTTCCGAATCGCTATCGCAGCGTTCGAACCCATTGTCGCAATGTTCCGAATCACTGTTGCAGCGTTCAAACCCATTGACACAACGTTCCGAATCGCTATCGCAAAGTTCGAACCCATTGTCGCATCGTTCCGAATCTCTATCGCAGCGTTCGAACCCATTGTCACAACGTTCCGAATCGCTATCGCAGCGTTCGAACCCATTGTCACAACGTTCCGAATCGCTATCGCAGCATTCGAACCCATTGTCACAACATTCCGAATCGCTATCGCAGCGTTCGAACCCATTGTCGCAACGTTCCGAATCGCTATTGCAGCGTCCGAACCCATTGTCACAACGTTCCGAATCGCTATCGCAGCGTCCGAACCCATTGTCGCAACGTTCCGAATCGCTATCGCATCATTCGAACCCATTGTCGCAACGTTCTGAATTGCTATCGCAGCATTCGAACCCATTGTCACAATGTTCCGAATCGCTATCGCAGCGTTCGAACCCATTGTCGCAACGTTCCGAATCGCAGCGTTCGTACCCATTGTCGCAACGTTCCAAATCGCTATCACAGCATTCGAACCCATTGTCGCAATGTTCTGAATCGCAGCGTTCGAACCCATTGTTGCAACGTTCCGAATCGCTATCGCAGCATTCAAACCAATTGTCGCAACGTTCCGAATAGTGGGTTGAACTGTGTCTGTTTCAATGCTAGGAGTGTGGCAGGGAAAACGGATGAGCTTGGGGCCTTGATGTTTGTGAGGCAGTTAGATGTGGTGGCTGTAACGGAGACGTGGTTACGGGAGGGGCAGGACTGGCAGCTGAATGTTCCTGGGTACAAGTGTTTTAGGTGTGACAGAGGAGGGATGAAGAGAGGAGGAGGGGTGGCACTGTTAGTCAAGGAAAGCATCACAGTAGTGCAGAGGGAGGACGATAGGAAAGAGATAGGGATTGAGTCAGTGTGGGTGGAGTTGAGGAGTAAAAAGGGAGAGATCACATTGCTAGGGGTGTACTATAGGCCACCCAACAGCCCAAAGTCAGTGGAGGAAGGCATTTGCAGGGGCATTTTGGACAGGTGCAGGAAGAACAGAGTGGTTGTAGTGGGTGATTTTAATTTTCCTGGAGTGAATTGGAGGGGGCCTAGAGCTGGGGGTATGGAGGGAGAGGAGTTTGTGAACTGTGTTATGGAAGGGTCGCTAGAGCAGTATGTAACTAGCCCGACTAGGGGAGGGGCTATATTGGATCTAGTGTTGGGAAACGAACCTGGGCAGGTGGGTGAGGTAGAGGTAGGCGAACATGTGGCGAACAGTGATCACAAGTCCGTCTACTTTAGGATAAAAATGGAAAGGGACGAGTGCCGTCCGAGTGGGAGTGTGCTGAATTGGGGAAAGGCGAGCTATGGCAGGATTAGGAGGGAGCTGCAGCAAACTGATTGGGAGGGACTGTTAGCTGGCAAGTCCACGGTTGGCAAGTGGGAGGCATTTAGGGACAAAATGAAATGGTTGCAGGGGAGGTATGTTCCGGTTAAGCGAAAGGATGGGAAAGGAAGGATTAGACAGCCGTGGATTACGGAGGATATTGAAGACTTGGTCAGGAAGAAGAGGGAGGCGTATGTTAGGTCAAAACAAATGGGTACGGAGAGTGCGCTGGAAGAATACAGCGAGAGTAGGAGGGAGCTAAAAAGGGGAATTAGAAGGGCAAAGAGAGGGCATGAGATGGCTTTGGCTGGTAGGATTAAGGAAAATCCAAAGGCATTTTATTCCTATATCAGAGGCAAGAGAGTAGTTAGAGGGAAAATTGGTCCTCTTAGGGACAAGAGTGGTGAGTTGTGTATTGAGTCGGAGGGGATGGGGGAGCTCCTGAATGAATACTTTGCGTCGGTATTCACAAAGGAGAGGGGTTCGGAATCGTGTGGTCTCTTGGAGGGAGTGGAGGTTTATTTGCAGGATATAGTTATTACGAGAGAGGAAGTGCTAGGGCTTTTAGGTAGCGTAAAGACGGATAAAGCTCCGGGGCCTGATGGTATTTATCCCAGGCTGCTTAGGGAGGCGAAACATGAAATTGCTGGGCCTCTGGCGCAAATCTTTGTCTCTTCTTTGGACACAGGTGAGGTCCCAGAAGACTGGAGGGTAGCAAATGTGGTCCCGTTGTTCAAAAAAGGCAGTAGGGATAACCCTGGGAATTATAGACCGGTGAGTTTGACGTCGGTGGTAGGGAAGTTAATGGAAAAAATACTTAGGGGTAGGATGTATGAGCATTTGGAGCGTTGCGATCTGATTAGGGATACGCAACATGGCTTTGTTAGAGGGAGGTCTTGCCTTACGAATCTGGTGGAATTCTTTGAGGAGGTGACAAAAACGGTTGACGATGGGAGAACCGTTGATGTCATCTATATGGATTTCAGTAAGGCGTTTGACAAAGTCCCTCACGGTAGGCTGGTAGAAAAGGTTAAGGCGCATGGGATACGAGGCAAGGTAGCTAGGTGGATTGAGAACTGGCTGGGAAATAGGAGACAGAGGGTAGTTGTGGAAGGGACCTTGTCGGGCTGGAGGTCAGTGACCAGTGGTGTGCCGCAGGGCTCAGTACTGGGACCTCTCCTCTTTGTAGTCTACATAAATGACTTGGAAGAGGGCGTAGGTGGTGTGATTAGCAAGTTTGCTGATGACACCAAGATGGCAGGGTTGGCGGGTACGGAACTGGATTGTCAGGTGATACAACAGGATATAGATAGGTTGGTGCAGTGGGCAGATAGGTGGCAGATGGCATTTAATCCTGACAAATGCGAGGTGATGCATTTTGGACGGAATAATGCAGAGAGGAGCTATGAGATTAAAGGGAGGCCGATTAGGAGTATTGACATACAGAGGGACCTGGGAGTGCAGGTTCACAAATCCATGAAGGTTGCATCACAAGTGGAGAAGGTCGTTAGGAAGGCTTATGGGATGTTGGCCTTTATAGGAAGGGGCATAGAGTATAAAAGCTGCTGTCTAATGCTTCAGTTGTACAGAACGTTGGTTAGACCGCATTTGGAGTACTGCGTCCAGTTCTGGTCACCTTACTACCGGAAGGACGTGGAGTCTCTGGAAAGGGTGCAGAGGAGGTTTACCAGGATGTTGCCTGGCATGGGGGGACTGGGTTACGAGGAGAGGTTGAAGAAACTGGGACTATTCTCCTTGGAAAGGCGGAGATTGAGAGGGGACATGATAGAAGTATATAAGATAATGAAGGGAATGGATAGAGTTAATAGTGAGAGACTGCTCCCTAGACTGGATACAAACACGAGAGGTCATCATTTAAGGGTGAGGGGGGAGAGGTATAATTTGGAGGTGAGAGGAAGGTTCTTTACGCAGAGAGTTGTAGGGGTCTGGAACGCGCTACCGAGTAGGGTGGTGGAGGCAGGAACATTGGACTCTTTTAAGATGCAGTTAGATAGGCACATGAGTGAAACGAGAATGGAGGGATATGGTAGGGGATATTAAATAGGGTTAAACCTCGGGAGACACCGGAAAGGCAGGCTGTAAGATTAATATTTTGACTTTCTTCCACAGGTGGAGGTCCACCTCGTGTCAAACGAGGGGCATTCACACGGCGGGTCGTGCCTGGGCTGCTCTTGGAAGTTCCAGGAGTGGCCTAGAACTTCGTGTCGGTGTGTGTGCTTGATCCTGGACCGGTAGATGGGCACCGCAACAGCTCAGTGACTAGCACTGCTGGCTGTGCAGGCACATGGATTTGGGCCTGTGTCTGTGGGAGTTTGCTCATTCTCCCTGTGGTTGCGTGGGTTTCCTCCGGGCGCTCCGGTTTCCTCCCACACCCCAAAAATGTGCTCTCAGGCTAATCGGTTTTTACCAAATCGACACTATTTCTTCCCTGAATCTGACTGAGTAGGGTTCCATTCGTAGCCATGCAGGGTAGAATAGGTGTAGGGTGATGTGGCGGCGCGGGCTCGTTGGGCCGAAGGGCCTGTTTCCCGTGCTGGATTGTTCTTTGTTCTTTGTTCTTTGAATCGCTATCGCAGCATTGGTACCCATTGTCGCAACGTTCTGAATCGGTATCGCAGCGTTCGAATCCATTGTCGCAACGTTCCGAATCGCTATTGCAGCATTCGGACCCATTCTCGCAACGTTCCAAATTGCTATCGCAGCGTTCAAATCCATTGTCGCATCGTTCCGAATCGCTATCGCACCTTTCTAACCCATTGTCGCAACATTCCGAATCGCTATCGCAGCGTTCGAACCCATTGTCGCAACATTCCGAATTGCTATTGTAGCGTTCGAACCCATCATCGCAATGTTCCGAATCACTGTTGCAGCATCCGAACCCATTGTCACAACTTTCCGAATCGCTATCGCAGCGTCCGAACCCATTGTCGCAACGTTCCGAATCGCTATCGCAGCATTCGAACCCATTGTCGCAACGTTCCGAATTTCTATCGCAGCGTCCGAACCCATTGTCGCAACGTTCCGAATCGCTATAGCAGCGTCCGAACCCATTGTCGCAAAGTTCCGAATCGCTATCGCAGCATTCGAACCCATTGTCACAACGTTCCGAATTGCTATTGCAGGGCTCGAACCCATTGTCACAACGTTCCGAATCGCTATCGCAGCATTCAAACCAATTATCGCAACGTTCCGAATCGCTATCGCAGCGTTGGTATCCATTGTCGCAACGTTCTGAATCGCTATCGCAGCGTTCGAATCCATTGTTGCAACGTTCCAAATCGTTATTGCAGCATTCGAACCCATTGTCGCAACGTTCCAAATTGCTACCGCAGCTTTCAAATCCATTGTCGCAACGTTCCAAATTGCTACCGCAGCGTTCAAATCCATTGTCGCACTGTTCCGAATCGCTATCGCAACTTTCTAACCCATTGTCGCAACATTCCGAATCGCTATCGCAGCGTTCGAACCCATTGTCGCAATGTTCCGAATCACTGTTGCAGCGTTCAAACCCATTGTCACAACGTTCCGAATCGCTATCGCAACGTTCGAACCCATTGTCGCATCGTTCCGAATCTCTATCGCAGCGTTCAAACCCATTGTCACAACGTTCCAAATTGCTATCGCAGCGTTCAAATCCATTGTCGCAACGTTCCGAATCTCTATCGCAGCTTTCTAACCCATTGTCGCAACATTCCGAATCGCTATCGCAGCATTCGAACCCATTGTCGCAACGTTCCGAATCGCTATCGCAGCGTCCGAACCCATTGTCGCAACGTTCCAAATCGCAGCGTTCGAACCAATTGTCGCAACGTTCCAAATCGCTATCGCAGCATTCTAACCCATTGTCGCAATGTTCTGAATCGCAGCGTTCGAACCCATTGTTGCAACATTCCGAATCGCTATCGCAGCGTTCGAACCCATTGTCGCAATGTTCCAAATTGCTATTACAGCGTTCGAACCCATTATCGCAATGTTCCGAATCACTATCGCGAAATTTGAACCCATTGTCACAACTTTCCGAATCGCTATCGCAGCGTCCGAACCCATTGTCGCAACGTTGCGAATCGCTATCGCAGCATTCGAACCCATTGTCGCAACGTTCCGAATTGCTATCGCAGCGTTCGAACCCATTGTCGCAACGTTCCGAATCGCTATCGCAGCATTCAAACCCATTGTCGCAACGTTCCAAATCGCTAACGCAACGTTCGAACCCATTATCACAACGTTCCGAATCGCTATCGCAGCATTCGAACCCATTGTCACAACGTTCCGAATCGCTATCGCAGCATTCGAACCCATTGTCACAACGTTCCGAATTGCTATCGCAGCGTTCGAACCCATTGTCACAACGTTCCGAATCGCTATCGCAGCATTCAAACCCATTGTCGCAACGTTCCGAATCGCTATCGCAGCATTCGAACCCACTGTCGCAACGTTCCGAATCGCTATCGCAGCATTCGAACCCATTGTCGCAATGTTCCGAATCACTATCGCGACATTTGAACCCATTGTCACAACGTTCCGAATCGCTATCGCAGCATTCGAACCCATTGTCACAACGTTCCGAATCGCTATCGCAGCGTTCGAACCCATTGTCACAACGTTCCGAATCGCTATCGCAGCATTCGAACCCATTGTCACCACATTCCGAATTGCTATTGTAGCGTTCGAACCCATCGTCGCAATGTTCCGAATCGCTATCGCAGCGTCCGAACCCATTGTCACAACGTTCCGAATCGCTATCGCAGCGACCGAACCCATTGTCGCAACGTTCCGAATCGCTATCGCAGCGTCTGAACCCATTGTCTCAACGTTCCGAATCGCTATCGCAGCATTCGAACCCATTGTCACAACGTTCCGATTCGCTATCGCAGCGTCCGAACCCATTGTCACAATGTTCCGAATCGCTATCGCAGCGTTCGAACCCATTGTCGCACCGTTCCGAATTGCTATCGCAGCATTCGAATCCATTGTCGCAACGTTCCGAATTGCTATCGCAGCGATCGAACCCATTGTCACAATGTTCCGAATCGCTATTGCAGCATTCGAACCCATTGTCGCAACGTTCCAAATTGCTATCGCAGCGTTCAAATCCATTGTCGCAACGTTCCGAATCTCTATAGCAGCTTTCTAACCCATTGTCGCAACATTCCGAATCGCTATCGCAGCATTCGAACCCATTGTCGCAACGTTCCGAATCGCTATCGCAGCGTCCGAACCCATTGTCGCAACGGTCCGAATCGCAGCGTTCGAACCCATTGTCGCAACGTTCCAAATCGCTATCGCAGCATTCGAACCCATTGTCGCAATGTTCTGAATCGCAGCGTTCGAACCCATTGTTGCAACGTTCCGAATCGCTATCGCAGCGTTCGAACCCATTGTCGCAATGTTCCAAATTGCTATTACAGCGTTCGAACCCATTGTCGCAATGTTCCGAATCACTATCGCGACATTTGAACCCATTGTCACAACTTTCCGAATCGCTATCGCAGCGTCCGAACCCATTGTCGCAACGTTCTGAATCGCTATTGCAGCATTCGAACTCATTGTCGCAACGTTCCGAATTGCTATCGCAGCGTTCGAACCCATTGTCGCAACGTTCCGAATCGCTATCGCAGCATTCAAACCCATTGTCGCAACGTTCCAAATCGCTAACGCAACGTTCGAACCCATTATCACAACGTTCCGAATCGCTATCGCAGCATTCAAATCCATTGTTGCAACGTTCCAAATCGTTATTGCAGCATTCGAACCCATTGTCGCAACGTTCCAAATTGCTACCGCAGCGTTCAAATCCATTGTCGCAACGTTCCAAATTGCTACCGCAGCGTTCAAATCCATTGTCGCACTGTTCCGAATCGCTATCGCAACTTTCTAACCCATTGTCGCAACATTCCGAATCGCTATCGCAGCGTTCGAACCCATTGTCGCAATGTTCCGAATCACTGTTGCAGCGTTCAAACCCATTGTCACAACGTTCCGAATCGCTATCGCAACGTTCGAACCCATTGTCGCATCGTTCCGAATCTCTATCGCAGCGTTCGAACCCATTGTCACAACGTTCCAAATTGCTATCGCAGCGTTCAAATCCATTGTCGCAACGTTCCGAATCTCTATCGCAGCTTTCTAACCCATTGTCGCAACATTCCGAATCGCTATCGCAGCATTCGAACCCATTGTCGCAACGTTCCGAATCGCTATCGCAGCGTCCGAACCCATTGTCGCAACGTTCCAAATCGCAGCGTTCGAACCAATTGTCGCAACGTTCCAAATCGCTATCGCAGCATTCGAACCCATTGTCGCAATGTTCCGAATCACTATCGCGACATTTGAACCCATTGTCACAACGTTCCGAATCGCTATCGCAGATTTTCGAACCCATTGTCTGAACGTTCCGAATCGCTATCGCAGCATTCGAACCCATTGTCACCACATTCCGAATTGCTATTGTAGCGTTCGAACCCATCGTCGCAATGTTCCGAATCACTGTTGCAGCATCCGAACCCATTGTCACAACTTTCCGAATCGCTATCGCAGCGTCCGAACCCATTGTCGCAACGTTCCGAATCGCTATCGCAGCATTCGAACCCATTGTCGGAACGTTCCGAATTTCTATCGCAGCGTCCGAACCCATTGTCACAATGTTCCGAATCGCTATCGCAGCATTCGAACCCATTGTCGCAATGTTCCGAATCGCTATCGCAGCGTTCGAACCCATTGTCACAATGTTCCGAATCGCTATGGCTGCGTTCAAACCTTTTGTCGCAATGTTCCGAATTGCTATCGCAGCGTTCGAACACATTGTCACAACGTTCCGAATCGCTAACGCAACGTTCGAACCCATTATCACAACGTTCCGAATCGCTATCGCAGCATTCGAACCCATTGTCACAACGTTCCGAATCGCTATCGCAGCGTTCGAACCCATTGTCACAATGTTCCGAATCGCTATCGCAGCGTTCGAACCCATTGTCACTACGTTCCAAATCGCTATCGCAGCGTTCGAACCCATTGTCACAACGTTCCGAATCGCTATTGCAGCGTTAGAACCCATTGTCACAATGTTCCGAATCGCTATAGCAGGGCTCGAACCCATTGTCACAACGTTCCGAATCGCTATCGCAGCATTCAAACCAATTATCGCAACGTTCCGAATCGCTATCGCAGCGTTGGTATCCATTGTCGCAACGTTCTGAATCGCTATCGCAGCGTTCGAATCCATTGTTGCAACGTTCCAAATCGTTATTGCAGCATTCGAACCCATTGTCGCAACGTTCCAAATTGCTACCGCAGCGTTCAAATCCATTGTCGCAATGTTCCAAATTGCTACCGCAGCGTTCAAATCCATTGTCGCAACGTTCCGAATCGCTATCGCAACTTTCTAACCCATTGTCGCAACATTCCGAATCGCTATCGCAGCGTTCGAACCCATTGTCGCAATGTTCCGAATCACTGTTGCAGCGTTCAAACCCATTGTCACAACGTTCCGAATTGCTATCGCAACGTTCGAACCCATTGTCGCATCGTTCCGAATCTCTATCGCAGCGTTCGAACCCATTGTCACAACGTTCCGAATCGCTATCGCAGCATTCGAACCCACCGTCACAACATTCCGAATCGCTATCGCAGCGTTCGAACCCATTGTCACAATGTTCCGAATCGCTATCGCAGCATTCAAACCCATTGTCACAATGTTCCGAATCGCTATCGCAGCGTTCGAACCCATTGTCGCAACGTTCCGAATCGCTATCGCAGCATTCGAACCCATTGTCGCAACGTTCCGAATCGCTATCGCAGCATTCGAACCCATTGTCGCAACGTTCCGAATCGCTATCGCGACATTTGAACCCATTGTCGCAACGTTCCGAATCGCTATCGCAGCGTTTGAATCTATTGTTGCAACGTTCCGAATCGCTATCGCAGCATTCAAACCCATTGTCGCAACGTTCCGAATCGCTATCGCAGCGTTCGAACCCATTGTCGCAACGTTCCAAATTGCTATCGCAGCGTTCGAACCCATTGTCAGAACGTTCCGAATCGCTATCGCAGCGTTCAAACCCATTGTCGCAAAGTTCCGAATCGATATCGCAGCGTCCGAACCCATTGTCACAACGTTCCGAATCGCTATCGCAGTGTCCGAACCCATTGTCGCAACGTTCCGAATCACTGTTGCAGCATCCGAACCCATTGTCACAACGTTCCGAATCGCTATCGCAGCGTCCGAACCCATTGTCGCAACGTTGCGAATCGCTATCGCAGCATTCAAATCCATTGTCGCAACGTTCCGAATTGCTATCGCAGCGTTCGAACCTATTGTCGCAACATTCCGAATCGCTATCGCAGCATTTGAACCTATTGTCGCAACGTTCCGAATCGCTATCGCAGCTTTCGAACCCATTATCGAAATGTTCCAAATCGCAGCGTTCAAACCCATTGTTGCAACGTTCCAAATTGCTATTGCAGCGTTCGAACCCATCGTCGCAATGTTCCGAATAGACCATGAAAAGTCTCCGTCGGCAGACAAAGAGAAGAAGCAGTTGAGGAAAAAAATTACTGATTATGCTCTGAAACCATTCGATTTGGCCTGTTATAAAGTTAATTGTTTCTGGAGACATCAATAGTGATGTGAAGTTCTGGTGTGCAGTTTGGTTAGCTTATGTCCAAAAAGATATGGGTACACCACAAAGGATTCAAAAAAAAATTATGCGAATGATTCCCGATCTCAGGAACGTGGGCATACAGGAACAGGAGTAGGCCATTCAGCCCCTCAAGCTTGTTCCAACATTCAATCAGATCCTGATTGGCCGAGAACTCAGCTCCATTTCCTCTGATACCTTCGTGTATTAATCTCAATATTGAACACTTCCCAAGCAGCATACCCTCCACACCAACTTAATACTAACTCATGCCTAGTCATCCAGTATAGGTGCACAACCAATTAGCCAAATAACACCAAGGGCAAGCTATCGAGTCAGAGAGGTTTACAGCTTGGAAACAGGCCCTTCGGCCCAATTTGTCCATGCCACCCTTTTTTTAACCGTCATGCTAGTCCCAATTGCCTGCATTTGGCCTATATCACTCTACACACCCATCTTGCCCATAAAACTGTCTAAATGCTTTTTAAAAGACAAAATTGTACCCGTCCCTACCTCTGTACTACCTCTGGCAGCTCGTTCCAGACACTCACCACCCTCTCAGTGAGAAAATTGCCCCTCTGGACACTTTTGTATCTCTTCCCTCTCACCTTAAACCTGTGCCCGCTAGTTTTAGACTCCCTTACCTTCAGGGAAAGATATTGACTATCTAACTGATCTGTGCCCCTCATTATTTTATAGACTTCTATAAAATCACCCCTCAGCCTCCTACGCTCAAGAGAAAAATGTCCCAGTCGATCCAGCCTCTCCTTATAACTCAAACCTTCAAGTCCTGGTAGCATACTGGTAAATCTTTTCTGTGCCCTTTCTTGTTTAATAATATCCTTCATATATTAGGGTGACTTAAAGGGCAAGTGTTGAATTGGTGAGACAAAAAAAACACCCATTCTGAAATGTTCTTTTCTACCTCTGGACTCTGAAGATTGATTTGATTTATTATTGTCGCATGTATGAATATACAGTGAGAAGTATCGTTTCTTGTGTATACACAGACAATACAGCAGGAAGTGAAGACAGAGTCAATGGGTAGGAGGCTGGTTTGCGTGATGGATTGGGCTACATTCATGACCTTTTGTAGTTTCTTGTGGTCTTGGGCAGAGCAGGAGTCACACCAAGCTGTGATATAACTAGAGAGAATGCTTTCTATAGTGCATCTGTAAAGGTTGGTAAGATTTGTCAGTGACATGCCAAATTTCCTTAATCTTCTGAGAAAGTAGAAGCATTGCTGGCCTTTTATAACTATATTGTCAGCACGGGGGGGACAAGAGCAGGCTGTCGGTGATCTGGACAGTTAAAAACATGAAGGCTTTGACCATTTCTACTTCATCCCCATTGATGTAGACAGAGGCATGTTCTCCTTTATGCTTCCTGAAGTTGATGACAATCTCCATTGAGGGAGAGATTATTGTTGTCGCACCAGCTCACCAGATTCTCTACCTCATTCCTGTACTCTGTCTCGTCATTGTTTGAGATCCAACCCACTATGGTGGTGCCTTCAACAAACTTGAAAATCAAGTTGGAGTGGAACTTGGCCGCACTGCCATAGGTGTATAAGGAGTATAGTAGGGGGCTGAGAACACAGCCTTGTGGGGCACCGGTGTTGAGGACGATCGTGGAGGAGAGGTGTTGTTGCCTATCCTTACTGATTGTGGCCTGTGGGTTCGGAAGTTCAGGATCCAGTTACAGAGGGAAGAGCCGAGGCCCAAACCACGGAGTTTGGAGACGAGTTTCGTAGGAATAATGATGTTGAAGACTGAGCTGTAGTCAATAAATAGGAACCTTTGTTATGTAGGTGTCCCAGGGTTGAGTGCAGGGCCAGGGAGATGGTGTCTGCTGTGGACCTGTTGCAGCAGTAGGCAAACTGTAGTGGATCCAGGTAGTCCGGGAGGCTGGAATTGATTTGTGCCATGACGAACCTTTCGAAGTACTTTGTAATGATGGATATTAGAGCCACTGGGTGGTTCTCGTTAAGGCATGCTGTTTGGTTTTTCATGAGTCCTGGGGATGATGGTCGTCTGAAGGTGATAGGGACCTCAGGTTGGTGTAAAGAGAGATTAAAGATGGCTGTGAATACCCCTACCAGCCAATCTATGTAGGATCTGAGTGCACGTCCGGGTACCCATCCGGGCCAGTCGCTTTCCATGGGTTAATCTTCGAGAAAGCTGCTCTGACATCTCCAATGGCGACCTCAGATATAGGTTCACGCAGGGCTTCCAGGGTGGAGGGCATGCTCTTGCTGATCTCTTGCGGAACTGGGTATAGAATACATTGAGCTCATCAGGAAGGGATGATTTTACATTCCCCCATAGAATCATAGAACCCTACAGTGCAGAAAGAGGCCCTTCGGCCCATCGAGTCTGCACCAACCAGAATCCCACCCAGGCCCTACCCCCCCCTATCCCCACATATTACACCCACTAATCCCTCTAACCTACGCATCCCTGGACACTAAGGGGCAATTTCTTAACACGACCAATCAACCCAACCCGCACATCTTTGGACTGTGGGAGGAAACCGGAGCACCCGGAGGAAACCCATGCAGACACGAGGAGAATGTGCAAACTCCACACAGACAGTGACCCGAGCCGGGAATCGAACCCAGGACCCTGGAGCAGTGAAGGCAACTGTGTTACCGTGCCACCCCTTGTAGCCTGCTATGTCTTGCAGACATAGTTGGTGGGGGTCCATGTGGCTAACCTGAGACTCTGGCCTGATGCAGTGCTGTCTTCTCACATTCCATCTCCCATAAACAAACTTACCCAAGGCTCTGCTCCCCCTATCCCAACTCACAGCAAGTCCCGTTCGCCTAATCATCCCCATGTTTGCGGACCTACCTTGGCTCCGGGTACACCAATGCTTACAAATATTAATAAAATTCCCAGGCCCATGTTCAAATCTTTGTATGATCATCTCATCCCTCCTTAACTCTGTACCGTCTTCCAGCCCTCCCTCTACAACACTGGCTGTGTACTTCTCACTTTCTTAGTCCATCATACGTGGCCATACCATATAGGCCCTAAGTGCTGGATTTCCCTCCCTGAATATCCCTCCCCCTTCCTGTAACAGGTCTTCAGAGGCAGAAATCCCTTCACCAAAATTCCTTTATTTACAATTCCAACATCAGTACACAGAATGCTATCAGTCAGCAGGCTACCTTCGGGAGTCCCAGAGGAACTGACGCTCCCGGTTAAATATAAGGCAAAGACTCCCTGAGTGGCCCATCAATTGACTCCTTACTCAGGGAGTTCACACTCCAATAGGCCAATCTCAATGGCCTGATTAAGTTCATTACACTTCCCACGTCCTGCAGGATGATCCTTTGACCGTATTGATCGAGTGGATTCTCAGAGGTGTTTTCTCAGGGCTGAAACGGTTGCCACAAGAGGACACAGGTTTAAGGTGCTGGGGAGGAGGTACAGAGGAGATGTCAGGGGTAAGTTTTTCACTCAGAGGATGGTGGGTGCGTGGAATGGGCTGCCGGCAGTGGTGGTGGAGGCGGATTCGATAGGGTCTTTTAAGAGACTTTTAGATAAGTACTCAGAACTTAGTAAGATAGAGGGTTATAGGTATGCCTAGTAGGTAGGGAGATGTTTGGTGCGACCTGTGGGCCAATGGCCTGTTTCTGCTGTAGATTTTCTATATTTCTATACGTTTAACCATCCACCCTAATATTTTCCGCTTCGGTTCAGGGTTAATGTTTTGCCTGCTCGTGAATAACAACCTTGCGACATTTCCCAGGATTAAATCTGTCACTTAAATATTTTGTTATTTTCTGAGGCAAGGTGGCATCAATTCTCAAAATGGAGATGACAAGGCTTTGCCCAAAGGCAGTGCAAATATTTTATTATGCGGTTGAAATTAATTACACCTCTCAACCATAGGCTGAAAGAATATAGAATAAACCAGATAGTGTAATTAGATCTTTATTTTCTGTGAAACCATAAACCACTTTAAGAGTTTAATATAGCCTTGTTACTGTTATCATGCATGCGGCTTAATGTTGTGATGTCTTGAGTAACGTAACTCATTAAGGGTTATTGGAGGAGAGCTGAGCTGGGATTCTCCGATCTTGCATGCCCTGCTGCCAGCGAATTTGTACTTTTCATTGATCTTTGTTCATACTATGAACATAGTTGGGACTTTTGGAGACTCTGGTTCCCGTGGCGAGCAGGGAGGTAAAATTCCAGACTGTACACACCGAGTTTGAGTTGCACTCACACTCAAAACCTCAAAATGCACGCAGTTACATTCCTTCCCCATATGTTTGCAAAACCCTGCATTCACATATACACATGCATAGCCTTCCCCCCCACCACACACACACACATATGTAGACCCTCTGGCACATGCACACACCTCATGTTTGCACACTCGCGTGCACAATGCAAGTGCAAAGGTTGTGAGGAGATGCCCCAATGTGCGCCCGATAGCGACTTTTGGGTCTGGGTTCAGTGTCCGGCCAGCTGGTCAGATTGAAACGTTCGGTCACAGCTAATTGTCGCAACGTTCCGAATCGCTGTTGCAGCGTCCAAACCCATTGTCGCAACGTTCCAAATCGCTGTTGCAGCATCCGAACCCATTGTCGCAACGTTCCGAATCGCTGTTGCAGCGTCCGAACCCATTTTCGCAACGTTCCGAATCGCTGTTGCAGCTTTCGAACCCATTGTCGCAACGTTCCAAATTGCTATCGCAGCGTCCGAACCCATTGTCGCAACGTTCCGAATCGCTATCGCAGTGTTCGAACCCATTGTCACAACGTTCCGAATCGCTATCGCAGCGTCCGAACCCATTGTCGCAACGTTCCGAATCGCTATCGCAGCGTTCGAACCCATTGTCACAACGTTCCGAATCGCTATCGCAGCGTTCGAACCCATTGTCGCAACGTTCCGAATCGCTATCGCAGCGTTCGAACCCATTGTCACAACGTTCCGAATCGCTATTGCAGCGTTAGAACCCATTGTCACAACATTCCGAATCGCTATCGCAGGGCTCGAACCCATTGTCACAACGATCCGAATCGCTATCGCAGCGTTCGAACCCATTGTCACAACGTTCCGAATCGCTATCGCAGCATTCGAATCCATTGTCACAACGTTCCGAATCGCTATCGCAGCATTCGAACCCATTGTCACAACAATCCGAATCGCTATCGCAGGGCTCGAACCCATTGTCACAACGATCCGAATCGCTATCGCAGCGTTCGAATCCATTGTCACAACGTTCCGAATCGGTATTGCAGCGTCCGAACCCATTGTCACAACGTTCCGAATCGCTATCGCAGCATTCGAACTCATTGTCACAACGATCCGAATCGCTATCGCAGCGTTCGAACCCATTGTCACAATGTTCCGAATCGCTATTGCAGCGTCCGAACCCATTGTCACAACGTTCCGAATCGCTATTGCAGCGTTAGAACCCATTGTCACAACATTCCGAATCGCTATCGCAGGGCTCGAACCCATTGTCACAATGTTCCGAATCGCTATCGCAGCGTTCGAACCCATTGTCACAACGTTCCGAATCGCTATCGCAGCATTCGAACCCATTGTCACAACGTTCCGAATCGCTATCGCAGCGTTCGAACCCATTGTCACAACGTTCCGAATCGGTATTGCAGCGTCCGAACCCATTGTCACAACGTTCCGAATCGCTATCGCAGCATTCGAACCCATTGTCACAACGTTCCGAATCGCTATCGCAGCGTTCGAACACATTGTCACAACGTTCCGAATCGCTATCGCAGCGTTCGAACCCATTGTCACTACGTTCCGAATCGCTATTGCAGCGTCCGAACCCATTGTCACAACATTCCGAATCGCTATCGCAGCGTTCGAACCCATTGTCACAACGTTCCGAATCAGTATTGCAGCGTCCGAACCCATTGTCACAACGTTCCGAATCGCTATCGCAGCATTCGAACCCATTGTCACAACGTTCCGAATCACTATCCCAGCGTTCGAACCCATTGTCACAACGTTCCGAATCGTTATCGCAGCGTTCGAACCCATTGTCACAATGTTCCGAATCGCTATCGCAGCGTTCGAACCCATTGTCACTACGTTCCGAATCGCTATCGCAGCGTTCGAACCCATTGTCACAACGTTCCGAATCGCTATTGCAGCGTTAGAACCCATTGTCACAACGTTCCGAATCGCTATTGCACGGCTCGAACCCATTGTCACAACGTTCCGAATCGCTATCGCAGCATTCAAACCAATTGTCGCAACGTTCCGAATCGCTATCGCAGCGGTGGTACCCATTGTCGCAACGTTCTGAATCGGTATCGCAGCGTTCGAATCCATTGTCGCAAAGTTCCGAATCGCTATTGCAGCATTCGAACCCATTGTCGCAACGTTCCGAATCGCTATTGCAGCATTCGAACCCATTGTTACAATGTTCCGAATTGCTATCGCAGCGTTCAAATCCATTGTCGCAACGTTCCGAATCGCTATCGCAGCTTTCTAACCCATTGTCGCAAGATTCCGAATCGCTATCGCAGCGTTCGAACCCATTTTCGCAATGTTCCGAATCGCTATCGCAGTGTTCAAACCCATTGTCACAACGTTCCGAATCGCTATCGCAGCATTCGAACCCATTGTCGCAACGTTCCGAATCTCTATCGCAGCGTTCGAACCCATTGTCACAACGTTCCGAATCTCTATCGCAGCGTTCGAACCCATTGTCACAACGTTCCGAATCACTATTGCAGCGTTAGAACCCATTGTCACAACGTTCCGAATCGCTATCGCAGCGTTGGTACCCATTGTCGCAACGTTCTGAATCGGTATCGCAGCGTTCGAATCCATTGTCGCAACGTTCCGAATCGCTATTGCAGCATTCGAACCCATTGTCGCAACGTTCCAAATTGCTATCGCAGCGTTCAAATCCATTGTCGCAACGTTCCGAATCGCTGTCGCAGCTTTCTAACCCATTGTCGCAACATTCCGAATCGCTATCGCAGCGTTCGAACCCATTGTCGCAATGTTCCGAATCACTGTTGCAGCGTTCAAACCCATTGTCACAACGTTCCGAATTGCTATCGCAACGTTCGAACCCATTGTCGCATCGTTCCGAATCTCTATCGCAGCGTTCGAACCCATGGTCACAACGTTCCGAATCTCTATCGCAGCGTTCGAACCCATTGTCACAAAGTTCCGAATCGCTGTCGCAGCGTTCGAACCCATTGTCACAACGTTCCAAATCTCTATCGCAGCATTCGAACCCATTGTCACAACATTCCGAATCGCTATCGCAGCGTTCGAACCCATTGTCGCAACGTTCCGAATCGCTATCGCAGCGTTCGAACCCATTGTCGCAACGTTCCGAATCGCTATCGCAGCGTCTGAACCCATTGTCGCAACGTTCCAAATCGCTATCGCAGCATTCGAACCCATTGTCGCAACGTTTCGAATCGCTATCGCAGCGTCCGAACCCATTGTCGCAACGTTCCGAATCGCAGCGTTCGAACCCATTGTTGCAACGTTCCAAATCGCTATCGCAGCATTCGAACCCATTGTCGCAATGTTCTGAATCGCAGCGTTCGAACCCATTGTGTGAGAAACGGTCAGAAACTCACTTTTCTGATTCCCCCCCTTGAATCAAATACACGGATGAGTTCAGCTAACAGTCGGTTTATTCGATCTTGCAAGAAAGGGTGCCATCCCGTGGGTACACACACACCTTGCTTTACATAATCATAGTTTATATACATTCTAGATAACAATAAGACAGCCTCCCCCTTTCTTCATTGGTTACCACTCCCTAATCTCTTTACCGAGTGAACTCCTCCCTTGTTGACATCCCATTAACTCTAATCCAATCACCCCCTTTAAGGCTTGAATAGTTTTACCTCCCATTCATTCAGCTAACTCTTTTTCATTGTCCTGTAAATTACTAACACATTTATTTTATATGGTGTAAATTAGTTTGTTTTCCTATCTCTTTTAAGCTATGCTGAAGACCCCGGGCGCCGGCCAGTCTCATGTTTTTTTCCTTCTTCTCTTTCTGTGTGTTTCTTCCTCTGCTGGTCTTAGCGTTTAACCCCTTAGGTTACAATAACGGTTCTGTCATGGTTTCCACCCCAGATGGTTTGACTCAAAAATTACACCACCATCCCTCACAATCCCCCCTGTTTTTCTTACGCTTTGTAATTTTTGACACTCCTCTGGTGTTCCAGGCGTTCCAGCAAGTCAAGGGCCTGTTCGTCCAGAGTTTTATCGTCTAAGAGGCTTATCCTCTCCTCCTTCTCTAAATTCATATTTATCACTTTTCCATTCAGGACATCCCCCTTAGTCAGGGCTGTTTCGATTAGCCGCTGAGCCAGCCCCCAAACACAAGGGATGATACAGCACCCTAGGGCGGCCAATACCCCTGCCGTCACCATGAAAGAGACAAGGACGGACATTACTACTCCTTTCCATTTGCCGAACCAAGCTTCCATCCACCTAGTGAGATCGGGGTCTGTACCCGAGTTCTCAGCTAGTTCATTAGCTAGGGTCGTTAGCCCTTCGAGGGCCTGGGTAATTGACCCATCGGGAGCTGTGTTATTTGGGATAAAGGTGCAGCATTCAGTTCCTATCATGACGCATACCCCCCCTTTCTCTGCTAGAATCATGTCCAGGGCTAGCCTGTTTTCCCAGGCCATTCTGCTGGTTGCGTCCAATTGTTCCGCTATCCCGCTTATCGCATTTCGGGTATAATTAACAAATCTCTGTTGATTATAATAGATATAGTTGATCCAATCCACGTTCTTGTTAATGGTCACCCACCAGAACAGGGATTCAAACCCTGCTGCTATCTGGTTCCTGGCTTTGTACTCATCAGGGACCCCCCTAGGAACCCCTATGGAGTCCAGATATACCCGTTCATCAAAAGAACCCGGGAGGTTCCTTTTTCCTCGTTCTTTTCCATGGGGTCCCTGATGTTCGAATGCCAGGGTAAAGGGTACGGCCAATTGGATAAGTGCACAAGTGCCCTTCCATTTCTGAGGTAAAATGGGTCTCAAAGTCCTCCCTCCACAGTACCACCATAGATCAGCTCTAGGTACCTGGATTTGGGAGTAGTTTCCTCCCTCGGTGGTGTCGCTGACTTCCTTAACTGTTCCACACCTATCAAAGCTTCCCACTTCCTTGTCCAATCCATCCCCAGTCCGGGTGATACAGGTGTGATGTATCCCCGTTACTCCGGAAAAAGGGGGGGTTGAGACGCCCTGTTCAATTTGATTGGGGGAAATGTCAGGCTCAAGGAGCGACAAGTGGGGTCTCCCCAAGCCTCTCTGTTTTGATACAGTTTCACCATACACTCCATTTCAGCTGGTTCTTTATCCCATCCCAGTGGGAATGGGACCACCTGGGGAGTTGGTCGGCTACTGGTGCATGCATAACAGTTACCCTTTCCGACACTTTGTACCGTATATTTGACCCATTCTATCCAGGCGTTCGCTTCCCTGAATCCTGTTTCTATTTCAATGGTCTCTCTTAAATCCTTTACCTCCACTACCCTGACTTCTCCCGAGACTCCCCGGCTAGGGGCGGAGGAGTTCCTGGTTTCGGCATTTTTGACTATAACCCGCACACAACACAGGGCCACCCCCACCCTCCCTGTGTGTTCCTTGATCTTGACCCCAAAAACTTGTCCGTCGAGGCCCTCCGTCCCATCATCGTCCCATCATCATTTTTCATGGTGAGGTAAAGGGGGTTACATTGGTTTAGCTTACAGTCTCTGGGAAAGATCTTCCGTGGAACAAGTGATATTTTCTCGCGAATCCTTAACTTAGCGTCTTCATCTAACCCCCCTACTTGACAGGATTCTACTTTCCCCTGTTCATTTTTAGTACACTTTGGGTTCTTATCGAAGACAAGTAATTCTATTTCCCTCCCCTGGTATCCCTTCTGCCCCGTGAGGTCGTCTTGGCAGGGTACCATTCGGCAAAGGTCAATCTCAATTACCTGTGCCTGGGGTGATTGGATTATAGTAAGGGAGTACACTTGGGCTGCCTGCCCAGCACCTATGCCCCCATAGAGTAAACATATTATTAGTAACATCCCGCTATTGCCGTATATTGCCTAAATTAACATAACAAAAATCAAAAATCAAGTCCAATCAGTCCTTCGCGGTGTGATGGCCAGGAGTAGGCACTTCTTCTGCTGGTTCTGGCACCGGTCCTTTCACTCGAGTGTAATGCGTCCAGCCTTTCTCAGCCGTGCGGATAGCCGTTTCCGTGGTCAGAAGTACCAAGAATGGACCATCCCAGATCGGTTTTAAAGTCCGGAGTTTCCAGTTCTTGATTAGGACCCAATGCCCTGGCTTGATGGTGTGTATCGGAAACTCGAGAGGTGGTGTCTGTGCCAGGAGTCCCTGTTGGAATTAGAATTAGAATTAGAACCCTACAGTGCAGAAACAGGCCCTTCGGCCCATCGAGTCTGCACCGAACACAATCCCACCCAGACCCTATCCCCATATCCCTACACATTTACCTGCTAATTCCTCTAACCTACACATCCCAGGACACTAAGGGGCAATTTTAGCATAGCCAATGAACCTAACCCGCACATCTTTGGACTGTGGGAGGAAACCGGAGCACCCGGAGAAAACCCACGCAGACACGAGGAGAATGTGCAAACTCCACACAGACAGTGACCCGAGCCGGGAATCGAACCCAGGACCCTGGAGCTGTGAAGCAGCAGTGCTAACCACTGTGCTACCGTGCCGCCCTGTTGGCGTAAATGAGACAGAGCAGACCCCAGGATCTCAACATATTTATGCACAAATACATCGCGGGACTCGAATGTGGGGAGTTCCCCTTTTGGTCCATTAAAGGGGAGACCGAACATTATTTCGTATGGGGACACCCCCAAGTCCCCCCGTGGCTGTGTTCTTATTTGCAGCAAGGCAAAGGGAAGGCACTTGGTCCAGGGCAACCCGGTCTCCATCCTGAGTTTCCTCAGCTAATAGTCTGATTCATTCTCTCCACCTTGCCCGAGGACGGGGGATGCCAAGGGGTGTGAAAATCCCAGCTTACCCCCACTGCCCGCACTATGTTCTGTAGGACAGTGGACGTAAAATGGCTCCCCTGGTCTGAATCGATGGCCCGGGGGAGTCCGTATCGTGGGATAATTTGTTCGAGAAGGACCTTGCTAACCTGTGTCGCCGATGCTGTGGCGGTTGGGTACGCCTCAACCCACCCTGTCAAGTGGTTCACTATTACCAAAAGGTATTTCAGGCGCCCTATGGGAGGGAGTTCGGTATAATCCACTTGGATATACTCGAAGGGTCTATAGGCTGGGCTTCTCCCTCCTTGCTTCGTATTCTGTCTCAGTCCTTTTTTATTTATCTTCCGACAAATTACACAATCTTTCGTGACTTGCTTAGCCACAGTGTATAAACCGGGATGTGCGTACTGACGCAGAAATGCATCGCACATTGCCTGTGTCCCCCAATGTCCTCCCCGATGGAGATGACTAATTATGTCTCTGGTCATCGGTCGGTTTAATAGTTGTCGACCATCGGGTAGTGTCCATTTCCCTCTTTCATCTTTCTGACCCCCAAGTGATTTTAGCTCGGCTTCTTCCTTCTCGCTAAATAGGGGTGTTTCTGTTACTTCAGACACTTGGGGCACCCAGACCAAGCAGTCCACTATCTCCTCCTCCGTCCCTGCCAATTTTGCTTGTTCGTCCGCCAACCGGTTCCCCTTTGTCTCTATCCCATTGTCTCTCTGGTGTCCCTTTACATGGACCACAGCAATTTCCCGTGGCCCCAGCAGGTCTTTCAATATTTTAGTAACCAATTCCTCATGTATCAGTTCTTTTCCCCTACTATTTATCATTCCCCTCTCCTTCCAAATTTTTCCAAAAGTGTGTACCACCCCGAATGCATACTTGGAGTCGGTGTAGATGGTCCCTATCAATCCCTCTAAGCCCTTGAAAGCCCGGTGTAGAGCAAATAATTCACAAGTCTGGGCAGACCAGGCATTAGGCAGTCGCCCCCTTTCTACCAAATTCCAGCCAGCTTCACTAATGATCGCGTATCCATTAAGCCTTTTTCCGTTTACCACCCGGGAGGATCCGTCTATATACCATCACTTTCCAGTGTGAAGAGGGGAGTCCCTTAGATCCTCCCTTACTTTACTCTGGAGATCTATTATGTCCGAGCAGCAATGTTCGAGTCCCTCGCCTCCTTCCCCCTTCCAGAGGAATTCAGCTGGGTTCTGACAGGAATTGACCTCAATCTTAAGATCGTCCCGATCTAGCAAAATGGCCTCATACTTCAAGATTCTTGAGTCCGTCAGTCATCTCTCAGCCCTCTGATTTAAAATGGTCCTAACCTGGTGGGGGGTAATGACCATCAAGGGTGCCCCAAATTTCAGCTTCCTACTTTCTTCCACCAACTTGGCCGTGGCAGCCACCGCCTGAACACATTCTGGCCAGCCTCGGGAAACTGGGTCCAGTATCTTTGATAAGAATGCCACTGGCTTCCTTTTCCCCCCCCAATCTTGGGTTAAAACTCCGAGGGCGGTTCCCTGTTTGGCATTTACAAAGAGTCTGAATGCCTTACTGAAATCTGGCAAGCTCAAGACTGGCGCGGTCATCAATTTCTGTTTCAGGGTCTCAATTAGTTCCTCCTCTTTCTCATCCCACTGGATTTTGTTAGGAGCCCCCTCTACAAGCTTTAGGTACAGACCCTTGGTGAGGGGGGCATAGTCGTCTATCCATAATCGGCAATAACCTAAGAGTCCCAAAAACATTCGTAACTCTCTCTTAGATCCCGGAAGTCCCAGTTCAACTATTCCCCTCACCCTTTCCGGACTTATTTTCTTCTGTCCCTGGCTTATCAAGTGTCCCAGATACTTAACCTCTCTTTCTGCATATTGGAGCTTCTTCTGGCTCACCCTTAGTTCCTGTCCTGCCAAATAATTCAGAAGGGTATTTGTTCCCGCTACGACCTCCGCTTCTGTGGGTCCGGACAACAGGAGGTCATCCACATACTGTATGAGTTTGAGGGCTGGGGAAAGGATCAGTCCCTCTAATACCTGTTCTAAAATCTGACCAAACAAATTTGGCGATTTGGTGAATCCCTGGGGAAGCACTGTCCAGCGGTATTGCTGCTTCCTGCCCTGTCAGGGTCCTCCCACTCGAAGGCAAATAAGTCTCTACTGGCCTCATCCAACGGGCAGGCCCAGAAGGCGTCCTTTAAATCCACTACACTGAACCATTTATGTTCTGGGAGCATCCGCCCTAGTATAGTGTATGGGTTCGGCACCACCGGGTGTCGTACCTGTACAATCTTATTGATTTCTCTCAAATCTTGGACCATTCTGTAACTGCCGTCGGACTTTCGGACTGGCAAAATGGGGGAGTTATATCTCGACATACATGGTTCCACCAGCCCATCACTTATCAGATCTTTCATCACTTCTTTCAGGCCCTGTCTCCCTTCCCGGGAGATAGGATACTGACGTATCTTGACAGAGGGGCTCTGGGGCTTAAGATCAATTTTTACAGGCTGAATCGAGAGTCGCCCTCTGTTTCCCTTGGCCGCCCATACTCTAGGGTCTATACCCGTGAGTCGGTCCTCGCTAAGGTATGACATAGTTACCACCAGGTCCTCATCGTCCCCTACATTTATTCGGAGCCCGAAGCGGATTATCAGGTCCCGCCCCAACAGACCATAGGGGAGATGAGGGAGGTGGAGGAGCTCTGCTAAAAGCTCCTCTTCCTCCCATTGTAGTACCTGTGGTTCAAATAGTTTTGCTCTAAATACCCCTCCCTTTACTCCTGATATGTTCAACATTTTAGTTTGGTAATTGGCTCCTGTAGGATAGATTGGGATTGAGGATCTGCCTGCTCCTGTGTCGACTAAAAATGTAACATCCTCCTTTTGTGGACCCACCTTTAAATTTACCAGGGGTTCTTGGTAGGTCCTTTTTCCGATTCTCCCCTGACCCCTCTAATCAACTTCACTTTCCATTTCATAAATCCCTTCTCGTTCCTTCTTAAATTCCGGACACTCTCTTTTGAAGTGTCCCGGTTTCCCACAGTGGTAACACTCGGCCGCCCGGGGCCGATCACCACCGTAAAATTCTCCTCGTCCTCTACCTCGGCCCCTCCTGGCCCCCCTTTCCTTCCAACCTCCCCTTGACCTTCCTCTACCTACTGTATATCCTTCATCCGTTATCTCGGTGGACTTACATACTTCCCTAACGGCTGCCACCATCATCTTTGCCTTCTGCTTTTCCTTTACAACCTCTCTCTGAACAAAGACCTTCTGCGCCTCCCGCAATAATTCCACCATGTCCTTCCCACTCCAGTCCTCAATCTTTTGTAGTTTTTTCTGGATATCTGGCCAGGATTTCGTTACAAAATTAATTTTTATCATTCCCTTTCCAATTTCACTATCAGGATCGATTCCTGAATATTTGCGGACAGACTCTCTCAGTCTGTCTAAGAATGTGCTGGGTGATTCATCTTTTCCTTGCCTAATATCAAATGCTTTTGCCACATTCTGCTGCTTGGGGACACATGTCTGGATCCCCCGAATTATAAGATTCCGGAGATCCGACATGTTTGTCCGCCCTTCCTGGGAATTATGATTCCAATTTGGATCCTCAAGAGGGTATTTTTGATCTCCCCTGAGTTGTTCTTGCTGTTGGTGATCCCTATCCCAAATTTCCATGGCCCTATTTCGGATCATAACTCCTTCATCGTAATTGAATAATATGCTCATCATGGCCCGGAGTTCCCCCCAAGTATACATGTTTGGACCCAGGAATTGGTCAAGTTGTGTCGCTACCGCGACAGGGTCTTCTAGGAGAGGGGGCAACTCCTTCCTAAATTGTCGGATGTCTGCCGAGTTAAGAGGCACCACCACGAACCCTGTCTCCCTTTGTCCGAAGGGAACCTCCCTGAGAGGGTGCATTTCCACCTCGGGCGCTGAAGCCCCATTATTCTGCTGTTGTTCCCGGGACTGTTTTGTTACTAACCTCTCGGACCTTCGCAGACCCTCAACTGGGGGTCCGCCTCCTGCGCCGTTCTCAAGATTTATGAGATCTTCCCCTTGGGCCCCATTATTATTTGGTTGATATGCAGGGGGTACATTTGGTACAGGAGGGGGTGGCGGCAGGAGGTTGTCAAGAGGGTCCCATTGCCCCGATCTGCTCTGTGGGATCATTGGATACAGGGAGACTGGTTGTGGCGATCTACTCATCGCGCCCACCCAACAGGCAGCGTACTTACTTTCCTCGGGGTTAAAGGGTTGTTTACTATTAACATATAAATTTAATATTTGACAGACCCAATCCTCGTCCGATCCATATTTTGGCCAGAATACAGATGGTTTCCGGATTGGTTCCTTCGTCCACACAAAACAACAATATTTTATCATAACCTGCTTTCTTAAGTCCTTAGTCTTTTGGTCCCCATCCCAATTTTCTAACTGTATTCCCAGAGGACTGTCAGGGGGTATTCCCTTTTCATCATTATTTCCCGGTTTCCCATCCTTACTCTTGGACGGTTCACCTCCCATGGTTAGTCTTCAGTTGTCGTCTTGGACACAAGTTTGCTTACTTGCGCCCTCAGATCAAACTGTCATAACCATAAAACTTCCCGGGGTTAGTCTTCAGTTGTCGTCTTGGACACAAGCTAATTTATTTGCGCCCTCAGATCAAACTGTCGTAACCACCAAGTCAACAAGGAAGAAAATGACTCTCACCCTTAATCAGCCAAATTCCCGGGAGAGAAATTCCTTACCTTGATCCATGCACGGAGTTGTCCGACTTCTTCCAATGATGTGTATACCCCCTCACAGACCCCTGTCACAGTCCTAGCAGTCCTAGTGTACAGAAGTCATCCGTGTGATTTTCCCAGGGTCCAGAATTATCTCAATTGAGTGGTTTCAGATTCCCCTCCTTCCAGACCAAAACGGCGTTCTTACGTGTAAATATACACCAGACGCGTCTTATTCCGTCGATTTGGTCTAGTCGAGGGAAACCCCCGTTATAATTCTGGATCCCGGACGAGCCCCCAATTGTGAGAAACGGTCAGAAACTCACTTTTCTGATTCCCCCCCTTGAATCAAATACATGGATGAGTTCAGCTAACAGTCGGTTTATTCGATCTTGCAAGACAGGGTGCCGTCCCGTGGGTACACACACACCTTGCTTTACATAATCATAGTTTATATACATTCTAGATAACAATAAGACAGCCTCCCCCTTTCTTCATTGGTTACCACTCCCTAATCTCTTTACCGAGTGAGCTCCTCCCTTGTTGACATCCCATTAACTCTAATCCAATCACCCCCTTTAAGGCTTGAATAGTTTTACCTCCCATTCATTCAGCTAACTCTTTTTCATTGTCCTGTAAATTACTAACACATTTATTTTATATGGTGTAAATTAGTTTGTTTTCCTATCTCTCTCTCTCAAGTGATGCTGAAGACCCCGGGCGCCGGCCAGTCTCATGTTTTTTTCCTTCTTCTCTTTCTGTGTGTTTCTTCCTCTGCTGGTCTTAGCGTTTAACCCCTTAGGTTACAATAACGGTTCTGTCATGGTTTCCGCCCCAGATGGTTTGACTCAAAAATTAGACCACCATCCCTCACATTGTTGCAACATTCCGAATCGCTATCGCAGCGTTCGAACCCATTGTCGCAATGTTCCGAATCACTATCGCGACATTTGAACCCATTGTCACAACGTTCCGAATCGCTATCGCAGCGTTCGAACCCATTGTCTGAACGTTCCGAATCGCTATCGCAGCATTCGAACTCATTGTCACCACATTACGAATTGCTATTGTAGCGTTCGAACCCATCGTCGCAATGTTCCGAATCGCTATCGCAGCGTTGGTACCCATTGTCGCAACGTTCTGAATCGGTATCGCAGCGTTCGAATCCATTGTCACAACGTTCCGAATCGCTATCGCAGCATTCGAACCCATTGTCACAACGTTCCGAATCGCTATCGCAGCGTTCGAACCCATTGTCACAATGTTCCGAATCGCTATTGCAGCGTCCGAACCCATTGTCACAACGTTCCGAATCGCTATCGCAGCATTCGAAGCCATTGTCACAATGTTCCGAATCGCTATTGCAGCGTTAGAACCCATTGTCACAACATTCCGAATCGCTATCGCAGCGTTCGAACCCATTGTCACAACGTTCCGAATCGCTATCGCAGCGTTCGAACCCATTGTCACAATGTTCCGAATCGCTATCGCAGCGTTCGAACCCATTGTCACAACGTTCCGAATCGCTATCGCAGCATTCGAATCCATTGTCGCAACGTTCCAAATCGCTATCGCAGCATTCGAACCCATTGTCGCAATGTTCCGAATCGCTATCGCAGCGTTCGAACACATTGTCACAACGTTCCGAATCGCTAACGCAACGTTCGAACCCATTATCACAACGTTCCAAATCGCTATCGCAGCATTCGAACCCATTGTCACAACGTTCCGAATCGCTATCGCAGCATTCGAACCCATTGTCACAACATTCCGAATCGCTATCGCAGCATTCGAACCCATTGTCACAACGTTCCGAATCGCTATCGCAGCGTTCGAACCCACTGTCACAACATTCCGAATCGCTATCGCAAGGCTCGAACCCATTGTCACAACGTTCCGAATCGCTATCGCAGCGTTCGAACCCACTGTCACAACATTCCGAATCGCTATCGCAAGGCTCGAACCCATTGTCACAACGTTCCGAATCGCTAACGCAGCGTTGGTACCCATTGTCGCAACGTTCTGAATCGGTATCGCAGCGTTCGAACCCACTGTCACAACATTCCGAATCGCTATCGCAGCATTCGAACCCATTGTCACACCGTTCCGAATCGCTATCGCAGCATTCGAACCCATTGTCACACCGTTCCGAATCGCTATCGCAGCATTCGAACCCATTGTCACAATGTTCCGAATCGCTATCGCAGCATAAGAACCCATTGTCACAATGTTCCGAATCGCTTTTGCAGCGTTAGAACCCATTGTCACAACATTCCGAATCGCTATTGCAAGGCTCGAACACATTGTCACAACGTTCCGAATCGCTATCGCAGCGTTCGAACCCATTGTCACAACGTCCGAATCGCTATCGCAGCATTCGAACCCATTGTCGCAACGTTCCGAATCGCTATCGCAGCGTTCGAACCCATTGTCACAACGTTCCGAATCGCTATTGCAGCATTCGAACCCATTGTCGCAACGTTCCGAATCTCTATCGCAGCATTCGAACCCATTGTCGCAATGTTCCGAATCGCTATTGCAGCGTTAGAACCCATTGTCACAACATTCTGAATCGGTATTGCAGCGTCCGAACCCATTGTCACAACGTTCCGAATCGTTATCGCAGAATTCGAACCCATTGTCACAACGTTCCGAATCGCTATCGCAGCGTTCGAACCCATTGTCACAACGTTCCGAATCGGTATTGCAGCGTCCGAACCCATTGTCACAACGTTCCGAATCGCTATCGCAGCATTCGAACCCATTGTCACAACGTTCCGAATCGCTATCGCAGCGTTCAAACCCATTGTCACAACGTTCCGAATCGGTATTGCAGCGTCCGAACCCATTGTCACAACGTTCCGAATCGCTATCGCAGCATTCAAACCCATTGTCACAACGTTCCGAATCGCGATCGCAGCGTTCGAACCCATTGTCACAATGTTCCGAATCGCTATTGCAGCGTTAGAACCCATTGTCACAACATTCCGAATCGCTATCGCAGGGCTCGAACCCATTGTCACAACGTTCCGAATCGCTATCGCAGCGTTCGAACCCATTGTCACAACGTTCCGAATCGGTATTGCAGCGTCCGAACCCATTGTCACAATGTTCCGAATCGCTGTCGCAGCATTCGAACCCATTGTCACACCGTTCCGAATCGCTATTGCAGCGTTCGAACCCATTGTCACAACGTTCCGAATTGCTATTGCAGCGTCCGAACCCATTGTCACAATGTTCCGAATCGCTATCGCAGCATTCGAACCCATTGTCACAACGTTCCGAATCGCTATCGCAGCGTTCGAACCCATTGTCACAATGTTCCGAATCGCTATCGCAGCGTTCGAACCCATTGTCACTACGTTCCAAATCGCTATCGCAGCGTTCGAACCCATTGTCACAACGTTCCGAATCGCTATTGCAGCGTTAGAACCCATTGTCACAACGTTCCGAATCGCTATTGCAGGGCTCGAACCCATTGTCACAACATTCCGAATCGCTATCGCAGCATTCAAACCAATTGTCGCAACGTTCCGAATTGCTATCGCAGCGTTCGAACCCATTGTCACAACGTTCCGAATCGCTATCGCAGCGTTCGAACCCATTGTCACAACATTCCGAATCGCTATCGCAGCATTCGAACCCATTGTCACAACGTTCCGAATCGCTATCGCAGCGTTCGAACCCACTGTCACAACATTCCGAATCGCTATCGCAAGGCTCGAACCCATTGTCACAACGTTCCGAATCGCTATCGCAGCATTCGAACCCATTGTCACAACATTCCGAATCGCTATCGCAGCATTCGAACCCATTGTCACAACGTTCCGAATCGCTATCGCAGCGTTCGAACCCACTGTCACAACATTCCGAATCGCTATCGCAAGGCTCGAACCCATTGTCACAACGTTCCGAATCGCTATCGCAGCGTTGGTACCCATTGTCGCAACGTTCTGAATCGGTATCGCAGCGTTCGAACCCACTGTCACAACATTCCGAATCGCTATCGCAGCATTCGAACCCATTGTCACACCGTTCCGAATCGCTATCGCAGCATTCGAACCCATTGTCACACCGTTCCGAATCGCTATCGCAGCATTCGAACCCATTGTCACAATGTTCCGAATCGCTATCGCAGCATAAGAACCCATTGTCACAATGTTCCGAATCGCTTTTGCAGCGTTAGAACCCATTGTCACAACATTCCGAATCGCTATTGCAAGGCTCGAACCCATTGTCACAACGTTCCGAATCGCTATTGCAGCGTTCGAACCCATTGTCACAACGTTCCGAATCGCTATCGCAGCATTCGAACCCATTGTCGCAACGTTCCGAATCGCTATCGCAGCGTTCGAACCCATTGTCACAACGTTCCGAATCGCTATTGCAGCATTCGAACCCATTGTCGCAACGTTCCGAATCGCAGCATTCGAACCCATTGTCGCAATGTTCCGAATCGCTATTGCAGCGTTAGAACCCATTGTCACAACATTCTGAATCGCTATCGCAGCGTTCGAACCCATTGTCACAACGTTCCGAATCGGTATTGCAGCGTCCGAACCCATTGTCACAACGTTCCGAATCGTTATCGCAGAATTCGAACCCATTGTCACAACGTTCCGAATCGCTATCGCAGCGTTCGAACCCATTGTCACAACGTTCCGAATCGGTATTGCAGCGTCCGAACCCATTGTCACAACGTTCCGAATCGCTATCGCAGCATTCGAACCCATTGTCACAACGTTCCGAATCGCTATCGCAGCGTTCAAACCCATTGTCACAACGTTCCGAATCGCTATTGCAGCGTCCGAACCCATTGTCACAACGTTCCGAATCGCTATCGCAGCATTCAAACCCATTGTCACAACGTTCCGAATCGCTATCGCAGCGTTCGAACCCATTGTCACAACGTTCCGAATCGCTATCGCAGCATTCGAACCCATTGTCGCAACGTTCCGAATCGCTATCGCAGCGTTCGAACCCATTGTCACAACGTTCCGAATCGCTATTGCAGCATTCGAACCCATTGTCGCAACGTTCCGAATCGCAGCATTCGAACCCATTGTCGCAATGTTCCGAATCGCTATTGCAGCGTTAGAACCCATTGTCACAACATTCTGAATCGCTATCGCAGCGTTCGAACCCATTGTCACAACGTTCCGAATCGGTATTGCAGCGTCCGAACCCATTGTCACAACGTTCCGAATCGTTATCGCAGAATTCGAACCCATTGTCACAACGTTCCGAATCGCTATCGCAGCGTTCGAACCCATTGTCACAACGTTCCGAATCGGTATCGCAGCGTCCGAACCCATTGTCACAACGTTCCGAATCGCTATCGCAGCATTCGAACCCATTGTCACAACGTTCCGAATCGCTATCGCAGCGTTCAAACCCATTGTCACAACGTTCCGAATCGCTATTGCAGCGTCCGAACCCATTGTCACAACGTTCCGAATCGCTATCGCAGCATTCAAACCCATTGTCACAACGTTCCGAATCGCTATCGCAGCGTTCGAACCCATTGTCACAATGTTCCGAATCGCTATTGCAGCGTTAGAACCCATTGTCACAACGTTCCGAATCGGTATTGCAGCGTCCGAACCCATTGTCACAATGTTCCGAATCGCTGTCGCAGCATTCGAACCCATTGTCACAACGTTCCGAATCGCTATTGCAGCGTTCGAACCCATTGTCACAACGTTCCGAATTGCTATTGCAGCGTCCGAACCCATTGTCACAATGTTCCGAATCGCTATCGCAGCATTCGAACCCATTGTCACAACGTTCCGAATCGCTATCGCAGCGTTCGAACCCATTGTCACAATGTTCCGAGTCGCTATCGCAGCGTTCGAACCCATTGTCACTACGTTCCAAATCGCTATCGCAGCGTTCGAACCCATTGTCACAACGTTCCGAATCGCTATTGCAGCGTTAGAACCCATTGTCACAACGTTCCGAATCGCTATTGCAGGGCTCGAACCCATTGTCACAACATTCCGAATCGCTATCGCAGCATTCAAACCAATTGTCGCAACGTTCCGAATTGCTATCGCAGCGTTCGAACCCATTGTCACAACGTTCCGAATCGCTATCGCAGCGTTCGAACCCATTGTCACTACGTTCCGAATCGCTATTGCAGCGTTAGAACCCATTGTCACAACATTCCGAATCGCTATCGCAGCGTTCGAACCCATTGTCACAACGTTCCGAATCAGTATTGCAGCGTCCGAACCCATTGTCACAACGTTCCGAATCGCTATCGCAGCATTCGAACCCATTGTCACAACGTTCCGAATCGCTATCGCAGCGTTCGAACCCATTGTCACAACGGTCCGAATCGCTATTGCAGCGTCCGAACCCATTGTCACAATGTTCCGAATCGCTATCGCAGCATTCGAACCCATTGTCACAACGTTCCGAATCGTTATCGCAGCGTTCGAACCAATTGTCGCAATGTTCCGAATCGCTATCGCAGCGTTCGAACACATTGTCACAACGTTCCGAATCGCTAACGCAACGTTCGAACCCATTATCACAACGTTCCGAATCGCTATTGCAGCATTCGAACCCATTGTCACAACGTTCCGAATCGCTATCGCAGCATTCGAACCCATTGTCACAACATTCCGAATCGCTATCGCAGCATTCGAACCCATTGTCACAACGTTCCGAATCGCTATCGCAGCGTTCGAACCCACTGTCACAACATTCCGAATCGCTATCGCAAGGCTCGAACCCATTGTCACAACGTTCCGAATCGCTTTTGCAGCGTTAGAACCCATTGTCACAACATTCCGAATCGCTATTGCAAGGATCGAACCCATTGTCACAACGTTCCGAATTGCTATCGCAGCGTTCGAACCCATTGTCACAACGTTCCGAATCGCTATCGCAGCATTCGAACCCATTGTCGCAACGTTCCGAATCGTTATCGCAGCGTTCGAACCCATTGTCACAACGTTCCGAATCGCTATTGCAGCATTCGAACCCATTGTCGCAACGTTCCGAATCGCTATCGCAGCATTCGAACCCATTGTCGCAATGTTCCGAATCGCTATTGCAGCGTTAGAACCCATTGTCACAACATTCTGAATCGCTATCGCAGCGTTCGAACCCATTGTCACAACGTTCCGAATCGGTATTGCAGCGTCCGAACCCATTGTCACAACGTTCCGAATCGTTATCGCAGAATTCGAACCCATTGTCACAACGTTCCGAATCGCTATCGCAGCGTTCGAACCCATTGTCACAACGTTCCGAATCGGTATTGCAGCGTCCGAACCCATTGTCACAACGTTCCGAATCGCTATCGCAGCATTCGAACCCATTGTCACAACGTTCCGAATCGCTATCGCAGCGTTCAAACCCATTGTCACAACGTTCCGAATCGCTATTGCAGCGTCCGAACCCATTGTCACAACGTTCCGAATCGCTATCGCAGCATTCAAACCCATTGTCACAACGTTCCGAATCGCTATCGCAGCGTTCGAACCCATTGTCACAATGTTCCGAATCGCTATTGCAGCGTTAGAACCCATTGTCACAACATTCCGTATCGCTATCGCAGGGCTCGAACCCATTGTCACAACGTTCCGAATCGCTATCGCAGCGTTCGAACCCATTGTCACAACGTTCCGAATCGGTATTGCAGCGTCCGAACCCATTGTCACAATGTTCCGAATCGCTGTCGCAGCATTCGAACCCATTGTCACAACGTTCCGAATCGGTATTGCAGCGTTCGAACCCATTGTCACAATGTTCCGAATCGCTATCGCAGCATTCGAACCCATTGTCACAACGTTCCGAATCGCTATCGCAGCGTTTTATCCCATTGTCAAAATGTTCCGAATCGCTATCGCAGCGTTCGAACCCATTGTCACTACGTTCCAAATCGCTATCGCAGCGTTCGAACCCATTGTCACAACGTTCCGAATCGCTATTGCAGCGTTAGAACCCATTGTCACAACGTTCCGAATCGCTATTGCAGGGCTCGAACCCATTGTCACAACGTTCCGAATCGCTATCGCAGCATTCAAACCAATTGTCGCAACGTTCCGAATTGCTATCGCAGCGTTCGAACCCATTGTCACAACGTTCCGAATCGCTATCGCAGCGTTCGAACCCATTGTCACTACATTCCGAATCGCTATTGCAGCGTTAGAACCCATTGTCACAACATTCCGAATCGCTATCGCAGCGTTCGAACCCATTGTCACAACGTTCCGAATCAGTATTGCAGCGTCCGAACCCATTGTCACAACGTTCCGAATCGCTATCGCAGCATTCGAACCCATTGTCACAACGTTCCGAATCGCTATCGCAGCGTTCGAACCCATTGTCACAACGTTCCGAATCGCTATTGCAGCGTCCGAACCCATTGTCACAATGTTCCGAATCGCTATCGCAACATTCGAACCCATTGTCACAACGTTCCGAATCGTTATCGCAGCGTTCGAACCAATTGTCACAACGTTCCGAATCGCTATTGCAGCGTCCGAACCCATTGTCACAATGTTCCGAATCGCTATCGCAGCATTCGAACCCATTGTCACAACGTTCCGAATCGCTATCGCAGCGTTCGAACCCATTGTCACTACGTTCCGAATCGCTATCGCAGCGTTCGAACCCATTGTCACAACGTTCCGAATCGCTATTGCAGCGTTAGAACCCATTGTCACAATGTTCCGAATCGCTATTGCAGGGCTCGAACCCATTGTCACAATGTTCCGAATCGCTATCGCAGCATTCAAACCAATTGTCGAAACGTTCCGAATCGCTATCGCAGCGTTGGTACCCATTGTCGCAACGTTCTGAATCGGTATCGCAGCGTTCGAATCCATTGTCGCAACGTTCCGAATTGCTATTGCAGCGTTAGAACCCATTGTCACAACATTCCGAATCGCTACCGCAGCGTTCGAACCCATTGTCACAACGTTCCGAATCAGTATTGCAGCGTCCGAACCCATTGTCACAACGTTCCGAATCGCTATCGCAGCATTCGAACCCATTGTCACAACGTTCCGAATCGCTATCGCAGCGTTCGAACCCATTGTCACAACGGTCCGAATCGCTATTGCTGCGTCCGAACCCATTGTCACAATGTTCCGAATCGCTATCGCAGCATTCGAACCCATTGTCACAACGTTCCGAATCGTTATCGCAGCGTTCGAACCAATTGTCACAATGTTCCGAATCGCTATCGCAGCGTTCGAACCCATTGTCACTACGTTCCGAATCGCTATCGCAGCATTCGAACCCATTGTCACAACGTTCCGAATCGCTATTGCAGCGTTAGAACCCATTGTCACAATGTTCCGAATCGCTATTGCAGGGCTCGAACCCATTGTCACAATGTTCCGAATCGCTTTCGCAGCATTCAAACCAATTGTCGCAACGTTCCGAATCGCTATCGCAGCGTTGGTACCCATTGTCGCAACGTTCTGAATCGGTATCGCAGCGTTCGAATCCATTGTCGCAACGTTCCGAATCGCTATTGCAGCGTTCGAACCCATTGTCGCAACATTCCAAATTGGATTTGAACGCTGCTATAGCAATTTGGAATGTTGCGACAATGGGTTCGAACGCTGCAATAGCGATTCGGAACGTTGCGACAATGGATTCGAACGCCGCGATACCGATTCAGAACGTTGCGACAATGGGTACCAACGCTGCGATAGCGATTCGGAACGTTGCGACAATTGGTTTGAATGCTGCGATATCGATTCGGAACATTGCGACAATGGGTTCGAGCCCTGCAATAGCGATTCGGAACATTGTGACAATGGGTTCTAACGCTGCAATAGCGATTCGGAACGTTGTGACAATGGGTTTGAACGCTGCAACAGTGATTCGGAACATTGCGACAATGGGTTCGAACGCTGCGATGGCTATTCGGAATGTTGCGACAATGGGTTAGAAAGCTGCGATAGCGATTCGGAACATTGCGACAATTGGTTCGAACGTTGCGATAGCGATTCGGAACGTTGTGACAATGGGTTTGAACACTGCAACAGTGATTCGGAACATTGCGACAATGGGTTTGAACGCTGCAATAGCGATTCGGAATGTTGCGACAATGGATTTGAACGCTGCGATAGCATTGTCGCAACATTCCGAATCGCTATTGCAGCGTTCGAACCCATTGTCGCAATGTTCCGAATCACTGTTGCAGTGTTCAAACCCATTGTCACAACGTTCCGAATCGCTATCGCAACGTTCGAACCAATTGTCGCAATGTTCCGAATCGCTATCGCAGCTTTCTAACCCATTGTCGCAATATTCCGAATCGCTATCGCAAGGCTCGAACCCATTGTCACAACGTTCCGAATCGCTATCGCAGCGTTCAAACCCATTGTCACAACGTTCCGAATCGCTATCGCAGCATTCGAACCCATTGTCGCAACGTTCCAAATCGCTATCGCAGCATTCGAACCCATTGTCGCAATGTTCCGAATCGCTATCGCAGCGTTCGAACACATTGTCACAACGTTCCGAATCGCTAACGCAACGTTCGAACCCATTATCACAACGTTCCGAATCGCTATCGCAGCATTCGAACCCATTGTCACAATGTTCCGAATCGCTATCGCAGCATTCGAACCCATTGTCACAACGTTCTGAATCGCTATCGCAGCGTTCGAACCCACTGTCACAACATTCCGAATCGCTATCGCAAGGCTCGAACCCATTGTCACAACGTTCCGAATCGCTATCGCAGCGTTGGTACCCATTGTCGCAACGTTGTGAATCGGTATCGCAGCGTTCGAATCCATTGTCACACCGTTCCGAATCGCTATCGCAGCATTCAAACCCATTGTCACAACGTTCCGAATCGCTATCGCAGCATTCGAACCCATTGTCACAATGTTCCGAATCGCTATTGCAGCGTTAGAACCCATTGTCACAAAATTCCGAATCGCTATCGCAAGGCTTGAACCCATTGTCACAACGTTCCGAATCGCTATCGCAGCGTTCGAACCCATTGTCACAACGTTCCGAATCAGTATTGCAGCGTCCGAACCCATTGTCACAACGTTCCGAATCGCTATCGCAGCATTCGAACCCATTGTCACAATGTTCCGAATCGCTATCGCAGCGTTCGAACCCATTGTCACAACGTTCCGAATCGCTATTGCAGCGTCCGAACCCATTGTCACAACGTTCCGAATCGCTATCGCAGCATTCGAACCCATTGTCACAAAGTTCCGAATCGCTATCGCAGCATTCGAACCCATTGTCACAATCTTCCGATTCGCTATCGCAGCATTCGAACCCATTGTCACTACGTTCCGAATCGCTATTGCAGCGTTAGAACCCATTGTCACAACATTCCGAATCGCTATCGCAGGGCTCGAACCCATTGTCACAACGTTCCGAATCGCTATCGCAGCGTTCGAACCGATTGTCACAACGTTCCGAATCGGTATTGCATCGTCCGAACCCATTGTCACAACGTTCCGAATCGCTATCGCAGCGTTCGAACCGATTGTCACAACGTTCCGAATCACTATCGCAGCGTTCGAACCCATTGTCACAATGTTCCGAATCGCTATTGCCGCGTCCGAACCCATTGTCACAATGTTCCGAATCGCTATCGCAGCATTCGAACCCATTGTCACAACGTTCCGAATCGCTATCGCAGCATTCGAACCCATTGTCACAACGTTCCAAATCGCTATCGCAACGTTCGAACCCATTGTCGCATCGTTCCGAATCTCTATCGCAGCGTTCGAACCCATTGTCACAACGTTCCGAATCGCTATCGCAGCGTTCGAACCCATTGTCACAACGTTCCGAATCGCTATCGCAGCATGCGAACCCATTGTCACAACGTTCCGAATCGCTATCGCAGCGTCCGAACCCATTGTCGCAACGTTCCAAATCGCTATCGCAGCATTCGAACCCATTATCGCAATGTTCTGAATCGCAGCGTTCGAACCCATTGTCGCAACGTTCCAAATCGCTATCGCAGCGTTCGAACCCATTGTCGCAATGTTCCAAATTGCTATTGTAGCGTTCGAACCCATTGTCGCAATGTTCCGAATCACTGTTGCAGCATCCGAACCCATTGTCACAACTTTCCGAATCGCTATCGCAGCGTCCGAACCCATTGTCGCAACGTTCCGAATCGCTATCGCAGCATTCGAACCCATTGTCGCAACGTTCCGAATTTCTATCGCAGCGTCCGAACCCATTGTCACAATGTTCCGAATCGCTATCGCAGCATTCGAACCCATTGTCGCAACGTTCCGAATCGCTATCGCAGCGTTCGAACCCATTGTCACAATGTTCCGAATCGCTATGGCTGCGTTCAAACCTTTTGTCGCAATGTTCCGAATTGCTATCGCAGCGTTCGAACCCATTGTCACAACATTCCGAATCGCTAACGCAACGTTCGAACCCATTATCACAACGTTCCGAATCGCTATCGCAGCATTCGAACCCATTGTCACAACGTTCCGAATCGCTATCGCAGCGTTCAAACCCATTGTCACAATGTTCCGAATCGCTATCGCAGCGTTCGAACCCATTGTCACTACGTTCCAAATCGCTATCGCAGCGTTCGAACCCATTGTCACAACGTTCCGAATCGCTATTGCAGCGTTAGAACCCATTGTCACAACGTTCCGAATCGCTATTGCAGGGCTCGAACCCATTGTCACAACGTTCCGAATCGCTATCGCAGCATTCAAACCAATTATCGCAACGTTCCGAATCGCTATCGCAGCGTTGGTATCCATTGTCGCAACGTTCTGAATCGCTATCGCAGCGTTCGAATCCATTGTTGCAACGTTCCAAATCGCTATTGCAGCATTCGAACCCATTGTCGCAACGTTCCAAATTGCTATCGCAGCGTTCAAATCCATTGTCGCAACGTTCCGAATCTCTATCGCAGCTTTCTAACCCATTGTCGCAACATTCCGAATCGCTATCGCAGCGTTCGAACCCATTGTCGCAACGTTCCGAATCGCTATCGCAGCGTCCGAACCCATTGTCACAACATTCCGAATCGCTATCGCAGCGTCCGAACCCATTGTCACAACGTTCCGAATCGCTATCGCAGCGTCTGAACCCATTGTCGCAACGTTCCAAATCGCTATCGCAGCATTCGAACCCATTGTCGCAACGTTCCGAATCGCTATCGCAGCGTCCGAACCCATTGTCGCAACGTTCCAAATCGCAGCGTTCGAACCCATTGTCGCAACGTTCCAAATCGCTATCGCAGCATTCGAACCCATTGTCGCAATGTTCTGAATCGCAGCGTTCGAACCCATTGTTGCAACATTCCGAATCGCTATCGCAGCGTCCGAACCCATTGTCGCAATGTTCCAAATTGCTATTACAGCGTTCGAACCCATTGTCGCAATGTTCCGAATCACTATCGCGACATTTGAACCCATTGTCACAACTTTCCGAATCGCTATCGCAGCGTCCGAACCCATTGTCGCAACGGTCCGAATCGCTATCGCAGCATTCGAACCCATTGTCGCAACGTTCCGAATTGCTATCGCAGCGTTCGAACCCATTGTCACAACGTTCCGAATCGCTATCGCAGCGTTCGAACCCACTGTCACAACATTCCGAATCGCTATCGCAGCGTTCGAACCCATTGTCACAATGTTCCGAATCGCTATCGCAGCGTTTGAACCCATTGTCGCAACGTTCCGAATCGCTATCGCAGCATTCGAACCCATTGTCGCAACGTTCCGAATCGCTATCGCAGCATTCGAACCCATTGTCGCAATGTTCCGAATTGCTATCGCAGCGTTCGAACCCATTGTCACAACGTTCCGAATCGCTATCGCAGCATTCGAACCCATTGTCACAACGTTCCGAATCGCTATCGCAGCGTTCGAACCCATTGTCACAATGTTCCGAATCGCTATCACAGCGTTCGAACCCATTGTCACTACGTTCCAAATCGGTATTGCAGCGTTCGAACCCATTGTCACAACGTTCCGAATCGCTATCGCAGCATTCAAACCCATTGTCACAACGTTCCGAATCGCTATCGCAGCGTTCGAACCCTTTGTCACAATGTTCCGAATCGCTATCGCAGCGTTCGAACCCATTGTCACTACGTTCCGAATCGCTATTGCAGCGTTAGAACCCATTGTCACAACATTCTGAATCGCTATCGCAGTGCTCGAACCCATTGTCACAACGTTCCGAATCGCTATCGCAGCATTCGAACCCATTGTCACAACATTCCGAATCGCTATCGCAGCATTCGAACCCATTGTCACAACGTTCCGAATCGCTATCGCAGCGTTCGAACCCACTGTCACAACATTCCGAATCGCTATCGCAAGGCTCGAACCCATTGTCACAACGTTCCGAATCGCTATCGCAGCATTCGAACCCATTGTCACAACATTCCGAATCGCTATCGCAGCATTCGAACCCATTGTCACAACGTTCCGAATCGCTATCGCAGCGTTCGAACCCACTGTCACAACATTCCGAATCGCTATCGCAAGGCTCGAACCCATTGTCACAACGTTCCGAATCGCTAACGCAGCGTTGGTACCCATTGTCGCAACGTTCTGAATCGGTATCGCAGCGTTCGAACCCACTGTCACAACATTCCGAATCGCTATCGCAGCATTCGAACCCATTGTCACACCGTTCCGAATCGCTATCGCAGCATTCGAACCCATTGTCACACCGTTCCGAATCGCTATCGCAGCATTCGAACCCATTGTCACAATGTTCCGAATCGCTATCGCAGCATAAGAACCCATTGTCACAATGTTCCGAATCGCTTTTGCAGCGTTAGAACCCATTGTCACAACATTCCGAATCGCTATTGCAAGGCTCGAACCCATTGTCACAACGTTCCGAATCGCTATCGCAGCGTTCGAACCCATTGTCACAACGTTCCGAATCGCTATCGCAGCATTCGAACCCATTGTCGCAACGTTCCGAATCGCTATCGCAGCGTTCGAACCCATTGTCACAACGTTCCGAATCGCTATTGCAGCATTCGAACCCATTGTCGCAACGTTCCGAATCTCTATCGCAGCATTCGAACCCATTGTCGCAATGTTCCGAATCGCTATTGCAGCGTTAGAACCCATTGTCACAACATTCTGAATCGCTATCGCAGCGTTCGAACCCATTGTCACAACGTTCCGAATCGGTATTGCAGCGTCCGAACCCATTGTCACAACGTTCCGAATCATTATCGCAGAATTCGAACCCATTGTCACAACGTTCCGAATCGCTATCGCAGCGTTCGAACCCATTGTCACAACGTTCCGAATCGGTATTGCAGCGTCCGAACCCATTGTCACAACGTTCCGAATCGCTATCGCAGCATTCGAACCCATTGTCACAACGTTCCGAATCGCTATCGCAGCGTTCAAACCCATTGTCACAACGTTCCGAATCGGTATTGCAGCGTCCGAACCCATTGTCACAACGTTCCGAATCACTATCGCAGCATTCAAACCCATTGTCACAACGTTCCGAATCGCGATCGCAGCGTTCGAACCCATTGTCACAATGTTCCGAATCGCTATTGCAGCGTTAGAACCCATTGTCACAACATTCCGAATCGCTATCGCAGGGCTCGAACCCATTGTCACAACGTTCCGAATCGCTATCGCAGCGTTCGAACCCATTGTCACAACGTTCCGAATCGGTATTGCAGCGTCCGAACCCATTGTCACAATGTTCCGAATCGCTGTCGCAGCATTCGAACCCATTGTCACACCGTTCCGAATCGCTATTGCAGCGTTCGAACCCATTGTCACAACGTTCCGAATTGCTATTGCAGCGTCCGAACCCATTGTCACAATGTTCCGAATCGCTATCGCAGCATTCGAACCCATTGTCACAACGTTCCGAATCGCTATCGCAGCGTTCGAACCCATTGTCACAATGTTCCGAATCGCTATCGCAGCGTTCGAACCCATTGTCACTACGTTCCAAATCGCTATCGCAGCGTTCGAACCCATTGTCACAACGTTCCGAATCGCTATTGCAGCGTTAGAACCCATTGTCACAACGTTCCGAATCGCTATTGCAGGGCTCGAACCCATTGTCACAACATTCCGAATCGCTATCGCAGCATTCAAACCAATTGTCGCAACGTTCCGAATTGCTATCGCAGCGTTCGAACCCATTGTCACAACGTTCCGAATCGCTATCGCAGCGTTCGAACCCATTGTCACAACATTCCGAATCGCTATCGCAGCATTCGAACCCATTGTCACAACGTTCCGAATCGCTATCGCAGCGTTCGAACCCACTGTCACAACATTCCGAATCGCTATCGCAAGGCTCGAACCCATTGTCACAACGTTCCGAATCGCTATCGCAGCATTCGAACCCATTGTCACAACATTCCGAATCGCTATCGCAGCATTCGAACCCATTGTCACAACGTTCCGAATCGCTATCGCAGCGTTCGAACCCACTGTCACAACATTGCGAATCGCTATCGCAAGGCTCGAACCCATTGTCACAACGTTCCGAATCGCTATCGCAGCGTTGGTACCCATTGTCGCAACGTTCTGAATCGGTATCACAGCATTCGAACCCACTGTCACAACATTCCGAATCGCTATCGCAGCATTCGAACCCATTGTCACACCGTTCCGAATCGCTATCGCAGCATTCGAACCCATTGTCACACCGTTCCGAATCGCTATCGCAGCGTTCGAACCCATTGTCACTACGTTCCAAATCGCTATCGCAGCGTTCGAACCCATTGTCACAACGTTCCGAATCGCTATTGCAGCGTTAGAACCCATTGTCACAACGTTCCGAATCGCTATTGCAGGGCTCGAACCCATTGTCACAACATTCCGAATCGCTATCGCCGCATTCAAACCAATTGTCGCAACGTTCCGAATTGCTATCGCAGCGTTCGAACCCATTGTCACAACGTTCCGAATCGCTATCGCAGCGTTCGAACCCATTGTCACAACATTCCGAATCGCTATCGCAGCATTCGAACCCATTGTCACAACGTTCCGAATCGCTATCGCAGCGTTCGAACCCACTGTCACAACATTCCGAATCGCTATCGCAAGGCTCGAACCCATTGTCACAACGTTCCGAATCGCTATCGCAGCATTCGAACCCATTGTCACAACATTCCGAATCGCTATCGCAGCATTCGAACCCATTGTCACAACGTTCCGAATCGCTATCGCAGCGTTCGAACCCACTGTCACAACATTCCGAATCGCTATCGCAAGGCTCGAACCCATTGTCACAACGTTCCGAATCGCTATCGCAGCGTTGGTACCCATTGTCGCAACGTTCTGAATCGGTATCGCAGCATTCGAACCCACTGTCACAACATTCCGAATCGCTATCGCAGCATTCGAACCCATTGTCACACCGTTCCGAATCGCTATCGCAGCATTCGTACCCATTGTCACAACATTCTGAATCGCTATCGCAGTGCTCGAACCCATTGTCACACCGTTCCGAATCGCTATCGCAGCATTCGAACCCATTGTCACAATGTTCCGAATCGCTATCGCAGCATAAGAACCCATTGTCACAATGTTCCGAATCGCTTTTGCAGCGTTAGAACCCATTGTCACAACATTCCGAATCGCTATTGCAAGGCTCGAACCCATTGTCACAACGTTCCGAATCGCTATTGCAGCGTTCGAACCCATTGTCACAACGTTCCGAATCGCTATCGCAGCATTCGAACCCATTGTCGCAACGTTCCGAATCGCTATCGCAGCGTTCGAACCCATTGTCACAACGTTCCGAATCGCTATTGCAGCATTCGAACCCATTGTCGCAACGTTCCGAATCGCAGCATTCGAACCCATTGTCGCAATGTTCCGAATCGCTATTGCAGCGTTAGAACCCATTGTCACAACATTCTGAATCGCTATCGCAGCGTTCGAACCCATTGTCACAACGTTCCGAATCGGTATTGCAGCGTCCGAACCCATTGTCACAACGTTCCGAATCGTTATCGCAGAATTCGAACCCATTGTCACAACGTTCCGAATCGCTATCGCAGCGTTCGAACCCATTGTCACAACGTTCCGAATCGGTATTGCAGCGTCCGAACCCATTGTCACAACGTTCCGAATCGCTATCGCAGCATTCGAACCCATTGTCACAACGTTCCGAATCGCTATTGCAAGGCTCGAACCCATTGTCACAACGTTCCGAATCGCTATTGCAGCGTTCGAACCCATTGTCACAACGTTCCGAATCGCTATCGCAGCATTCGAACCCATTGTCGCAACGTTCCGAATCGCTATCGCAGCGTTCGAACCCATTGTCACAACGTTCCGAATCGCTATTGCAGCATTCGAACCCATTGTCGCAACGTTCCGAATCGCAGCATTCGAACCCATTGTCGCAATGTTCCGAATCGCTATTGCAGCGTTAGAACCCATTGTCACAACATTCTGAATCGCTATCGCAGCGTTCGAACCCATTGTCACAACGTTCCGAATCGGTATTGCAGCGTCCGAACCCATTGTCACAACGTTCCGAATCGCTATCGCAGCATTCGAACCCATTGTCACAACGTTCCGAATCGCTATCGCAGCGTTCGAACCCACTGTCACAACATTCCGAATCGCTATCGCAAGGCTCGAACCCATTGTCACAACGTTCCGAATCGCTAACGCAGCGTTGGTACCCATTGTCGCAACGTTCTGAATCGGTATCGCAGCGTTCGAACCCACTGTCACAACATTCCGAATCGCTATCGCAGCATTCGAACCCATTGTCACACCGTTCCGAATCGCTATCGCAGCATTCGAACCCATTGTCACACCGTTCCGAATCGCTATCGCAGCATTCGAACCCATTGTCACAATGTTCCGAATCGCTATCGCAGCATAAGAACCCATTGTCACAATGTTCCGAATCGCTTTTGCAGCGTTAGAACCCATTGTCACAACATTCCGAATCGCTATTGCAAGGCTCGAACCCATTGTCACAACGTTCCGAATCGCTATCGCAGCGTTCGAACCCATTGTCACAACGTTCCGAATCGCTATCGCAGCATTCGAACCCATTGTCGCAACGTTCCGAATCGCTATCGCAGCGTTCGAACCCATTGTCACAACGTTCCGAATCGCTATTGCAGCATTCGAACCCATTGTCGCAACGTTCCGAATCTCTATCGCAGCATTCGAACCCATTGTCGCAATGTTCCGAATCGCTATTGCAGCGTTAGAACCCATTGTCACAACATTCTGAATCGCTATCGCAGCGTTCGAACCCATTGTCACAACGTTCCGAATCGGTATTGCAGCGTCCGAACCCATTGTCACAACGTTCCGAATCATTATCGCAGAATTCGAACCCATTGTCACAACGTTCCGAATCGCTATCGCAGCGTTCGAACCCATTGTCACAACGTTCCGAATCGGTATTGCAGCGTCCGAACCCATTGTCACAACGTTCCGAATCGCTATCGCAGCATTCGAACCCATTGTCACAACGTTCCGAATCGCTATCGCAGCGTTCAAACCCATTGTCACAACGTTCCGAATCGGTATTGCAGCGTCCGAACCCATTGTCACAACGTTCCGAATCACTATCGCAGCATTCAAACCCATTGTCACAACGTTCCGAATCGCGATCGCAGCGTTCGAACCCATTGTCACAATGTTCCGAATCGCTATTGCAGCGTTAGAACCCATTGTCACAACATTCCGAATCGCTATCGCAGGGCTCGAACCCATTGTCACAACGTTCCGAATCGCTATCGCAGCGTTCGAACCCATTGTCACAACGTTCCGAATCGGTATTGCAGCGTCCGAACCCATTGTCACAATGTTCCGAATCGCTGTCGCAGCATTCGAACCCATTGTCACACCGTTCCGAATCGCTATTGCAGCGTTCGAACCCATTGTCACAACGTTCCGAATTGCTATTGCAGCGTCCGAACCCATTGTCACAATGTTCCGAATCGCTATCGCAGCATTCGAACCCATTGTCACAACGTTCCGAATCGCTATCGCAGCGTTCGAACCCATTGTCACAATGTTCCGAATCGCTATCGCAGCGTTCGAACCCATTGTCACTACGTTCCAAATCGCTATCGCAGCGTTCGAACCCATTGTCACAACGTTCCGAATCGCTATTGCAGCGTTAGAACCCATTGTCACAACGTTCCGAATCGCTATTGCAGGGCTCGAACCCATTGTCACAACATTCCGAATCGCTATCGCAGCATTCAAACCAATTGTCGCAACGTTCCGAATTGCTATCGCAGCGTTCGAACCCATTGTCACAACGTTCCGAATCGCTATCGCAGCGTTCGAACCCATTGTCACAACATTCCGAATCGCTATCGCAGCATTCGAACCCATTGTCACAACGTTCCGAATCGCTATCGCAGCGTTCGAACCCACTGTCACAACATTCCGAATCGCTATCGCAAGGCTCGAACCCATTGTCACAACGTTCCGAATCGCTATCGCAGCATTCGAACCCATTGTCACAACATTCCGAATCGCTATCGCAGCATTCGAACCCATTGTCACAACGTTCCGAATCGCTATCGCAGCGTTCGAACCCACTGTCACAACATTCCGAATCGCTATCGCAAGGCTCGAACCCATTGTCACAACGTTCCGAATCGCTATCGCAGCGTTGGTACCCATTGTCGCAACGTTCTGAATCGGTATCACAGCATTCGAACCCACTGTCACAACATTCCGAATCGCTATCGCAGCATTCGAACCCATTGTCACACCGTTCCGAATCGCTATCGCAGCATTCGAACCCATTGTCACACCGTTCCGAATCGCTATCGCAGCGTTCGAACCCATTGTCACTACGTTCCAAATCGCTATCGCAGCGTTCGAACCCATTGTCACAACGTTCCGAATCGCTATTGCAGCGTTAGAACCCATTGTCACAACGTTCCGAATCGCTATTGCAGGGCTCGAACCCATTGTCACAACATTCCGAATCGCTATCGCAGCATTCAAACCAATTGTCGCAACGTTCCGAATTGCTATCGCAGCGTTCGAACCCATTGTCACAACGTTCCGAATCGCTATCGCAGCGTTCGAACCCATTGTCACAACATTCCGAATCGCTATCGCAGCATTCGAACCCATTGTCACAACGTTCCGAATCGCTATCGCAGCGTTCGAACCCACTGTCACAACATTCCGAATCGCTATCGCAAGGCTCGAACCCATTGTCACAACGTTCCGAATCGCTATCGCAGCATTCGAACCCATTGTCACAACATTCCGAATCGCTATCGCAGCATTCGAACCCATTGTCACAACGTTCCGAATCGCTATCGCAGCGTTCGAACCCACTGTCACAACATTCCGAATCGCTATCGCAAGGCTCGAACCCATTGTCACAACGTTCCGAATCGCTATCGCAGCGTTGGTACCCATTGTCGCAACGTTCTGAATCGGTATCGCAGCATTCGAACCCACTGTCACAACATTCCGAATCGCTATCGCAGCATTCGAACCCATTGTCACACCGTTCCGAATCGCTATCGCAGCATTCGTACCCATTGTCACAACATTCTGAATCGCTATCGCAGTGCTCGAACCCATTGTCACACCGTTCCGAATCGCTATCGCAGCATTCGAACCCATTGTCACAATGTTCCGAATCGCTATCGCAGCATAAGAACCCATTGTCACAATGTTCCGAATCGCTTTTGCAGCGTTAGAACCCATTGTCACAACATTCCGAATCGCTATTGCAAGGCTCGAACCCATTGTCACAACGTTCCGAATCGCTATTGCAGCGTTCGAACCCATTGTCACAACGTTCCGAATCGCTATCGCAGCATTCGAACCCATTGTCGCAACGTTCCGAATCGCTATCGCAGCGTTCGAACCCATTGTCACAACGTTCCGAATCGCTATTGCAGCATTCGAACCCATTGTCGCAACGTTCCGAATCGCAGCATTCGAACCCATTGTCGCAATGTTCCGAATCGCTATTGCAGCGTTAGAACCCATTGTCACAACATTCTGAATCGCTATCGCAGCGTTCGAACCCATTGTCACAACGTTCCGAATCGGTATTGCAGCGTCCGAACCCATTGTCACAACGTTCCGAATCGTTATCGCAGAATTCGAACCCATTGTCACAACGTTCCGAATCGCTATCGCAGCGTTCGAACCCATTGTCACAACGTTCCGAATCGGTATTGCAGCGTCCGAACCCATTGTCACAACGTTCCGAATCGCTATCGCAGCATTCGAACCCATTGTCACAACGTTCCGAATCGCTATTGCAAGGCTCGAACCCATTGTCACAACGTTCCGAATCGCTATTGCAGCGTTCGAACCCATTGTCACAACGTTCCGAATCGCTATCGCAGCATTCGAACCCATTGTCGCAACGTTCCGAATCGCTATCGCAGCGTTCGAACCCATTGTCACAACGTTCCGAATCGCTATTGCAGCATTCGAACCCATTGTCGCAACGTTCCGAATCGCAGCATTCGAACCCATTGTCGCAATGTTCCGAATCGCTATTGCAGCGTTAGAACCCATTGTCACAACATTCTGAATCGCTATCGCAGCGTTCGAACCCATTGTCACAACGTTCCGAATCGGTATTGCAGCGTCCGAACCCATTGTCACAACGTTCCGAATCGTTATCGCAGAATTCGAACCCATTGTCACAACGTTCCGAATCGGTATTGCAGCGTCCGAACCCATTGTCACAACGTTCCGAATCGCTATCGCAGCATTCGAACCCATTGTCACAACGTTCCGAATCGCTATCGCAGCGTTCAAACCCATTGTCACAACGTTCCGAATCGCTATTGCAGCGTCCGAACCCATTGTCACAACGTTCCGAATCGCTATCGCAGCATTCAAACCCATTGTCACAACGTTCCGAATCGCTATCGCAGCGTTCGAACCCATTGTCACAATGTTCCGAATCGCTATTGCAGCGTTAGAACCCATTGTCACAACGTTCCGAATCGGTATTGCAGCGTCCGAACCCATTGTCACAATGTTCCGAATCGCTGTCGCAGCATTCGAACCCATTGTCACAACGTTCCAATTCGCTATTGCAGCGTTCAAACCCATTGTCACAACGTTCCGAATTGCTATTGCAGCGTCCGAACCCATTGTCACAATGTTCCGAATCGCTATCGCAGCATTCGAACCCATTGTCACAACGTTCCGAATCGCTATCGCAGCGTTCGAACCCATTGTCACAATGTTCCGAGTCGCTATCGCAGCGTTCGAACCCATTGTCACTACGTTCCAAATCGCTATCGCAGCGTTCGAACCCATTGTCACAACGTTCCGAATCGCTATTGCAGCGTTAGAACCCATTGTCACAACGTTCCGAATCGCTATTGCAGGGCTCGAACCCATTGTCACAACATTCCGAATCGCTATCGCAGCATTCAAACCAATTGTCGCAACGTTCCGAATTGCTATCGCAGCGTTCGAACCCATTGTCACAACGTTCCGAATCGCTATCGCAGCGTTTGAACCCATTGTCACTACGTTCCGAATCGCTATTGCAGCGTTAGAACCCATTGTCACAACATTCCGAATCGCTATCGCAGCGTTCGAACCCATTGTCACAACGTTCCGAATCAGTATTGCAGCGTCCGAACCCATTGTCACAACGTTCCGAATCGCTATCGCAGCATTCGAACCCATTGTCACAACGTTCCGAATCGCTATCGCAGCGTTCGAACCCATTGTCACAACGGTCCGAATCGCTATTGCAGCGTCCGAACCCATTGTCACAATGTTCCGAATCGCTATCGCAGCATTCGAACCCATTGTCACAACGTTCCGAATCGTTATCGCAGCGTTCGAACCAATTGTCGCAATGTTCCGAATCGCTATCGCAGCGTTCGAACACATTGTCACAACGTTCCGAATCGCTAACGCAACGTTCGAACCCATTATCACAACGTTCCGAATCGCTATTGCAGCATTCGAACCCATTGTCACAACGTTCCGAATCGCTATCGCAGCATTCGAACCCATTGTCACAACATTCCGAATCGCTATCGCAGCATTCGAACCCATTGTCACAACGTTCCGAATCGCTATCGCAGCGTTCGAACCCACTGTCACAACATTCCGAATCGCTATCGCAAGGCTCGAACCCATTGTCACAACGTTCCGAATCGCTATCGCAGCGTTGGTACCCATTGTCGCAACGTTCTGAATCGGTATCGCAGCGTTCGAACCCACTGTCACAACATTCCGAATCGCTATCGCAGCATTCGAACCCATTGTCACACCGTTCCGAATCGCTATCGCAGCATTCGAACCCATTGTCACACCGTTCCGAATCGCTATCGCAGCATTCGAACCCATTGTCACAATGTTCCGAATCGCTATCGCAGCATAAGAACCCATTGTCACAATGTTCCGAATCGCTTTTGCAGCGTTAGAACCCATTGTCACAACATTCCGAATCGCTATTGCAAGGATCGAACCCATTGTCACAACGTTCCGAATCGCTATCGCAGCGTTCGAACCCATTGTCACAACGTTCCGAATCGCTATCGCAGCATTCGAACCCATTGTCGCAACGTTCCGAATCGTTATCGCAGCGTTCGAACCCATTGTCACAACGTTCCGAATCGCTATTGCAGCATTCGAACCCATTGTCGCAACGTTCCGAATCGCTATCGCAGCATTCGAACCCATTGTCGCAATGTTCCGAATCGCTATTGCAGCGTTAGAACCCATTGTCACAACATTCTGAATCGCTATCGCAGCGTTCGAACCCATTGTCACAACGTTCCGAATCGGTATTGCAGCGTCCGAACCCATTGTCACAACGTTCCGAATCGTTATCGCAGAATTCGAACCCATTGTCACAACGTTCCGAATCGCTATCGCAGCGTTCGAACCCATTGTCACAACGTTCCGAATCGGTATTGCAGCGTCCGAACCCATTGTCACAACGTTCCGAATCGCTATCGCAGCATTCGAACCCATTGTCACAACGTTCCGAATCGCTATCGCAGCGTTCAAACCCATTGTCACAACGTTCCGAATCGCTATTGCAGCGTCCGAACCCATTGTCGCAATGTTCCGAATCGCTATCGCAGCATTCGAACCCATTGTCGCAATGTTCCGAATCGCTATTGCAGCGTTAGAACCCATTGTCACAACATTCTGAATCGCTATCGCAAGGCTCGAACCCATTGTCACAACGTTCCGAATCGCTATCGCAGCGTTCGAACCCATTGTCACAACGTTCCGAATCGGTATTGCAGCGTCCGAACCCATTGTCACAACGTTCCGAATCGTTATCGCAGAATTCGAACCCATTGTCACAACGTTCCGAATCGCTATCGCAGCGTTCGAACCCATTGTCACAACGTTCCGAATCGGTATTGCAGCGTCCGAACCCATTGTCACAACGTTCCGAATCGCTATCGCAGCATTCGAACCCATTGTCACAACGTTCCGAATCGCTATCGCAGCGTTCAAACCCATTGTCACAACGTTCCGAATCGCTATTGCAGCGTCCGAACCCATTGTCACAACGTTCCGAATCGCTATTGCAGCGTCCGAACCCATTGTCACAACGTTCCGAATCGCTATTGCAGCGTCCGAACCCATTGTCACAACGTTCCGAATCGCTATCGCAGCATTTGAACCCATTGTCGCATCGTTCCGAATCGCTATCGCAGCATTCAAACCCATTGTCACAACGTTCCGAATCGCTATCGCAGCGTTCGAACCCATTGTCACAATGTTCCGAATCGCTATTGCAGCGTTAGAACCCATTGTCACAACATTCCGTATCGCTATCGCAGGGCTCGAACCCATTGTCACAACGTTCCGAATCGCTATCGCAGCGTTCGAACCCATTGTCACAACGTTCCGAATCGGTATTGCAGCGTCCGAACCCATTGTCACAATGTTCCGAATCGCTGTCGCAGCATTCGAACCCATTGTCACAACGTTCCGAATCGGTATTGCAGCGTTCGAACCCATTGTCACAATGTTCCGAATCGCTATCGCAGCATTCGAACCCATTGTCACAACGTTCCGAATCGCTATCGCAGTGTTCGATCCCATTGTCACAATGTTCCGAATCGCTATCGCAGCGTTCGAACCCATTGTCACTACGTTCCAAATCGCTATCGCAGCGTTCGAACCCATTGTCACAACGTTCCGAATCGCTATTGCAGCGTTAGAACCCATTGTCACAACGTTCCGAATCGCTATTGCAGGGCTCGAACCCATTGTCACAACGTTCCGAATCGCTATCGCAGCATTCAAACCAATTGTCGCAACGTTCCGAATTGCTATCGCAGCGTTCGAACCCATTGTCACAACGTTCCGAATCGCTATCGCAGCGTTCGAACCCATTGTCACTACATTCCGAATCGCTATTGCAGCGTTAGAACCCATTGTCACAACATTCCGAATCGCTATCGCAGCGTTCGAACCCATTGTCACAACGTTCCGAATCAGTATTGCAGCGTCCGAACCCATTGTCACAACGTTCCGAATCGCTATCGCAGCATTCGAACCCATTGTCACAACGTTCCGAATCGCTATCGCAGCGTTCGAACCCATTGTCACAACGTTCCGAATCGGTATTGCAGCGTCCGAACCCATTGTCACAATGTTCCGAATCGCTGTCGCAGCATTCGAACCCATTGTCACAACGTTCCGAATCGGTATTGCAGCGTTCGAACCCATTGTCACAATGTTCCGAATCGCTATCGCAGCATTCGAACCCATTGTCACAACGTTCCGAATCGCTATCGCAGTGTTCGATCCCATTGTCACAATGTTCCGAATCGCTATCGCAGCGTTCGAACCCATTGTCACTACGTTCCAAATCGCTATCGCAGCGTTCGAACCCATTGTCACAACGTTCCGAATCGCTATTGCAGCGTTAGAACCCATTGTCACAACGTTCCGAATCGCTATTGCAGGGCTCGAACCCATTGTCACAACGTTCCGAATCGCTATCGCAGCATTCAAACCAATTGTCGCAACGTTCCGAATTGCTATCGCAGCGTTCGAACCCATTGTCACAACGTTCCGAATCGCTATCGCAGCGTTCGAACCCATTGTCACTACATTCCGAATCGCTATTGCAGCGTTAGAACCCATTGTCACAACATTCCGAATCGCTATCGCAGCGTTCGAACCCATTGTCACAACGTTCCGAATCAGTATTGCAGCGTCCGAACCCATTGTCACAACGTTCCGAATCGCTATCGCAGCATTCGAACCCATTGTCACAACGTTCCGAATCGCTATCGCAGCGTTCGAACCCATTGTCACAACGGTCCGAATCGCTATTGCAGCGTCCGAACCCATTGTCACAATGTTCCGAATCGCTATCGCAACATTCGAACCCATTGTCACAACGTTCCGAATCGTTATCGCAGCGTTCGAACCAATTGTCACAACGTTCCGCATCGCTATTGCAGCGTCCGAACCCATTGTCACAATGTTCCGAATCGCTATCGCAGCATTCGAACCCATTGTCACAACGTTCCGAATCGCTATCGCAGCGTTCGAACCCATTGTCACTACGTTCCGAATCGCTATCGCAGCGTTCGAACCCATTGTCACAACGTTCCGAATCGCTATTGCAGCGTTAGAACCCATTGTCACAATGTTCCGAATCGCTATTGCAGGGCTCGAACCCATTGTCACAATGTTCCGAATCGCTATCGCAGCATTCAAACCAATTGTCGCAACGTTCCGAATCGCTATCGCAGCGTTGGTACCCATTGTCGCAACGTTCTGAATCGGTATCGCAGCGTTCGAATCCATTGTCGCAACGTTCCGAATTGCTATTGCAGCGTTAGAACCCATTGTCACAACATTCCGAATCGCTACCGCAGCGTTCGAACCCATTGTCACAACGTTCCGAATCAGTATTGCAGCGTCCGAACCCATTGTCACAACGTTCCGAATCGCTATCGCAGCATTCGAACCCATTGTCACAACGTTCCGAATCGCTATCGCAGCGTTCGAACCCATTGTCACAACGGTCCGAATCGCTATTGCTGCGTCCGAACCCATTGTCACAATGTTCCGAATCGCTATCGCAGCATTCGAACCCATTGTCACAACGTTCCGAATCGTTATCGCAGCGTTCGAACCAATTGTCACAATGTTCCGAATCGCTATCGCAGCGTTCGAACCCATTGTCACTACGTTCCGAATCGCTATCGCAGCATTCGAACCCATTGTCACAACGTTCCGAATCGCTATTGCAGCGTTAGAACCCATTGTCACAATGTTCCGAATCGCTATTGCAGGGCTCGAACCCATTGTCACAATGTTCCGAATCGCTATCGCAGCATTCAAACCAATTGTCGCAACGTTCCGAATCGCTATCGCAGCGTTGGTACCCATTGTCGCAACGTTCTGAATCGGTATCGCAGCGTTCGAATCCATTGTCGCAACGTTCCGAATCGCTATTGCAGCGTTCGAACCCATTGTCGCAACATTCCAATTTGGATTTGAACGCTGCGATAGCAATTTGGAATGTTGCGACAATGGGTTCGAACGCTGCAATAGCGATTCGGAACGTTGCGACAATGGATTCGAACGCTGCGATACCGATTCAGAACGTTGCGACAATGGGTACCAACGCTGCGATAGCGATTCGGAACGTTGCGACAATTGGTTTGAATGCTGCGATATCGATTCGGAACATTGCGACAATGGGTTCGAGCCCTGCAATAGCGATTCGGAACATTGTGACAATGGGTTCTAACGCTGCAATAGCGATTCGGAACGTTGTGACAATGGGTTTGAACGCTGCAACAGTGATTCGGAACATTGCGACAATGGGTTCGAACGCTGCGATGGCTATTCGGAATGTTGCGACAATGGGTTAGAAAGCTGCGATAGCGATTCGGAACATTGCGACAATTGGTTCGAACGTTGCGATAGCGATTCGGAACGTTGTGACAATGGGTTTGAACACTGCAACAGTGATTCGGAACATTGCGACAATGGGTTTGAACGCTGCAATAGCGATTCGGAATGTTGCGACAATGGATTTGAACGCTGCGATAGCATTGTCGCAACATTCCGAATCGCTATTGCAGCGTTCGAACCCATTGTCGCAATGTTCCGAATCACTGTTGCAGTGTTCAAACCCATTGTCACAACGTTCCGAATCGCTATCGCAACGTTCGAACCAATTGTCGCAATGTTCCGAATCGCTATCGCAGCTTTCTAACCCATTGTCGCAATATTCCGAATCGCTATCGCAAGGCTCGAACCCATTGTCACAACGTTCCGAATCGCTATCGCAGCGTTCAAACCCATTGTCACAACGTTCCGAATCGCTATCGCAGCATTCGAACCCATTGTCGCAACGTTCCAAATCGCTATCGCAGCATTCGAACCCATTGTCGCAATGTTCCGAATCGCTATCGCAGCGTTCGAACACATTGTCACAACGTTCCGAATCGCTAACGCAACGTTCGAACCCATTATCACAACGTTCCGAATCGCTATCGCAGCATTCGAACCCATTGTCACAATGTTCCGAATCGCTATCGCAGCATTCGAACCCATTGTCACAACGTTCTGAATCGCTATCGCAGCGTTCGAACCCACTGTCACAACATTCCGAATCGCTATCGCAAGGCTCGAACCCATTGTCACAACGTTCCGAATCGCTATCGCAGCGTTGGTACCCATTGTCGCAACGTTCTGAATCGGTATCGCAGCGTTCGAATCCATTGTCACACCGTTCCGAATCGCTATCGCAGCATTCGAACCCATTGTCACAACGTTCCGAATCGCTATCGCAGCATTCGAACCCATTGTCACAATGTTCCGAATCGCTATTGCAGCGTTAGAACCCATTGTCACAAAATTCCGAATCGCTATCGCAAGGCTTGAACCCATTGTCACAACGTTCCGAATCGCTATCGCAGCGTCCGAACCCATTGTCACAACGTTCCGAATCGCTATCGCAGCATTCGAACCCATTGTCACAACGTTCCGAATCGCTATCGCAGCGTTCGAACCCATTGTCACAACGGTCCGAATCGCTATTGCTGCGTCCGAACCCATTGTCACAATGTTCCGAATCGCTATCGCAGCATTCGAACCCATTGTCACAACGTTCCGAATCGTTATCGCAGCGTTCGAACCAATTGTCACAATGTTCCGAATCGCTATCGCAGCGTTCGAACCCATTGTCACTACGTTCCGAATCGCTATCGCAGCATTCGAACCCATTGTCACAACGTTCCGAATCGCTATTGCAGCGTTAGAACCCATTGTCACAATGTTCCGAATCGCTATTGCAGGGCTCGAACCCATTGTCACAATGTTCCGAATCGCTATCGCAGCATTCAAACCAATTGTCGCAACGTTCCGAATCGCTATCGCAGCGTTGGTACCCATTGTCGCAACGTTCTGAATCGGTATCGCAGCGTTCGAATCCATTGTCGCAACGTTCCGAATCGCTATTGCAGCGTTCGAACCCATTGTCGCAACATTCCAATTTGGATTTGAACGCTGCGATAGCAATTTGGAATGTTGCGACAATGGGTTCGAACGCTGCAATAGCGATTCGGAACGTTGCGACAATGGATTCGAACGCTGCGATACCGATTCAGAACGTTGCGACAATGGGTACCAACGCTGCGATAGCGATTCGGAACGTTGCGACAATTGGTTTGAATGCTGCGATATCGATTCGGAACATTGCGACAATGGGTTCGAGCCCTGCAATAGCGATTCGGAACATTGTGACAATGGGTTCTAACGCTGCAATAGCGATTCGGAACGTTGTGACAATGGGTTTGAACGCTGCAACAGTGATTCGGAACATTGCGACAATGGGTTCGAACGCTGCGATGGCTATTCGGAATGTTGCGACAATGGGTTAGAAAGCTGCGATAGCGATTCGGAACATTGCGACAATTGGTTCGAACGTTGCGATAGCGATTCGGAACGTTGTGACAATGGGTTTGAACACTGCAACAGTGATTCGGAACCCATTGTCACAACGTTCCGAATCGCTATCGCAGCATTCGAACCCATTGTCACAACGTTCCGAATCGCTATCGCAGCGTTCGAACCCATTGTCACAATGTTCCGAATCGCTATCACAGCGTTCGAACCCATTGTCACTACGTTCCAAATCGGTATTGCAGCGTTCGAACCCATTGTCACAACGTTCCGAATCGCTATTGCAGCGTTAGAACCCATTGTCGCAACGTTTCGAATCGCTATCGCAGCGTCTGAACCCATTGTCTCAACGTTCCGAATCGCTATCGCAGCATTCGAACCCATTGTCACAACGTTCCGAATCGCTATCGCAATGTTCGAACCCATTGTCGCAACCTTCCGAATCACAGCGTTCTAACCCATTGTCGCAACGTTCCGAATCGCTATAGCAGCGTTCGAATCCATTGTCGCAACGGTCCGAATCGCAGCATTCGAACACATTGTTGCAACGTTCCGAATCGCTATCGCAGCGTCCGAATCCATTGTCGCAACCTTCCGAATCGCTATCGCAGCGTTCGAACCCATTGTCGCAACGTTCCGAATCGCTATCGCAATGTTCGAACCCATTGTCGCAACCTTCCGAATCACAGCGTTCTAACCCATTGTCGCAACGTTCCGAATCGCTATAGCAGCGTTCGAATCCATTGTCGCAACGTTCCGAATCGCAGCATTCGAACCCATTGTTGCAACGTTCCGAATCGCTATCGCAGCATTCGAATCCATTGTCGTAACGTTACGAATCGCTATCGCAGCATTCGAACCCATTGTCGCAACGTTCCGAATTGCTATCGCAGCGTTCGAACCCATTGTCGCAAAGTTCCGAATCGCTATCAGAGCGTTCAAATCCATTGTCAAAACGTTCCGAATCACTATTGCAGCATTCGAACCCATTGTCACAATGTTCCGAATCGCTATTGCAGCATTCTAACCCATTGTCACAATGTTCCGAATCGCTATCGCAGCGTTCGAACCCATTGTCACAATGTTCCGAATCGCTATCGCAGCGTTCGAACCCATTGTCACAATGTTCCGAATCGCTATCGAAGCATTCGAACCCATTGTCGCAACGTTCCGAATCGCTATCGCAACATTCGAACCCATTGTCACAACGTTCCGAATCGCTATCGTAGCGTCCGAACCCATTGTCGCAACCTTCCGAATCGCTATCGCAGCATTCGAACCCACTGTCGCAACGTTCCGAATCGCTATTGCAGCGTTCGAACCCATTGTCGCAACGTTCTGAATCGCTATCGAAGCATTCGAACCCATTGTCACAATGTTCCGAATCGCTATCGCAGCGTTCGAACCCATTGTCACAATGTTCCGAATCGCTATCGAAGCATTCGAACCCATTGTCGCAACGTTCCGAATCGCTATCGCAACATTCGAACCCATTGTCACAACGTTCCGAATCGCTATCGCAGCGTCCGAACCCATTGTCGCAACCTTCCGAATCGCTATCGCAGCATTCGAACCCACTGTCACAACGTTCCGAATCGCTATTGCAGCGTTCGAACCCATTGTCGCAACGTTCCGAATCGCTATCGCAGCGTTCGAACCCATTGTCGCAACGTTCCGAATCGCTATCGCAGCGTTCGAACACATTGTCGCAACGTTCCAAATTGCTATCGCAGCGTTCGAGCCCATTGTCGCAATGTTCCAAATCGCTCTCGCAGCGTTCGAACCCATTGTCGCAATGTTCCGAATCGCTATGGCAGCGTTCAAACCTTTTGTCACAATGTTCCGAATCGCTATCGAAGCATTCAAACCCATTGTCGCAACGTTCCGAATCGCTATCGCAACATTCGAACCCATTGTCGCAACGTTCCGAATCGCAGCGTTCGAACCCATTGTCGCAACGTTCCGAATCACTATCACAGCGTTCGAATCCATTGTCAAAACGTTCCGAATCGCTATTGCAGCGTTCGAACCCATTGTCGCAACGTTCCGAATCGCTATCACAGCGTTCGAACCCATTGTCACAACGTTCCGAATCGCTATCGTAGCGTCCGAACCCATTGTCGCAACCTTCCGAATTGCTATCGCAGCGTTCGAACCCATTGTCGCAATGTTCCGAATCGCTATCGCATCGTCCGAACCCATTGTCGCAATGTTCCGAATCACTATTGCAGCGTTCAAACCTTTTGTCGCAATGTTCCGAATCGCTATCGCAGCATTCGAACCCATTGTCACAACGTTCTGAATTGCTATCGCAGCGTTCGAACCCATTGTCGCAACGTTCCAAATTGCTATTACAGCATTCGAATGCATTGTCACAGCGTTCTGCATAACTGTTGCAGCGTTCGAACCCATTGTCGTAACGTTCCGAATCGCTATTGCAGCGTTCGAACCCATTGTCGCAACGTTCCGAATCGCTATCACAGCGTTCGAATCCATTGTCACAACGTTCCGAATCGCTATTGCAGCATTCGAACCCATTGTTACAATGTTCCAAATCGCCATCGCAGCATTCGAACCCATTGTCGCAACGTTCCGAATCGCTATCGCAGCATTCGAACCCATTGTCACAATGTTCCAAATTGCTATCGCAGCATTCGAACCCATTGTCACAACGTTCCGAATAACTCTTGCAGCGTTCGAACCCATTGTTGAAACGTTCCGAATCGCTATCGCAGCGTCCGAACCCATTGTCGCAACGTTCCGAATTGCAGCATTCAAACCTATTGTCGCAACTTTCCGAATTGCTATCGCAGCGTTCGAACGCATTGTCGCAACGTTCCGAATCGCTATAGCAGCGTTCGAATCCATTGTCGCAACGTTCCGAATCGCAGCATTCAAACCCATTGTTGCAACGTTCCGAATCGCTATCGCAGCATTCGAATCCATTGTCGTAACGTTCCGAATCGCTATCGCAGCATTCGAACCCATTGTCGCAAAGTTCCGAATCGCTATCGCAGCGTTCGAACCCATTGTCGCAAAGTTCCGAATCGCTATGGCAGCGTTCAAACCCATTGTCGCAATGTTCAAATCGCTATCGCAGTGTCTGAACCCATTGTCAAAACGTTCCGAATCGCTATCGCAGCATTTGAACCCATTGTCGCAACGTTCCGAATCGCTATCGCAGCATTCGAACCCATTGTCGCAACGTTCCGAATCGCTATCGCAGCATTCGAACCCATTGTCGCAATGTTCCGAATCGCTATCGCAGCATTCGGACCCATTGTCACAACATTCCGAATCGCTATCGCAGCGTCCGAATCCATTGTCGCAACCTTCCGAATCGCTATCGCAGCGTTCGAACCCATTGTCGCAACGTTCCGAATCGCTATCGCAATGTTCGAACCCATTGTCGCAACCTTCCGAATCACAGCGTTCTAACCCATTGTCGCAACGTTCCGAATCGCTATAGCAGCGTTCGAATCCATTGTCGCAACGTTCCGAATCACAGCATTCGAACCCATTGTTGCAACGTTCCGAATCGCTATCGCAGCATTCGAATCCATTGTCGTAACGTTACGAATCGCTATCGCAGCATTCGAACCCATTGTCGCAACGTTCCGAATTGCTATCGCAGCGTTCGAACCCATTGTCGCAAAGTTCCGAATCGCTATCGCAGCGTTCGAACCCATTGTCGCAAAGTTCCGAATCGCTATGGCAGCGTTCAAACCCATTGTCGCAATGTTCCAAATCGCTATCGCAGTGTCCGAACCCATTGTCAAAACGTTCCGAATCGCTATCGCAGCATTTGAACCCATTGTCGCAACGTTCCGAATTGCTATCGCAGCATTCGAACCCATTGTCGCAACGTTCCGAATTGCTATCGCAGCGTTCGAACCCATTGTCGCAATGTTCCGAATCGCAGCGTTCGAATCCATTGTCGCAACCTTCCGAATTGCCATCGCACCATTCGAACCCATTGTCGCAACGTTCCGAATCGCTATCGCAGCATTCGAACCCTTTGTCGTAACGTTCCGAATCGCTATCGCAGCGTTCGAACCCATTGTCGCAACGTTCCGAATCGCTATCGCAGCGTTCGAATCCATTGTCGCAATGTTCCGAATCGCTATCGCAGCATTCGAACCCATTGTCGCAACGTTCCGAATTGACATCGCAGCGTTCAAACCCATTGTCGCAATGTTCCGATCGCTATCGCAGCATTTGAACCCATTGTCGCAACATTCCGAATCGCTATTGCAGCGTTCAAACCCATTGTCACAATGTTCCAAATTGCTATCGCAGCATTCGAACCCGATTGTCACAACGTTCCGAATAACTGTTGCAGCGTTCAAACACATTGTCGCAACGGTCCGAATCACTATCGCAGCGTCCGAATCCTATGTCATATCGATCCGAATCGCTATCGCAGTGTCCGAACCCATTGTCGCAACGTTCCAAATCGCTATCGCAGCATTCGAACCCATTGTCACAATGTTCCAAATTGCTATCGCAGCATTCGAACCCATTGTCACAACGTTCCGAATAACTGTTGCAGCGTTCGAACCCATTGTTGCAACTTTCCGAATTGCTATCGCAGCGTTCGAACGCATTGTCGCAATGTTCCGAATCGCTATAGCAGCAGTCAATCCCATTGTCGCAACGGTCCGAAACGCTATCGCAGCGTTTGAACCCATTGTCACAACGTTCCAAATTGCTATTGCAGCGTCCGAACCCATTGCTGCAACGTTCCGAATCGCTATCGCAGCTTCCGAACCCATTGTCGCAACGTTCCGAATTGCTATCGCAGCGTTCAAATCCATTGTCGCAATGTTCCGAATCGCTATCGCAGCGTTCGAACCCATTGTCGCGATGTTCCGAATCGCTATCGCAGCGTTCGAATCCATTGTCGCAACGTTCCGAATCGCTATCGCAGCATTTGAACCCATTGTCGCAACATTCCGAATCGCTATCGCAGCGTTCAAACCCATTTTCACAACGTTCCAAATTGCTATCGCAGCATTTGAACCCATTGTCACGACGTTCCGAATAACTGTTGCAGCGTTCGAACCCATTGTCGCAACGTTCCGAATCGATATCGCAGCGTACGAACCCATTGACACAACGTTTCGAATCGCTATCGCAGCGTCCGAACCCATTGTCACAATGTTCCGAATCGCTATCGAAGCATTCGAACCCATTGTCGCAACGTTCCGAATCGCTATCGCAACATTCGAACCCATTGTCGTAACGTTCCGAATCGCAGCGTTCAAACCCATTGTCGCAACGTTCCGAATCACTATCACAGCGTTCGAATCCATTGTCAAAACGTTCCGAATCGCTATTGCAGCATTCGAACCCATTGTTACAATGTTCCAAATCGCCATCGCAGCATGCGAACCCATTGTCGCAAACTTCCGAATCGCTATCGCAGCATTCGAACCCACTGTCGCAACGTTCCGAATTGCTATCGCAGCGTTCGAACCCATTGTCGCAATGTTCCGAATCGCTATCGCAGCGTCCGAATCCATTGTCGCAATGTTCCGAATCGCTATGGCAGCGTTCAAACCTTTTGTCGCAATGTTCCGAATCGCTATCGCAGCGTTTGAACACATTGTCACAACGTTCTGAATCGCTATCGCAGTGTTCGAACCCATTGTCACAACGTTCTGAATCGCTATCGCAGCGTCCGAACCCATTGTCGCAACGTTCCACATTGCTATTACAGCATTCGAATGCATTGTCACAGCGTTCTGAATAACTGTTGCAGCGTTCAAACCCATTGTCGTAACGTTCCGAATCGCTATAGCGGTGTCCGAATCCATTGTCACAACGTTCTGAATCGCTATCGCAGCGTCCGAACCCATTGTCACAACGTTCCGAATCGCTATTGCAGCATTCGAACCCATTGTTACAATGTTCCAAATCGCTATCGCAGCATTCGAACCCATTGTCGCAACGTTCCAAATCACTATCGCAGCGTTCGAACCCATTGTCACAACATTCCGAATCGCAATCGCAGCGTTCGAACCCATTGTCACAACGTTCCGAATCGCAATCGCAGCGTTCGAACCCATTGTCACAATGTTTCGAATCGCTATTGCAGCATTCTACCCCATTCGCACAACGTTCCGAATCGCTATCGCAGCATTCTAACCCATTGTCACAATGTTCCGAATCGCTATCGCAGCGTTCGAACCCATTGTCACAACGTTCCAAATCGCTATCGCAGCGTTCGAACCCATTGTCGCAACGTTCCGAATCGCAATCGCAGCATTCTAACCCATTGTCACAACGTTCCGAATCGCTATCGCAGCATTCTAACCCATTGTCACAACGTTTCGAATCGCTATCGCAGCGTTCGAACCCAGTGTCACAATGTTCCGAATCGCTATCGCAACATTCGAACCCATTGTCGCAACGTTCCGAATCGCAGCGTTCGAACCCATTGTCGCAACGTTCCGAATCGCTATCAGAGCGTTCAAATCCATTGTCAAAACGTTCTGAATCGCTATTGCAGCATTCGAACCCATTGTCGCAACGTTCCGAATCGCTATTGCAGCATTCGAACCCATTGTCACAATGTTCCGAATCGCTATCGCAGCGTTCGAACCCATTGTCACAATGTTCCGAATCGCTATCGCAGCGTTCGAACCCATTGTCACAATGTTCCGAATCGCTATCGAAGCATTCGAACCCATTGTCGCAACGTTCCGAATCGCTATCGCAACATTCGAACCCATTGTCACAACGTTCCGAATCGCTATCGCAGCGTCCGAACCCATTGTCGCAACCTTCCGAATCGCTATTGCAGCGTTCGAACCCATTGTCGCAACGTTCCGAATCGCTATCGAAGCATTCGAACCCATTGTCACAATGTTCCGAATCGCTATCGCAGCGTTCGAACCCATTGTCACAATGTTCCGAATCGCTATCGAAGCATTCGAACCCATTGTCGCAACGTTCCGAATCGCTATCGCAACATTCGAACCCATTGTCACAACGTTCCGAATCGCTATCGCAGCGTCCGAACCCATTGTCGCAACCTTCCGAATCGCTATCGCAGCATTCGAACCCACTGTCACAACGTTCCGAATCGCTATTGCAGCGTTCGAACCCATTGTCGCAACGTTCCGAATCGCTATCGCAGCGTTCAAACCCATTGTCGCAACGTTCCGAATCGCTATCGCAGCGTTCGAACACATTGTCGCAACGTTCCAAATTGCTATCGCAGCGTTCGAGCCCATTGTCGCAATGTTCCAAATCGCTCTCGCAGCGTTCGAACCCATTGTCGCAATGTTCCGAATCGCTATGGCAGCGTTCAAACCTTTTGTCACAATGTTCCGAATCGCTATCGAAGCATTCAAACCCATTGTCGCAACGTTCCGAATCGCTATCGCAACATTCGAACCCATTGTCGCAACGTTCCGAATCGCAGCGTTCGAACCCATTGTCGCAACGTTCCGAATCACTATCACAGCGTTCGAATCCATTGTCAAAACGTTCCGAATCGCTATTGCAGCGTTCGAACCCATTGTCGCAACGTTCCGAATCGCTATCACAGCGTTCGAACCCATTGTCACAACGTTCCGAATCGCTATCGTAGCGTTCGAACCCATTGTCGCAACCTTCCGAATTGCTATCGCAGCGTTCGAACCCATTGTCGCAATGTTCCGAATCGCTATCGCATCGTCCGAACCCATTGTCGCAATGTTCCGAATCACTATTGCAGCGTTCAAACCTTTTGTCGCAATGTTCCGAATCGCTATCGCAGCATTCGAACCCATTGTCACAACGTTCTGAATTGCTATCGCAGCGTTCGAACCCATTGTCGCAACGTTCCAAATTGCTATTACAGCATTCGAATGCATTGTCACAGCGTTCTGCATAACTGTTGCAGCGTTCGAACCCATTGTCGTAACGTTCCGAATCGCTATTGCAGCGTTCGAACCCATTGTCGCAACGTTCCGAATCGCTATCACAGCGTTCGAATCCATTGTCACAACGTTCCGAATCGCTATTGCAGCATTCGAACCCATTGTTACAATGTTCCAAATCGCCATCGCAGCATTCGAACCCATTGTCGCAACGTTCCGAATCGCTATTGCAGCGTTCGAACCCATTGTCGCAACGTTCCGAATCGCTATCACAGCGTTCGAACCCATTGTCACAACATTCCGAATCGCTATCGCAGCTTCCGAATCCATTGTCGCAACCTTCCAAATTGCTATCGCAGCGTTCGAACCCATTGTCGCAACCTTCCGAATCGCTATCGCAGCGTTTGAATCTATTGTCGCAACGTTCCGAATCGCTATCGCAGCATTCGAACCCATTGTCGCAACGTTCCGAATCGCAGCGTTCGAACCCATTGTCGCAACGTTCCGAATCGCTATCACAGCGTTCGAATCCATTGTCACAACGTTCCGAATCGCTATTGTAGCATTCGAACCCATTGTTACAACGTTCCAAATCGCCATCGCAGCATTTGAACCCATTGTCGCAACGTTCCGAATCGCTATTGCAGCGTTCGAACCCATTGTCGCAACGTTCCGAATCGCTATCGCAGAGTTCGAACCCATTGTCGCAACGTTCCGAATCGCAATCGCAGCGTTCGAACCCATTGTCGCAACGTTCCGAATTGCTATCGCAGCGTTCGAACCCATTGTCGCAATGTTCCAAATCGCTATCGCAGCGTTCGAACCCATTGTCGCAATGTTCTGAATCGCTATAGCGGTGTCCGAACCCATTGTCACAACGTTCTGAATCGCTATCGCAGCGTCCGAACCCATTGTCACAACGTTCCAAATCGCTATTGCAGCATTCGAACCCATTGTTACAATGTTCCAAATCGCTATCGCAGCATTCGAATCCATTGTCGCAACGTTCCGAATCGCTATTGCAGCGTTCGAACCCATTGTCGCAGCGTTCCGAATCGCTATCGCAGCGTTCGAACCCATTGTCGCAAAGTTCCGAATCGCTATGGCAGCGTTCAAACCCATTGTCGCAATGTTCCAAATCGCTATCGCAGTGTCCGAACCCATTGTCGCAACGTTCCGAATTGCTATCGCAGCATTCGAACCCATTGTCGCAACGTTCCGAATTGCTATCGCAGCGTTCGAACCCATTGTCGCAATGTTCCGAATCGCAGCGTTCAAATCCATTGTCGCAACCTTCCGAATTGCCATCGCACCGTTCGAACCCATTGTCGCAACGTTCCGAATCGCTATCGCAGCATTCGAACCCTTTGTCGTAACGTTCCGAATCGCTATCGCAGCGTTCGAACCCATTGTCGCAACGTTCCGAATCGCTATCGCAGCGTTCGAATCCATTGTCGCAATGTTCCGAATCGCTATCGCAGCATTCGAACCCATTGTCGCAACGTTCCGAATTGCTATCGCAGCGTTCAAACCCATTGTCGCAATGTTCCGATCGCTATCGCAGCATTTGAACCCATTGTCGCAACATTCCGAATCGCTATTGCAGCGTTCAAACCCATTGTCACAATGTTCCAAATTGCTATCGCAGCATTCGAACCCGATTGTCACAACGTTCCGAATAACTGTTGCAGCGTTCAAACACATTGTCGCAACGGTCCGAATCACTATCGCAGCGTCCGAATCCTATGTCATATCGATCCGAATCGCTATCGCAGTGTCCGAACCCATTGTCGCAACGTTCCAAATCGCTATCGCAGCATTCGAACCCATTGTCACAATGTTCCAAATTGCTATCGCAGCATTCGAACCCATTGTCACAACGTTCCGAATAACTGTTGCAGCGTTCGAACCCATTGTTGCAACTTTCCGAATTGCTATCGCAGCGTTCGAACGCATTGTCGCAATGTTCCGAATCGCTATAGCAGCTGTCAATCCCATTGTCGCAACGTTCCGAAACGCTATCGCAGCGTTTGAACCCATTGTCACAACGTTCCAAATTGCTATTGCAGCGTCCGAACCCATTGCTGCAACGTTCCGAATCGCTATCGCAGCTTCCGAACCCATTGTCGCAACGTTCCGAATTGCTATCGCAGCGTTCAAATCCATTGTCGCAATGTTCCGAATCGCTATCGCAGCGTTCGAACCCATTGTCGCGATGTTCCGAATCGCTATCGCAGCGTTCGAATCCATTGTCGCAACGTTCCGAATCGCTATCGCAGCATTTGAACCCATTGTCGCAACATTCCGAATCGCTATCGCAGCGTTCAAACCCATTTTCACAACGTTCCAAATTGCTATCGCAGCATTTGAACCCATTGTCACGACGTTCCGAATAACTGTTGCAGCGTTCGAACCCATTGTCGCAACGTTCCGAATCGATATCGCAGCGTACGAACCCATTGACACAACGTTTCGAATCGCTATCGCAGCGTCCGAACCCATTGTCACAATGTTCCGAATCGCTATCGAAGCATTCGAACCCATTGTCGCAACGTTCCGAATCGCTATCGCAACATTCGAACCCATTGTCGTAACGTTCCGAATCGCAGCGTTCAAACCCATTGTCGCAACGTTCCGAATCACTATCACAGCGTTCGAATCCATTGTCAAAACGTTCCGAATCGCTATTGCAGCATTCGAACCCATTGTTACAATGTTCCAAATCGCCATCGCAGCATGCGAACCCATTGTCGCAAACTTCCGAATCGCTATCGCAGCATTCGAACCCACTGTCGCAACGTTCCGAATTGCTATCGCAGCGTTCGAACCCATTGTCGCAATGTTCCGAATCGCTATCGCAGCGTCCGAACCCATTGTCGCAATGTTCCGAATCGCTATGGCAGCGTTCAAACCTTTTGTCGCAATGTTCCGAATCGCTATCGCAGCGTTTGAACACATTGTCACAACGTTCTGAATCGCTATCGCAGTGTTCGAACCCATTGTCACAACGTTCTGAATCGCTATCGCAGCGTCCGAACCCATTGTCGCAACGTTCCACATTGCTATTACAGCATTCGAATGCATTGTCACAGCGTTCTGAATAACTGTTGCAGCGTTCAAACCCATCGTCGTAACGTTCCGAATCGCTATAGCGGTGTCCGAATCCATTGTCACAACGTTCTGAATCGCTATCGCAGCGTCCGAACCCATTGTCACAACGTTCCGAATCGCTATTGCAGCATTCGAACCCATTGTTACAATGTTCCAAATCGCTATCGCAGCATTCGAACCCATTGTCGCAACGTTCCAAATCACTATTGCAGCGTTCGAACCCATTGTCGCAACGTTCCGAATCGCTATCGCAGCGCTCGAACCCATTGTCACAACATTCCGAATCGCAATCGCAGCGTTCGAACCCATTGTCACAACGTTCCGAATCGCAATCGCAGCGTTCGAACCCATTGTCACAATGTTTCGAATCGCTATTGCAGCATTCTACCCCATTCGCACAACGTTCCGAATCGCTATCGCAGCATTCTAACCCATTGTCACAATGTTCCGAATCGCTATCGCAGCGTTCGAACCCATTGTCACAACGTTCCGAATCGCTATCGCAGCGTTCGAACCCATTGTCGCAACGTTCCGAATCGCAATCGCAGCATTCTAACCCATTGTCGCAACGTTCCGAATCGCTATCGCAGCATTCTAACCCATTGTCACAACGTTTCGAATCGCTATCGCAGCGTTCGAACCCAGTGTCACAATGTTCCGAATCGCTATCGCAACATTCGAACCCATTGTCGCAACGTTCCGAATCGCAGCGTTCGAACCCATTGTCGCAACGTTCCGAATCGCTATCAGAGCGTTCAAATCCATTGTCAAAACGTTCCGAATCGCTATTGCAGCATTCGAACCCATTGTCGCAACGTTCCGAATCGCTATTGCAGCGTTCGAACCCATTGTCGCAACGTTCCGAATCGCTATCGCAGCGTTCGAACCCATTGTCACAACATTCCGAATCGCAATCGCAGCATTCGAACCCATTGTCACAATGTTCCGAATCGCTATCGCAGCGTTCGAACCCATTGTCACAATGTTCCGAATCGCTATCGCAGCGTTCGAACCCATTGTCACAATGTTCCGAATCGCTATCGAAGCATTCGAACCCATTGTCGCAACGTTCCGAATCGCTATCGCAACATTCGAACCCATTGTCACAACGTTCCGAATCGCTATCGCAGCGTCCGAACCCATTGTCGCAACCTTCCGAATCGCTATCGCAGCATTCGAACCCACTGTCGCAACGTTCCGAATCGCTATTGCAGCGTTCGAACCCATTGTCGCAACGTTCCGAATCGCTATCGAAGCATTCGAACCCATTGTCACAATGTTCCGAATCGCTATCACAGCGTTCGAACCCATTGTCACAACGTTCCGAATCGGTATTGCAGCGTCCGAACCCATTGTCACAACGTTCCGAATCATTATCGCAGAATTCGAACCCATTGTCACAACGTTCCGAATCGCTATCGCAGCGTTCGAACCCATTGTCACAACGTTCCGAATCGGTATTGCAGCGTCCGAACCCATTGTCACAACGTTCCGAATCGCTATCGCAGCATTCGAACCCATTGTCACAACGTTCCGAATCGCTATCGCAGCGTTCAAACCCATTGTCACAACGTTCCGAATCGGTATTGCAGCGTCCGAACCCATTGTCACAACGTTCCGAATCGCTATCGCAGCATTCAAACCCATTGTCACAACGTTCCGAATCGCGATCGCAGCGTTCGAACCCATTGTCACAATGTTCCGAATCGCTATTGCAGCGTTAGAACCCATTGTCACAACATTCCGAATCGCTATCGCAGGGCTCGAACCCATTGTCACAACGTTCCGAATCGCTATCGCAGCGTTCGAACCCATTGTCACAACGTTCCGAATCGGTATTGCAGCGTCCGAACCCATTGTCACAATGTTCCGAATCGCTGTCGCAGCATTCGAACCCATTGTCACACCGTTCCGAATCGCTATTGCAGCGTTCGAACCCATTGTCACAACGTTCCGAATTGCTATTGCAGCGTCCGAACCCATTGTCACAATGTTCCGAATCGCTATCGCAGCATTCGAACCCATTGTCACAACGTTCCGAATCGCTATCGCAGCGTTCGAACCCATTGTCACAATGTTCCGAATCGCTATCGCAGCGTTCGAACCCATTGTCACTACGTTCCAAATCGCTATCGCAGCGTTCGAACCCATTGTCACAACGTTCCGAATCGCTATTGCAGCGTTAGAACCCATTGTCACAACGTTCCGAATCGCTATTGCAGGGCTCGAACCCATTGTCACAACATTCCGAATCGCTATCGCAGCATTCAAACCAATTGTCGCAACGTTCCGAATTGCTATCGCAGCGTTCGAACCCATTGTCACAACGTTCCGAATCGCTATCGCAGCGTTCGAACCCATTGTCACAACATTCCGAATCGCTATCGCAGCATTCGAACCCATTGTCACAACGTTCCGAATCGCTATCGCAGCGTTCGAACCCACTGTCACAACATTCCGAATCGCTATCGCAAGGCTCGAACCCATTGTCACAACGTTCCGAATCGCTATCGCAGCATTCGAACCCATTGTCACAACATTCCGAATCGCTATCGCAGCATTCGAACCCATTGTCACAACGTTCCGAATCGCTATCGCAGCGTTCGAACCCACTGTCACAACATTCCGAATCGCTATCGCAAGGCTCGAACCCATTGTCACAACGTTCCGAATCGCTATCGCAGCGTTGGTACCCATTGTCGCAACGTTCTGAATCGGTATCGCAGCATTCGAACCCACTGTCACAACATTCCGAATCGCTATCGCAGCATTCGAACCCATTGTCACACCGTTCCGAATCGCTATCGCAGCATTCGAACCCATTGTCACACCGTTCCGAATCGCTATCGCAGCGTTCGAACCCATTGTCACTACGTTCCAAATCGCTATCGCAGCGTTAGAACCCATTGTCACAACGTTCCGAATCGCTATTGCAGCGTTAGAACCCATTGTCACAACGTTCCGAATCGCTATTGCAGGGCTCGAACCCATTGTCACAACATTCCGAATCGCTATCGCAGCATTCAAACCAATTGTCGCAACGTTCCGAATTGCTATCGCAGCGTTCGAACCCATTGTCACAACGTTCCGAATCGCTATCGCAGCGTTCGAACCCATTGTCACAACATTCCGAATCGCTATCGCAGCATTCGAACCCATTGTCACAACGTTCCGAATCGCTATCGCAGCGTTCGAACCCACTGTCACAACATTCCGAATCGCTATCGCAAGGCTCGAACCCATTGTCACAACGTTCCGAATCGCTATCGCAGCATTCGAACCCATTGTCACAACATTCCGAATCGCTATCGCAGCATTCGAACCCATTGTCACAACGTTCCGAATCGCTATCGCAGCGTTCGAACCCACTGTCACAACATTCCGAATCGCTATCGCAAGGCTCGAACCCATTGTCACAACGTTCCGAATCGCTATCGCAGCGTTGGTACCCATTGTCGCAACGTTCTGAATCGGTATCGCAGCATTCGAACCCACTGTCACAACATTCCGAATCGCTATCGCAGCATTCGAACCCATTGTCACACCGTTCCGAATCGCTATCGCAGCATTCGTACCCATTGTCACAACATTCTGAATCGCTATCGCAGTGCTCGAACCCATTGTCACACCGTTCCGAATCGCTATCGCAGCATTCGAACCCATTGTCACAATGTTCCGAATCGCTATCGCAGCATAAGAACCCATTGTCACAATGTTCCGAATCGCTTTTGCAGCGTTAGAACCCATTGTCACAACATTTTGAATCGCTATTGCAAGGCTCGAACCCATTGTCACAACGTTCCGAATCGCTATTGCAGCGTTCGAACCCATTGTCACAACGTTCCGAATCGCTATCGCAGCATTCGAACCCATTGTCGCAACGTTCCGAATCGCTATCGCAGCGTTCGAACCCATTGTCACAACGTTCCGAATCGCTATTGCAGCATTCGAACCCATTGTCGCAACGTTCCGAATCGCAGCATTCGAACCCATTGTCGCAATGTTCCGAATCGCTATTGCAGCGTTAGAACCCATTGTCACAACATTCTGAATCGCTATCGCAGCGTTCGAACCCATTGTCACAACGTTCCGAATCGGTATTGCAGCGTCCGAACCCATTGTCACAACGTTCCGAATCGTTATCGCAGAATTCGAACCCATTGTCACAACGTTCCGAATCGCTATCGCAGCGTTCGAACCCATTGTCACAACGTTCCGAATCGGTATTGCAGCGTCCGAACCCATTGTCACAACGTTCCGAATCGCTATCGCAGCATTCGAACCCATTGTCACAACGTTCCGAATCGCTATTGCAAGGCTCGAACCCATTGTCACAACGTTCCGAATCGCTATTGCAGCGTTCGAACCCATTGTCACAACGTTCCGAATCGCTATCGCAGCATTCGAACCCATTGTCGCAACGTTCCGAATCGCTATCGCAGCGTTCGAACCCATTGTCACAACGTTCCGAATCGCTATTGCAGCATTCGAACCCATTGTCGCAACGTTCCGAATCGCAGCATTCGAACCCATTGTCGCAATGTTCCGAATCGCTATTGCAGCGTTAGAACCCATTGTCACAACATTCTGAATCGCTATCGCAGCGTTCGAACCCATTGTCACAACGTTCCGAATCGGTATTGCAGCGTCCGAACCCATTGTCACAACGTTCCGAATCGTTATCGCAGAATTCGAACCCATTGTCACAACGTTCCGAATCGGTATTGCAGCGTCCGAACCCATTGTCACAACGTTCCGAATCGCTATCGCAGCATTCGAACCCATTGTCACAACGTTCCGAATCGCTATCGCAGCGTTCAAACCCATTGTCACAACGTTCCGAATCGCTATTGCAGCGTCCGAACCCATTGTCACAACGTTCCGAATCGCTATCGCAGCATTCAAACCCATTGTCACAACGTTCCGAATCGCTATCGCAGCGTTCGAACCCATTGTCACAATGTTCCGAATCGCTATTGCAGCGTTAGAACCCATTGTCACAACGTTCCGAATCGGTATTGCAGCGTCCGAACCCATTGTCACAATGTTCCGAATCGCTGTCGCAGCATTCGAACCCATTGTCACAACGTTCCAATTCGCTATTGCAGCGTTCGAACCCATTGTCACAACGTTCCGAATTGCTATTGCAGCGTCCGAACCCATTGTCACAATGTTCCGAATCGCTATCGCAGCATTCGAACCCATTGTCACAACGTTCCGAATCGCTATCGCAGCGTTCGAACCCATTGTCACAATGTTCCGAGTCGCTATCGCAGCGTTCGAACCCATTGTCACTACGTTCCAAATCGCTATCGCAGCGTTCGAACCCATTGTCACAACGTTCCGAATCGCTATTGCAGCGTTAGAACCCATTGTCACAACGTTCCGAATCGCTATTGCAGGGCTCGAACCCATTGTCACAACATTCCGAATCGCTATCGCAGCATTCAAACCAATTGTCGCAACGTTCCGAATTGCTATCGCAGCGTTCGAACCCATTGTCACAACGTTCCGAATCGCTATCGCAGCGTTTGAACCCATTGTCACTACGTTCCGAATCGCTATTGCAGCGTTAGAACCCATTGTCACAACATTCCGAATCGCTATCGCAGCGTTCGAACCCATTGTCACAACGTTCCGAATCAGTATTGCAGCGTCCGAACCCATTGTCACAACGTTCCGAATCGCTATCGCAGCATTCGAACCCATTGTCACAACGTTCCGAATCGCTATCGCAGCGTTCGAACCCATTGTCACAACGGTCCGAATCGCTATTGCAGCGTCCGAACCCATTGTCACAATGTTCCGAATCGCTATCGCAGCATTCGAACCCATTGTCACAACGTTCCGAATCGTTATCGCAGCGTTCGAACCAATTGTCGCAATGTTCCGAATCGCTATCGCAGCGTTCGAACACATTGTCACAACGTTCCGAATCGCTAACGCAACGTTCGAACCCATTATCACAACGTTCCGAATCGCTATTGCAGCATTCGAACCCATTGTCACAACGTTCCGAATCGCTATCGCAGCATTCGAACCCATTGTCACAACATTCCGAATCGCTATCGCAGCATTCGAACCCATTGTCACAACGTTCCGAATCGCTATCGCAGCGTTCGAACCCACTGTCACAACATTCCGAATCGCTATCGCAAGGCTCGAACCCATTGTCACAACGTTCCGAATCGCTATCGCAGCGTTGGTACCCATTGTCGCAACGTTCTGAATCGGTATCGCAGCGTTCGAACCCACTGTCACAACATTCCGAATCGCTATCGCAGCATTCGAACCCATTGTCACACCGTTCCGAATCGCTATCGCAGCATTCGAACCCATTGTCACACCGTTCCGAATCGCTATCGCAGCATTCGAACCCATTGTCACAATGTTCCGAATCGCTATCGCAGCATAAGAACCCATTGTCACAATGTTCCGAATCGCTTTTGCAGCGTTAGAACCCATTGTCGCAACATTCCGAATCGCTATTGCAAGGATCGAACCCATTGTCACAACGTTCCGAATCGCTATCGCAGCGTTCGAACCCATTGTCACAACGTTCCGAATCGCTATCGCAGCATTCGAACCCATTGTCGCAACGTTCCGAATCGTTATCGCAGCGTTCGAACCCATTGTCACAACGTTCCGAATCGCTATTGCAGCATTCGAACCCATTGTCGCAACGTTCCGAATCGCTATCGCAGCATTCGAACCCATTGTCGCAACGTTCCGAATCGCTATCGCAGCATTCAAACCAATTGTCGCAACGTTCCGAATTGCTATCGCAGCGTTCGAACCCATTGTCACAACGTTCCGAATCGCTATCGCAGCGTTCGAACCCATTGTCACTACATTCCGAATCGCTATTGCAGCGTTAGAACCCATTGTCACAACATTCCGAATCGCTATCGCAGCGTTCGAACCCATTGTCACAACGTTCCGAATCAGTATTGCAGCGTCCGAACCCATTGTCACAACGTTCCGAATCGCTATCGCAGCATTCGAACCCATTGTCACAACGTTCCGAATCGCTATCGCAGCGTTCGAACCCATTGTCACAACGGTCCGAATCGCTATTGCAGCGTCCGAACCCATTGTCACAATGTTCCGAATCGCTATCGCAACATTCGAACCCATTGTCACAACGTTCCGAATCGTTATCGCAGCGTTCGAACCAATTGTCACAACGTTCCGCATCGCTATTGCAGCGTCCGAACCCATTGTCACAATGTTCCGAATCGCTATCGCAGCATTCGAACCCATTGTCACAACGTTCCGAATCGCTATCGCAGCGTTCGAACCCATTGTCACTACGTTCCGAATCGCTATCGCAGCGTTCGAACCCATTGTCACAACGTTCCGAATCGCTATTGCAGCGTTAGAACCCATTGTCACAATGTTCCGAATCGCTATTGCAGGGCTCGAACCCATTGTCACAATGTTCCGAATCGCTATCGCAGCATTCAAACCAATTGTCGCAACGTTCCGAATCGCTATCGCAGCGTTGGTACCCATTGTCGCAACGTTCTGAATCGGTATCGCAGCGTTCGAATCCATTGTCGCAACGTTCCGAATTGCTATTGCAGCGTTAGAACCCATTGTCACAACATTCCGAATCGCTACCGCAGCGTTCGAACCCATTGTCACAACGTTCCGAATCAGTATTGCAGCGTCCGAACCCATTGTCACAACGTTCCGAATCGCTATCGCAGCATTCGAACCCATTGTCACAACGTTCCGAATCGCTATCGCAGCGTTCGAACCCATTGTCACAACGGTCCGAATCGCTATTGCTGCGTCCGAACCCATTGTCACAATGTTCCGAATCGCTATCGCAGCATTCGAACCCATTGTCACAACGTTCCGAATCGTTATCGCAGCGTTCGAACCAATTGTCACAATGTTCCGAATCGCTATCGCAGCGTTCGAACCCATTGTCACTACGTTCCGAATCGCTATCGCAGCATTCGAACCCATTGTCACAACGTTCCGAATCGCTATTGCAGCGTTAGAACCCATTGTCACAATGTTCCGAATCGCTATTGCAGGGCTCGAACCCATTGTCACAATGTTCCGAATCGCTATCGCAGCATTCAAACCAATTGTCGCAACGTTCCGAATCGCTATCGCAGCGTTGGTACCCATTGTCGCAACGTTCTGAATCGGTATCGCAGCGTTCGAATCCATTGTCGCAACGTTCCGAATCGCTATTGCAGCGTTCGAACCCATTGTCGCAACATTCCAATTTGGATTTGAACGCTGCGATAGCAATTTGGAATGTTGCGACAATGGGTTCGAACGCTGCAATAGCGATTCGGAACGTTGCGACAATGGATTCGAACGCTGCGATACCGATTCAGAACGTTGCGACAATGGGTACCAACGCTGCGATAGCGATTCGGAACGTTGCGACAATTGGTTTGAATGCTGCGATATCGATTCGGAACATTGCGACAATGGGTTCGAGCCCTGCAATAGCGATTCGGAACATTGTGACAATGGGTTCTAACGCTGCAATAGCGATTCGGAACGTTGTGACAATGGGTTTGAACGCTGCAACAGTGATTCGGAACATTGCGACAATGGGTTCGAACGCTGCGATGGCTATTCGGAATGTTGCGACAATGGGTTAGAAAGCTGCGATAGCGATTCGGAACATTGCGACAATTGGTTCGAACGTTGCGATAGCGATTCGGAACGTTGTGACAATGGGTTTGAACACTGCAACAGTGATTCGGAACATTGCGACAATGGGTTTGAACGCTGCAATAGCGATTCGGAATGTTGCGACAATGGATTTGAACGCTGCGATAGCATTGTCGCAACATTCCGAATCGCTATTGCAGCGTTCGAACCCATTGTCGCAATGTTCCGAATCACTGTTGCAGTGTTCAAACCCATTGTCACAACGTTCCGAATCGCTATCGCAACGTTCGAACCAATTGTCGCAATGTTCCGAATCGCTATCGCAGCTTTCTAACCCATTGTCGCAATATTCCGAATCGCTATCGCAAGGCTCGAACCCATTGTCACAACGTTCCGAATCGCTATCGCAGCGTTCAAACCCATTGTCACAACGTTCCGAATCGCTATCGCAGCATTCGAACCCATTGTCGCAACGTTCCAAATCGCTATCGCAGCATTCGAACCCATTGTCGCAATGTTCCGAATCGCTATCGCAGCGTTCGAACACATTGTCACAACGTTCCGAATCGCTAACGCAACGTTCGAACCCATTATCACAACGTTCCGAATCGCTATCGCAGCATTCGAACCCATTGTCACAATGTTCCGAATCGCTATCGCAGCATTCGAACCCATTGTCACAACGTTCTGAATCGCTATCGCAGCGTTCGAACCCACTGTCACAACATTCCGAATCGCTATCGCAAGGCTCGAACCCATTGTCACAACGTTCCGAATCGCTATCGCAGCGTTGGTACCCATTGTCGCAACGTTCCGAATCGCTATCGCAACGTTCGAACCCATTGTCGCAACGTTCCGAATCGCAGCGTTCGAACCCATTGTCGCAACGTTCCGAATCACTATCACAGCGTTCGAATCCATTGTCAAAACGTTCCGAATCGCTATTGCAGCGTTCGAACCCATTGTCGCAACGTTCCGAATCGCTATCACAGCGTTCGAACCCATTGTCACAACGTTCCGAATCGCTATCGTAGCGTTCAAACCCATTGTCGCAACCTTCCGAATTGCTATCGCAGCGTTCGAACCCATTGTCGCAATGTTCCGAATCGCTATCGCATCGTCCGAACCCATTGTCGCAATGTTCCGAATCACTATTGCAGCGTTCAAACCTTTTGTCGCAATGTTCCGAATCGCTATCGCAGCATTCGAACCCATTGTCACAACGTTCTGAATTGCTATCGCAGCGTTCGAACCCATTGTCGCAACGTTCCAAATTGCTATTACAGCATTCGAATGCATTGTCACAGCGTTCTGCATAACTGTTGCAGCGTTCGAACCCATTGTCGTAACGTTCCGAATCGCTATTGCAGCGTTCGAACCCATTGTCGCAACGTTCCGAATCGCTATCACAGCGTTCGAATCCATTGTCACAACGTTCCGAATCGCTATTGCAGCATTCGAACCCATTGTTACAATGTTCCAAATCGCCATCGCAGCATTCGAACCCATTGTCGCAACGTTCCGAATCGCTATTGCAGCGTTCGAACCCATTGTCGCAACGTTCCGAATCGCTATCGCAGCGTTCGAACCCATTGTCGCAACGTTCCGAATCGCTATCGCAGCGTTCGAACACATTGTCACAACGTTCCGAATCGCTATCGCAGCGTTCGAGCCCATTGTCGCAATGTTCCAAATCGCTCTCGCAGCGTTCGAACACATTGTCGCAACGTTCCGAATCGCTATCGCAGCGTCCGAACCCATTGTCGCAACGTTCCAAATTGCTATTACAGCATTCGAACGCATTGTCACAGTGTTCTGAATAACTGTTGCAGCGTTCGAACCCATTGTCGTAACGTTCCGAATCGCTATAGCGGTGTCCGAACCCATTGTCACAACGTTCTGAATCGCTATCGCAGCGTCCGAACCCATTGTCACTACGTTCCGAATCGCTATTGCAGCATTCGAACCCATTGTTACAATGTTCCAAATCGCTATCGCAGCATTCGAACCCATTGTCGCAACGTTCCGAATCGCTATTGCAGCGTTCGAACCCATTGTCGCAACGTTCCGAATCGCTATCACAGCGTTCGAACCCATTGTCACAACATTCCGAATCGCTATCGCAGCTTCCGAATCCATTGTCGCAACCTTCCAAATTGCTATCGCAGCGTTCGAACCCATTGTCGCAACCTTCCGAATCGCTATCGCAGCGTTTGAATCTATTGTCGCAACGTTCCGAATCGCTATCGCAGCATTCGAACCCATTGTCGCAACGTTCCGAATCGCAGCGTTCGAACCCATTGTCGCAACGTTCCGAATCGCTATCACAGCGTTCGAATCCATTGTCACAACGTTCCGAATCGCTATTGTAGCATTCGAACCCATTGTTACAACGTTCCAAATCGCCATCGCAGCATTTGAACCCATTGTCGCAACGTTCCGAATCGCTATTGCAGCGTTCGAACCCATTGTCGCAACGTTCCGAATCGCTATCGCAGAGTTCGAACCCATTGTCGCAACGTTCCGAATCGCAATCGCAGCGTTCGAACCCATTGTCGCAACGTTCCGAATTGCTATCGCAGCGTTCGAACCCATTGTCGCAATGTTCCAAATCGCTATCGCAGCGTTCGAACCCATTGTCGCAATGTTCTGAATCGCTATAGCGGTGTCCGAACCCATTGTCACAACGTTCTGAATCGCTATCGCAGCGTCCGAACCCATTGTCACAACGTTCCAAATCGCTATTGCAGCATTCGAACCCATTGTTACAATGTTCCAAATCGCTATCGCAGCATTCGAATCCATTGTCGCAACGTTCCGAATCGCTATTGCAGCGTTCGAACCCATTGTCGCAGCGTTCCGAATCGCTATCGCAGCGTTCGAACCCATTGTCGCAAAGTTCCGAATCGCTATGGCAGCGTTCAAACCCATTGTCGCAATGTTCCAAATCGCTATCGCAGTGTCCGAACCCATTGTCAAAACGTTCCGAATCGCTATCACAGCATTTGAACCCATTGTCGCAACGTTCCGAATTGCTATCGCAGCATTCGAACCCATTGTCGCAACGTTCCGAATTGCTATCGCAGCGTTCGAACCCATTGTCGCAATGTTCCGAATCGCAGCGTTCAAATCCATTGTCGCAACCTTCCGAATTGCCATCGCACCGTTCGAACCCATTGTCGCAACGTTCCGAATCGCTATCGCAGCATTCGAACCCTTTGTCGTAACGTTCCGAATCGCTATCGCAGCGTTCGAACCCATTGTCGCAACGTTCCGAATCGCTATCGCAGCGTTCGAATCCATTGTCGCAATGTTCCGAATCGCTATCGCAGCATTCGAACCCATTGTCGCAACGTTCCGAATTGCTATCGCAGCGTTCAAACCCATTGTCGCAATGTTCCGATCGCTATCGCAGCATTTGAACCCATTGTCGCAACATTCCGAATCGCTATTGCAGCGTTCAAACCCATTGTCACAATGTTCCAAATTGCTATCGCAGCATTCGAACCCGATTGTCACAACGTTCCGAATAACTGTTGCAGCGTTCAAACACATTGTCGCAACGGTCCGAATCACTATCGCAGCGTCCGAATCCTATGTCATATCGATCCGAATCGCTATCGCAGTGTCCGAACCCATTGTCGCAACGTTCCAAATCGCTATCGCAGCATTCGAACCCATTGTCACAATGTTCCAAATTGCTATCGCAGCATTCGAACCCATTGTCACAACGTTCCGAATAACTGTTGCAGCGTTCGAACCCATTGTTGCAACTTTCCGAATTGCTATCGCAGCGTTCGAACGCATTGTCGCAATGTTCCGAATCGCTATAGCAGCTGTCAATCCCATTGTCGCAACGTTCCGAAACGCTATCGCAGCGTTTGAACCCATTGTCACAACGTTCCAAATTGCTATTGCAGCGTCCGAACCCATTGCTGCAACGTTCCGAATCGCTATCGCAGCTTCCGAACCCATTGTCGCAATGTTCCGAATTGCTATCGCAGCGTTCAAATCCATTGTCGCAATGTTCCGAATCGCTATCGCAGCGTTCGAACCCATTGTCGCGATGTTCCGAATCGCTATCGCAGCGTTCGAATCCATTGTCGCAACGTTCCGAATCGCTATCGCAGCATTTGAACCCATTGTCGCAACATTCCGAATCGCTATCGCAGCGTTCAAACCCATTTTCACAACGTTCCAAATTGCTATCGCAGCATTTGAACCCATTGTCACGACGTTCCGAATAACTGTTGCAGCGTTCGAACCCATTGTCGCAACGTTCCGAATCGATATCGCAGCGTACGAACCCATTGACACAACGTTTCGAATCGCTATCGCAGCGTCCGAACCCATTGTCACAATGTTCCGAATCGCTATCGAAGCATTCGAACCCATTGTCGCAACGTTCCGAATCGCTATCGCAACATTCGAACCCATTGTCGTAACGTTCCGAATCGCAGCGTTCAAACCCATTGTCGCAACGTTCCGAATCACTATCACAGCGTTCGAATCCATTGTCAAAACGTTCCGAATCGCTATTGCAGCATTCGAACCCATTGTTACAATGTTCCAAATCGCCATCGCAGCATGCGAACCCATTGTCGCAAACTTCCGAATCGCTATCGCAGCATTCGAACCCACTGTCGCAACGTTCCGAATTGCTATCGCAGCGTTCGAACCCATTGTCGCAATGTTCCGAATCGCTATCGCAGCGTCCGAACCCATTGTCGCAATGTTCCGAATCGCTATGGCAGCGTTCAAACCTTTTGTCGCAATGTTCCGAATCGCTATCGCAGCGTTTGAACACATTGTCACAACGTTCTGAATCGCTATCGCAGTGTTCGAACCCATTGTCACAACGTTCTGAATCGCTATCGCAGCGTCCGAACCCATTGTCGCAACGTTCCACATTGCTATTACAGCATTCGAATGCATTGTCACAGCGTTCTGAATAACTGTTGCAGCGTTCAAACCCATCGTCGTAACGTTCCGAATCGCTATAGCGGTGTCCGAATCCATTGTCACAACGTTCTGAATCGCTATCGCAGCGTCCGAACCCATTGTCACAACGTTCCGAATCGCTATTGCAGCATTCGAACCCATTGTTACAATGTTCCAAATCGCTATCGCAGCATTCGAACCCATTGTCGCAACGTTCCAAATCACTATTGCAGCGTTCGAACCCATTGTCGCAACGTTCCGAATCGCTATCGCAGCGTTCGAACCCATTGTCACAACATTCCGAATCGCAATCGCAGCGTTCGAACCCATTGTCACAACGTTCCGAATCGCAATCGCAGCGTTCGAACCCATTGTCACAATGTTTCGAATCGCTATTGCAGCATTCTACCCCATTCGCACAACGTTCCGAATCGCTATCGCAGCATTCTAACCCATTGTCACAATGTTCCGAATCGCTGTCGCAGCATTCGAACCCATTGTCACAACGTTCCAATTCGCTATTGCAGCGTTCGAACCCATTGTCACAACGTTCCGAATTGCTATTGCAGCGTCCGAACCCATTGTCACAATGTTCCGAATCGCTATCGCAGCATTCGAACCCATTGTCACAACGTTCCGAATCGCTATCGCAGCGTTCGAACCCATTGTCACAATGTTCCGAGTCGCTATCGCAGCGTTCGAACCCATTGTCACTACGTTCCAAATCGCTATCGCAGCGTTCGAACCCATTGTCACAACGTTCCGAATCGCTATTGCAGCGTTAGAACCCATTGTCACAACGTTCCGAATCGCTATTGCAGGGCTCGAACCCATTGTCACAACATTCCGAATCGCTATCGCAGCATTCAAACCAATTGTCGCAACGTTCCGAATTGCTATCGCAGCGTTCGAACCCATTGTCACAACGTTCCGAATCGCTATCGCAGCGTTTGAACCCATTGTCACTACGTTCCGAATCGCTATTGCAGCGTTAGAACCCATTGTCACAACATTCCGAATCGCTATCGCAGCGTTCGAACCCATTGTCACAACGTTCCGAATCAGTATTGCAGCGTCCGAACCCATTGTCACAACGTTCCGAATCGCTATTGCAGCATTCGAACCCATTGTTACAATGTTCCAAATCGCTATCGCAGCATTCGAACCCATTGTCGCAACGTTCCAAATCACTATTGCAGCGTTCGAACCCATTGTCGCAACGTTCCGAATCGCTATCGCAGCGTTCGAACCCATTGTCACAACATTCCGAATCGCAATCGCAGCGTTCGAACCCATTGTCACAACGTTCCGAATCGCAATCGCAGCGTTCGAACCCATTGTCACAATGTTTCGAATCGCTATTGCAGCATTCTACCCCATTCGCACAACGTTCCGAATCGCTATCGCAGCATTCTAACCCATTGTCACAATGTTCCGAATCGCTATCGCAGCGTTCGAACCCATTGTCACAACGTTCCGAATCGCTATCGCAGCGTTCGAACCCATTGTCGCAACGTTCCGAATCGCAATCGCAGCATTCTAACCCATTGTCGCAACGTTCCGAATCGCTATCGCAGCATTCTAACCCATTGTCACAACGTTTCGAATCGCTATCGCAGCGTTCGAACCCAGTGTCACAATGTTCCGAATCGCTATCGCAACATTCGAACCCATTGTCGCAACGTTCCGAATCGCAGCGTTCGAACCCATTGTCGCAACGTTCCGAATCGCTATCAGAGCGTTCAAATCCATTGTCAAAACGTTCCGAATCGCTATTGCAGCATTCGAACCCATTGTCGCAACGTTCCGAATCGCTATTGCAGCGTTCGAACCCATTGTCGCAACGTTCCGAATCGCTATCGCAGCGTTCGAACCCATTGTCACAACATTCCGAATCGCAATCGCAGCATTCGAACCCATTGTCACAATGTTCCGAATCGCTATTGCAGCATTCTAACCCATTGTCACAATGTTCCGAATCGCTATCGCAGCGTTCGAACCCATTGTCACAATGTTCCGAATCGCTATCGCAGCGTTCGAACCCATTGTCACAATGTTCCGAATCGCTATCGAAGCATTCGAACCCATTGTCGCAACGTTCCGAATCGCTATCGCAACATTCGAACCCATTGTCACAACGTTCCGAATCGCTATCGCAGCGTCCGAACCCATTGTCGCAACCTTCCGAATCGCTATCGCAGCATTCGAACCCACTGTCGCAACGTTCCGAATCGCTATTGCAGCGTTCGAACCCATTGTCGCAACGTTCCGAATCGCTATCGAAGCATTCGAACCCATTGTCACAATGTTCCGAATCGCTATCGCAGCGTTCGAACCCATTGTCACAACGTTCCGAATCGGTATTGCAGCGTCCGAACCCATTGTCACAACGTTCCGAATCATTATCGCAGAATTCGAACCCATTGTCACAACGTTCCGAATCGCTATCGCAGCGTTCGAACCCATTGTCACAACGTTCCGAATCGGTATTGCAGCGTCCGAACCCATTGTCACAACGTTCCGAATCGCTATCGCAGCATTCGAACCCATTGTCACAACGTTCCGAATCGCTATCGCAGCGTTCAAACCCATTGTCACAACGTTCCGAATCGGTATTGCAGCGTCCGAACCCATTGTCACAACGTTCCGAATCGCTATCGCAGCATTCAAACCCATTGTCACAACGTTCCGAATCGCGATCGCAGCGTTCGAACCCATTGTCACAATGTTCCGAATCGCTATTGCAGCGTTAGAACCCATTGTCACAACATTCCGAATCGCTATCGCAGGGCTCGAACCCATTGTCACAACGTTCCGAATCGCTATCGCAGCGTTCGAACCCATTGTCACAACGTTCCGAATCGGTATTGCAGCGTCCGAACCCATTGTCACAATGTTCCGAATCGCTGTCGCAGCATTCGAACCCATTGTCACACCGTTCCGAATCGCTATTGCAGCGTTCGAACCCATTGTCACAACGTTCCGAATTGCTATTGCAGCGTCCGAACCCATTGTCACAATGTTCCGAATCGCTATCGCAGCATTCGAACCCATTGTCACAACGTTCCGAATCGCTATCGCAGCGTTCGAACCCATTGTCACAATGTTCCGAATCGCTATCGCAGCGTTCGAACCCATTGTCACTACGTTCCAAATCGCTATCGCAGCGTTCGAACCCATTGTCACAACGTTCCGAATCGCTATTGCAGCGTTAGAACCCATTGTCACAACGTTCCGAATCGCTATTGCAGGGCTCGAACCCATTGTCACAACATTCCGAATCGCTATCGCAGCATTCAAACCAATTGTCGCAACGTTCCGAATTGCTATCGCAGCGTTCGAACCCATTGTCACAACGTTCCGAATCGCTATCGCAGCGTTCGAACCCATTGTCACAACATTCCGAATCGCTATCGCAGCATTCGAACCCATTGTCACAACGTTCCGAATCGCTATCGCAGCGTTCGAACCCACTGTCACAACATTCCGAATCGCTATCGCAAGGCTCGAACCCATTGTCACAACGTTCCGAATCGCTATCGCAGCATTCGAACCCATTGTCACAACATTCCGAATCGCTATCGCAGCATTCGAACCCATTGTCACAACGTTCCGAATCGCTATCGCAGCGTTCGAACCCACTGTCACAACATTCCGAATCGCTATCGCAAGGCTCGAACCCATTGTCACAACGTTCCGAATCGCTATCGCAGCGTTGGTACCCATTGTCGCAACGTTCTGAATCGGTATCGCAGCGTTCGAACCCACTGTCACAACATTCCGAATCGCTATCGCAGCATTCGAACCCATTGTCACACCGTTCCGAATCGCTATCGCAGCATTCGAACCCATTGTCACACCGTTCCGAATCGCTATCGCAGCGTTCGAACCCATTGTCACTACGTTCCAAATCGCTATCGCAGCGTTCGAACCCATTGTCACAACGTTCCGAATCGCTATTGCAGCGTTAGAACCCATTGTCACAACGTTCCGAATCGCTATTGCAGGGCTCGAACCCATTGTCACAACATTCCGAATCGCTATCGCAGCATTCAAACCAATTGTCGCAACGTTCCGAATTGCTATCGCAGCGTTCGAACCCATTGTCACAACGTTCCGAATCGCTATCGCAGCGTTCGAACCCATTGTCACAACATTCCGAATCGCTATCGCAGCATTCGAACCCATTGTCACAACGTTCCGAATCGCTATCGCAGCGTTCGAACCCACTGTCACAACATTCCGAATCGCTATCGCAAGGCTCGAACCCATTGTCACAACGTTCCGAATCGCTATCGCAGCATTCGAACCCATTGTCACAACATTCCGAATCGCTATCGCAGCATTCGAACCCATTGTCACAACGTTCCGAATCGCTATCGCAGCGTTCGAACCCACTGTCACAACATTCCGAATCGCTATCGCAAGGCTCGAACCCATTGTCACAACGTTCCGAATCGCTATCGCAGCGTTGGTACCCATTGTCGCAACGTTCTGAATCGGTATCGCAGCATTCGAACCCACTGTCACAACATTCCGAATCGCTATCGCAGCATTCGAACCCATTGTCACACCGTTCCGAATCGCTATCGCAGCATTCGTACCCATTGTCACAACATTCTGAATCGCTATCGCAGTGCTCGAACCCATTGTCACACCGTTCCGAATCGCTATCGCAGCATTCGAACCCATTGTCACAATGTTCCGAATCGCTATCGCAGCATAAGAACCCATTGTCACAATGTTCCGAATCGCTTTTGCAGCGTTAGAACCCATTGTCACAACATTCCGAATCGCTATTGCAAGGCTCGAACCCATTGTCACAACGTTCCGAATCGCTATTGCAGCGTTCGAACCCATTGTCACAACGTTCCGAATCGCTATCGCAGCATTCGAACCCATTGTCGCAACGTTCCGAATCGCTATCGCAGCGTTCGAACCCATTGTCACAACGTTCCGAATCGCTATTGCAGCATTCGAACCCATTGTCGCAACGTTCCGAATCGCAGCATTCGAACCCATTGTCGCAATGTTCCGAATCGCTATTGCAGCGTTAGAACCCATTGTCACAACATTCTGAATCGCTATCGCAGCGTTCGAACCCATTGTCACAACGTTCCGAATCGGTATTGCAGCGTCCGAACCCATTGTCACAACGTTCCGAATCGTTATCGCAGAATTCGAACCCATTGTCACAACGTTCCGAATCGCTATCGCAGCGTTCGAACCCATTGTCACAACGTTCCGAATCGGTATTGCAGCGTCCGAACCCATTGTCACAACGTTCCGAATCGCTATCGCAGCATTCGAACCCATTGTCACAACGTTCCGAATCGCTATTGCAAGGCTCGAACCCATTGTCACAACGTTCCGAATCGCTATTGCAGCGTTCGAACCCATTGTCACAACGTTCCGAATCGCTATCGCAGCATTCGAACCCATTGTCGCAACGTTCCGAATCGCTATCGCAGCGTTCGAACCCATTGTCACAACGTTCCGAATCGCTATTGCAGCATTCGAACCCATTGTCGCAACGTTCCGAATCGCAGCATTCGAACCCATTGTCGCAATGTTCCGAATCGCTATTGCAGCGTTAGAACCCATTGTCACAACATTCTGAATCGCTATCGCAGCGTTCGAACCCATTGTCACAACGTTCCGAATCGGTATTGCAGCGTCCGAACCCATTGTCACAACGTTCCGAATCGTTATCGCAGAATTCGAACCCATTGTCACAACGTTCCGAATCGGTATTGCAGCGTCCGAACCCATTGTCACAACGTTCCGAATCGCTATCGCAGCATTCGAACCCATTGTCACAACGTTCCGAATCGCTATCGCAGCGTTCAAACCCATTGTCACAACGTTCCGAATCGCTATTGCAGCGTCCGAACCCATTGTCACAACGTTCCGAATCGCTATCGCAGCATTCAAACCCATTGTCACAACGTTCCGAATCGCTATCGCAGCGTTCGAACCCATTGTCACAATGTTCCGAATCGCTATTGCAGCGTTAGAACCCATTGTCACAACGTTCCGAATCGGTATTGCAGCGTCCGAACCCATTGTCACAATGTTCCGAATCGCTGTCGCAGCATTCGAACCCATTGTCACAACGTTCCAATTCGCTATTGCAGCGTTCGAACCCATTGTCACAACGTTCCGAATTGCTATTGCAGCGTCCGAACCCATTGTCACAATGTTCCGAATCGCTATCGCAGCATTCGAACCCATTGTCACAACGTTCCGAATCGCTATCGCAGCGTTCGAACCCATTGTCACAATGTTCCGAGTCGCTATCGCAGCGTTCGAACCCATTGTCACTACGTTCCAAATCGCTATCGCAGCGTTCGAACCCATTGTCACAACGTTCCGAATCGCTATTGCAGCGTTAGAACCCATTGTCACAACGTTCCGAATCGCTATTGCAGGGCTCGAACCCATTGTCACAACATTCCGAATCGCTATCGCAGCATTCAAACCAATTGTCGCAACGTTCCGAATTGCTATCGCAGCGTTCGAACCCATTGTCACAACGTTCCGAATCGCTATCGCAGCGTTTGAACCCATTGTCACTACGTTCCGAATCGCTATTGCAGCGTTAGAACCCATTGTCACAACATTCCGAATCGCTATCGCAGCGTTCGAACCCATTGTCACAACGTTCCGAATCAGTATTGCAGCGTCCGAACCCATTGTCACAACGTTCCGAATCGCTATTGCAGCATTCGAACCCATTGTTACAATGTTCCAAATCGCTATCGCAGCATTCGAACCCATTGTCGCAACGTTCCAAATCACTATTGCAGCGTTCGAACCCATTGTCGCAACGTTCCGAATCGCTATCGCAGCGTTCGAACCCATTGTCACAACATTCCGAATCGCAATCGCAGCGTTCGAACCCATTGTCACAACGTTCCGAATCGCAATCGCAGCGTTCGAACCCATTGTCACAATGTTTCGAATCGCTATTGCAGCATTCTACCCCATTCGCACAACGTTCCGAATCGCTATCGCAGCATTCTAACCCATTGTCACAATGTTCCGAATCGCTATCGCAGCGTTCGAACCCATTGTCACAACGTTCCGAATCGCTATCGCAGCGTTCGAACCCATTGTCGCAACGTTCCGAATCGCAATCGCAGCATTCTAACCCATTGTCGCAACGTTCCGAATCGCTATCGCAGCATTCTAACCCATTGTCACAACGTTTCGAATCGCTATCGCAGCGTTCGAACCCAGTGTCACAATGTTCCGAATCGCTATCGCAACATTCGAACCCATTGTCGCAACGTTCCGAATCGCAGCGTTCGAACCCATTGTCGCAACGTTCCGAATCGCTATCAGAGCGTTCAAATCCATTGTCAAAACGTTCCGAATCGCTATTGCAGCATTCGAACCCATTGTCGCAACGTTCCGAATCGCTATTGCAGCGTTCGAACCCATTGTCGCAACGTTCCGAATCGCTATCGCAGCGTTCGAACCCATTGTCACAACATTCCGAATCGCAATCGCAGCATTCGAACCCATTGTCACAATGTTCCGAATCGCTATTGCAGCATTCTAACCCATTGTCACAATGTTCCGAATCGCTATCGCAGCGTTCGAACCCATTGTCACAATGTTCCGAATCGCTATCGCAGCGTTCGAACCCATTGTCACAATGTTCCGAATCGCTATCGAAGCATTCGAACCCATTGTCGCAACGTTCCGAATCGCTATCGCAACATTCGAACCCATTGTCACAACGTTCCGAATCGCTATCGCAGCGTCCGAACCCATTGTCGCAACCTTCCGAATCGCTATCGCAGCATTCGAACCCACTGTCGCAACGTTCCGAATCGCTATTGCAGCGTTCGAACCCATTGTCGCAACGTTCCGAATCGCTATCGAAGCATTCGAACCCATTGTCACAATGTTCCGAATCGCTATCGCAGCGTTCGAACCCATTGTCACAACGTTCCGAATCGGTATTGCAGCGTCCGAACCCATTGTCACAACGTTCCGAATCATTATCGCAGAATTCGAACCCATTGTCACAACGTTCCGAATCGCTATCGCAGCGTTCGAACCCATTGTCACAACGTTCCGAATCGGTATTGCAGCGTCCGAACCCATTGTCACAACGTTCCGAATCGCTATCGCAGCATTCGAACCCATTGTCACAACGTTCCGAATCGCTATCGCAGCGTTCAAACCCATTGTCACAACGTTCCGAATCGGTATTGCAGCGTCCGAACCCATTGTCACAACGTTCCGAATCGCTATCGCAGCATTCAAACCCATTGTCACAACGTTCCGAATCGCGATCGCAGCGTTCGAACCCATTGTCACAATGTTCCGAATCGCTATTGCAGCGTTAGAACCCATTGTCACAACATTCCGAATCGCTATCGCAGGGCTCGAACCCATTGTCACAACGTTCCGAATCGCTATCGCAGCGTTCGAACCCATTGTCACAACGTTCCGAATCGGTATTGCAGCGTCCGAACCCATTGTCACAATGTTCCGAATCGCTGTCGCAGCATTCGAACCCATTGTCACACCGTTCCGAATCGCTATTGCAGCGTTCGAACCCATTGTCACAACGTTCCGAATTGCTATTGCAGCGTCCGAACCCATTGTCACAATGTTCCGAATCGCTATCGCAGCATTCGAACCCATTGTCACAACGTTCCGAATCGCTATCGCAGCGTTCGAACCCATTGTCACAATGTTCCGAATCGCTATCGCAGCGTTCGAACCCATTGTCACTACGTTCCAAATCGCTATCGCAGCGTTCGAACCCATTGTCACAACGTTCCGAATCGCTATTGCAGCGTTAGAACCCATTGTCACAACGTTCCGAATCGCTATTGCAGGGCTCGAACCCATTGTCACAACATTCCGAATCGCTATCGCAGCATTCAAACCAATTGTCGCAACGTTCCGAATTGCTATCGCAGCGTTCGAACCCATTGTCACAACGTTCCGAATCGCTATCGCAGCGTTCGAACCCATTGTCACAACATTCCGAATCGCTATCGCAGCATTCGAACCCATTGTCACAACGTTCCGAATCGCTATCGCAGCGTTCGAACCCACTGTCACAACATTCCGAATCGCTATCGCAAGGCTCGAACCCATTGTCACAACGTTCCGAATCGCTATCGCAGCATTCGAACCCATTGTCACAACATTCCGAATCGCTATCGCAGCATTCGAACCCATTGTCACAACGTTCCGAATCGCTATCGCAGCGTTCGAACCCACTGTCACAACATTCCGAATCGCTATCGCAAGGCTCGAACCCATTGTCACAACGTTCCGAATCGCTATCGCAGCGTTGGTACCCATTGTCGCAACGTTCTGAATCGGTATCGCAGCGTTCGAACCCACTGTCACAACATTCCGAATCGCTATCGCAGCATTCGAACCCATTGTCACACCGTTCCGAATCGCTATCGCAGCATTCGAACCCATTGTCACACCGTTCCGAATCGCTATCGCAGCGTTCGAACCCATTGTCACTACGTTCCAAATCGCTATCGCAGCGTTCGAACCCATTGTCACAACGTTCCGAATCGCTATTGCAGCGTTAGAACCCATTGTCACAACGTTCCGAATCGCTATTGCAGGGCTCGAACCCATTGTCACAACATTCCGAATCGCTATCGCAGCATTCAAACCAATTGTCGCAACGTTCCGAATTGCTATCGCAGCGTTCGAACCCATTGTCACAACGTTCCGAATCGCTATCGCAGCGTTCGAACCCATTGTCACAACATTCCGAATCGCTATCGCAGCATTCGAACCCATTGTCACAACGTTCCGAATCGCTATCGCAGCGTTCGAACCCACTGTCACAACATTCCGAATCGCTATCGCAAGGCTCGAACCCATTGTCACAACGTTCCGAATCGCTATCGCAGCATTCGAACCCATTGTCACAACATTCCGAATCGCTATCGCAGCATTCGAACCCATTGTCACAACGTTCCGAATCGCTATCGCAGCGTTCGAACCCACTGTCACAACATTCCGAATCGCTATCGCAAGGCTCGAACCCATTGTCACAACGTTCCGAATCGCTATCGCAGCGTTGGTACCCATTGTCGCAACGTTCTGAATCGGTATCGCAGCATTCGAACCCACTGTCACAACATTCCGAATCGCTATCGCAGCATTCGAACCCATTGTCACACCGTTCCGAATCGCTATCGCAGCATTCGTACCCATTGTCACAACATTCTGAATCGCTATCGCAGTGCTCGAACCCATTGTCACACCGTTCCGAATCGCTATCGCAGCATTCGAACCCATTGTCACAATGTTCCGAATCGCTATCGCAGCATAAGAACCCATTGTCACAATGTTCCGAATCGCTTTTGCAGCGTTAGAACCCATTGTCACAACATTCCGAATCGCTATTGCAAGGCTCGAACCCATTGTCACAACGTTCCGAATCGCTATTGCAGCGTTCGAACCCATTGTCACAACGTTCCGAATCGCTATCGCAGCATTCGAACCCATTGTCGCAACGTTCCGAATCGCTATCGCAGCGTTCGAACCCATTGTCACAACGTTCCGAATCGCTATTGCAGCATTCGAACCCATTGTCGCAACGTTCCGAATCGCAGCATTCGAACCCATTGTCGCAATGTTCCGAATCGCTATTGCAGCGTTAGAACCCATTGTCACAACATTCTGAATCGCTATCGCAGCGTTCGAACCCATTGTCACAACGTTCCGAATCGGTATTGCAGCGTCCGAACCCATTGTCACAACGTTCCGAATCGTTATCGCAGAATTCGAACCCATTGTCACAACGTTCCGAATCGCTATCGCAGCGTTCGAACCCATTGTCACAACGTTCCGAATCGGTATTGCAGCGTCCGAACCCATTGTCACAACGTTCCGAATCGCTATCGCAGCATTCGAACCCATTGTCACAACGTTCCGAATCGCTATTGCAAGGCTCGAACCCATTGTCACAACGTTCCGAATCGCTATTGCAGCGTTCGAACCCATTGTCACAACGTTCCGAATCGCTATCGCAGCATTCGAACCCATTGTCGCAACGTTCCGAATCGCTATCGCAGCGTTCGAACCCATTGTCACAACGTTCCGAATCGCTATTGCAGCATTCGAACCCATTGTCGCAACGTTCCGAATCGCAGCATTCGAACCCATTGTCGCAATGTTCCGAATCGCTATTGCAGCGTTAGAACCCATTGTCACAACATTCTGAATCGCTATCGCAGCGTTCGAACCCATTGTCACAACGTTCCGAATCGGTATTGCAGCGTCCGAACCCATTGTCACAACGTTCCGAATCGTTATCGCAGAATTCGAACCCATTGTCACAACGTTCCGAATCGGTATTGCAGCGTCCGAACCCATTGTCACAACGTTCCGAATCGCTATCGCAGCATTCGAACCCATTGTCACAACGTTCCGAATCGCTATCGCAGCGTTCAAACCCATTGTCACAACGTTCCGAATCGCTATTGCAGCGTCCGAACCCATTGTCACAACGTTCCGAATCGCTATCGCAGCATTCAAACCCATTGTCACAACGTTCCGAATCGCTATCGCAGCGTTCGAACCCATTGTCACAATGTTCCGAATCGCTATTGCAGCGTTAGAACCCATTGTCACAACGTTCCGAATCGGTATTGCAGCGTCCGAACCCATTGTCACAATGTTCCGAATCGCTGTCGCAGCATTCGAACCCATTGTCACAACGTTCCAATTCGCTATTGCAGCGTTCGAACCCATTGTCACAACGTTCCGAATTGCTATTGCAGCGTCCGAACCCATTGTCACAATGTTCCGAATCGCTATCGCAGCATTCGAACCCATTGTCACAACGTTCCGAATCGCTATCGCAGCGTTCGAACCCATTGTCACAATGTTCCGAGTCGCTATCGCAGCGTTCGAACCCATTGTCACTACGTTCCAAATCGCTATCGCAGCGTTCGAACCCATTGTCACAACGTTCCGAATCGCTATTGCAGCGTTAGAACCCATTGTCACAACGTTCCGAATCGCTATTGCAGGGCTCGAACCCATTGTCACAACATTCCGAATCGCTATCGCAGCATTCAAACCAATTGTCGCAACGTTCCGAATTGCTATCGCAGCGTTCGAACCCATTGTCACAACGTTCCGAATCGCTATCGCAGCGTTTGAACCCATTGTCACTACGTTCCGAATCGCTATTGCAGCGTTAGAACCCATTGTCACAACATTCCGAATCGCTATCGCAGCGTTCGAACCCATTGTCACAACGTTCCGAATCAGTATTGCAGCGTCCGAACCCATTGTCACAACGTTCCGAATCGCTATCGCAGCATTCGAACCCATTGTCACAACGTTCCGAATCGCTATCGCAGCGTTCGAACCCATTGTCACAACGGTCCGAATCGCTATTGCAGCGTCCGAACCCATTGTCACAATGTTCCGAATCGCTATCGCAGCATTCGAACCCATTGTCACAACGTTCCGAATCGTTATCGCAGCGTTCGAACCAATTGTCGCAATGTTCCGAATCGCTATCGCAGCGTTCGAACACATTGTCACAACGTTCCGAATCGCTAACGCAACGTTCGAACCCATTATCACAACGTTCCGAATCGCTATTGCAGCATTCGAACCCATTGTCACAACGTTCCGAATCGCTATCGCAGCATTCGAACCCATTGTCACAACATTCCGAATCGCTATCGCAGCATTCGAACCCATTGTCACAACGTTCCGAATCGCTATCGCAGCGTTCGAACCCACTGTCACAACATTCCGAATCGCTATCGCAAGGCTCGAACCCATTGTCACAACGTTCCGAATCGCTATCGCAGCGTTGGTACCCATTGTCGCAACGTTCTGAATCGGTATCGCAGCGTTCGAACCCACTGTCACAACATTCCGAATCGCTATCGCAGCATTCGAACCCATTGTCACACCGTTCCGAATCGCTATCGCAGCATTCGAACCCATTGTCACACCGTTCCGAATCGCTATCGCAGCATTCGAACCCATTGTCACAATGTTCCGAATCGCTATCGCAGCATAAGAACCCATTGTCACAATGTTCCGAATCGCTTTTGCAGCGTTAGAACCCATTGTCACAACATTCCGAATCGCTATTGCAAGGATCGAACCCATTGTCACAACGTTCCGAATCGCTATCGCAGCGTTCGAACCCATTGTCACAACGTTCCGAATCGCTATCGCAGCATTCGAACCCATTGTCGCAACGTTCCGAATCGTTATCGCAGCGTTCGAACCCATTGTCACAACGTTCCGAATCGCTATTGCAGCATTCGAACCCATTGTCGCAACGTTCCGAATCGCTATCGCAGCATTCGAACCCATTGTCGCAATGTTCCGAATCGCTATTGCAGCGTTAGAACCCATTGTCACAACATTCTGAATCGCTATCGCAGCGTTCGAACCCATTGTCACAACGTTCCGAATCGGTATTGCAGCGTCCGAACCCATTGTCACAACGTTCCGAATCGTTATCGCAGAATTCGAACCCATTGTCACAACGTTCCGAATCGCTATCGCAGCGTTCGAACCCATTGTCACAACGTTCCGAATCGGTATTGCAGCGTCCGAACCCATTGTCACAACGTTCCGAATCGCTATCGCAGCATTCGAACCCATTGTCACAACGTTCCGAATCGCTATTGCAGCGTTCAAACCCATTGTCACAACGTTCCGAATCGCTATTGCAGCGTCCGAACCCATTGTCGCAATGTTCCGAATCGCTATCGCAGCATTCGAACCCATTGTCGCAATGTTCCGAATCGCTATTGCAGCGTTAGAACCCATTGTCACAACATTCTGAATCGCTATCGCAGCGTTCGAACCCATTGTCACAACGTTCCGAATCGGTATTGCAGCGTCCGAACCCATTGTCACAACGTTCCGAATCGTTATCGCAGAATTCGAACCCATTGTCACAACGTTCCGAATCGCTATCGCAGCGTTCGAACCCATTGTCACAACGTTCCGAATCGGTATTGCAGCGTCCGAACCCATTGTCACAACGTTCCGAATCGCTATCGCAGCATTCGAACCCATTGTCACAACGTTCCGAATCGCTATCGCAGCGTTCAAACCCATTGTCACAACGTTCCGAATCGCTATTGCAGCGTCCGAACCCATTGTCACAACGTTCCGAATCGCTATTGCAGCGTCCGAACCCATTGTCACAACGTTCCGAATCGCTATTGCAGCGTCCGAACCCATTGTCACAACGTTCCGAATCGCTATCGCAGCATTTGAACCCATTGTCGCATCGTTCCGAATCGCTATCGCAGCATTCAAACCCATTGTCACAACGTTCCGAATCGCTATCGCAGCGTTCGAACCCATTGTCACAATGTTCCGAATCGCTATTGCAGCGTTAGAACCCATTGTCACAACATTCCGTATCGCTATCGCAGGGCTCGAACCCATTGTCACAACGTTCCGAATCGCTATCGCAGCGTTCGAACCCATTGTCACAACGTTCCGAATCGGTATTGCAGCGTCCGAACCCATTGTCACAATGTTCCGAATCGCTGTCGCAGCATTCGAACCCATTGTCACAACGTTCCGAATCGGTATTGCAGCGTTCGAACCCATTGTCACAATGTTCCGAATCGCTATCGCAGCATTCGAACCCATTGTCACAACGTTCCGAATCGCTATCGCAGTGTTCGATCCCATTGTCACAATGTTCCGAATCGCTATCGCAGCGTTCGAACCCATTGTCACTACGTTCCAAATCGCTATCGCAGCGTTCGAACCCATTGTCACAACGTTCCGAATCGCTATTGCAGCGTTAGAACCCATTGTCACAACGTTCCGAATCGCTATTGCAGGGCTCGAACCCATTGTCACAACGTTCCGAATCGCTATCGCAGCATTCAAACCAATTGTCGCAACGTTCCGAATTGCTATCGCAGCGTTCGAACCCATTGTCACAACGTTCCGAATCGCTATCGCAGCGTTCGAACCCATTGTCACTACATTCCGAATCGCTATTGCAGCGTTGGAACCCATTGTCACAACATTCCGAATCGCTATCGCAGCGTTCGAACCCATTGTCACAACGTTCCGAATCAGTATTGCAGCGTCCGAACCCATTGTCACAACGTTCCGAATCGCTATCGCAGCATTCGAACCCATTGTCACAACGTTCCGAATCGCTATCGCAGCGTTCGAACCCATTGTCACAACGGTCCGAATCGCTATTGCAGCGTCCGAACCCATTGTCACAATGTTCCGAATCGCTATCGCAACATTCGAACCCATTGTCACAACGTTCCGAATCGTTATCGCAGCGTTCGAACCAATTGTCACAACGTTCCGCATCGCTATTGCAGCGTCCGAACCCATTGTCACAATGTTCCGAATCGCTATCGCAGCATTCGAACCCATTGTCACAACGTTCCGAATCGCTATCGCAGCGTTCGAACCCATTGTCACTACGTTCCGAATCGCTATCGCAGCGTTCGAACCCATTGTCACAACGTTCCGAATCGCTATTGCAGCGTTAGAACCCATTGTCACAATGTTCCGAATCGCTATTGCAGGGCTCGAACCCATTGTCACAATGTTCCGAATCGCTATCGCAGCATTCAAACCAATTGTCGCAACGTTCCGAATCGCTATCGCAGCGTTGGTACCCATTGTCGCAACGTTCTGAATCGGTATCGCAGCGTTCGAATCCATTGTCGCAACGTTCCGAATTGCTATTGCAGCGTTAGAACCCATTGTCACAACATTCCGAATCGCTACCGCAGCGTTCGAACCCATTGTCACAACGTTCCGAATCAGTATTGCAGCGTCCGAACCCATTGTCACAACGTTCCGAATCGCTATCGCAGCATTCGAACCCATTGTCACAACGTTCCGAATCGCTATCGCAGCGTTCGAACCCATTGTCACAACGGTCCGAATCGCTATTGCTGCGTCCGAACCCATTGTCACAATGTTCCGAATCGCTATCGCAGCATTCGAACCCATTGTCACAACGTTCCGAATCGTTATCGCAGCGTTCGAACCAATTGTCACAATGTTCCGAATCGCTATCGCAGCGTTCGAACCCATTGTCACTACGTTCCGAATCGCTATCGCAGCATTCGAACCCATTGTCACAACGTTCCGAATCGCTATTGCAGCGTTAGAACCCATTGTCACAATGTTCCGAATCGCTATTGCAGGGCTCGAACCCATTGTCACAATGTTCCGAATCGCTATCGCAGCATTCAAACCAATTGTCGCAACGTTCCGAATCGCTATCGCAGCGTTGGTACCCATTGTCGCAACGTTCTGAATCGGTATCGCAGCGTTCGAATCCATTGTCGCAACGTTCCGAATCGCTATTGCAGCGTTCGAACCCATTGTCGCAACATTCCAATTTGGATTTGAACGCTGCGATAGCAATTTGGAATGTTGCGACAATGGGTTCGAACGCTGCAATAGCGATTCGGAACGTTGCGACAATGGATTCGAACGCTGCGATACCGATTCAGAACGTTGCGACAATGGGTACCAACGCTGCGATAGCGATTCGGAACGTTGCGACAATTGGTTTGAATGCTGCGATATCGATTCGGAACATTGCGACAATGGGTTCGAGCCCTGCAATAGCGATTCGGAACATTGTGACAATGGGTTCTAACGCTGCAATAGCGATTCGGAACGTTGTGACAATGGGTTTGAACGCTGCAACAGTGATTCGGAACATTGCGACAATGGGTTCGAACGCTGCGATGGCTATTCGGAATGTTGCGACAATGGGTTAGAAAGCTGCGATAGCGATTCGGAACATTGCGACAATTGGTTCGAACGTTGCGATAGCGATTCGGAACGTTGTGACAATGGGTTTGAACACTGCAACAGTGATTCGGAACATTGCGACAATGGGTTTGAACGCTGCAATAGCGATTCGGAATGTTGCGACAATGGATTTGAACGCTGCGATAGCATTGTCGCAACATTCCGAATCGCTATTGCAGCGTTCGAACCCATTGTCGCAATGTTCCGAATCACTGTTGCAGTGTTCAAACCCATTGTCACAACGTTCCGAATCGCTATCGCAACGTTCGAACCAATTGTCGCAATGTTCCGAATCGCTATCGCAGCTTTCTAACCCATTGTCGCAATATTCCGAATCGCTATCGCAAGGCTCGAACCCATTGTCACAACGTTCCGAATCGCTATCGCAGCGTTCAAACCCATTGTCACAACGTTCCGAATCGCTATCGCAGCATTCGAACCCATTGTCGCAACGTTCCAAATCGCTATCGCAGCATTCGAACCCATTGTCGCAATGTTCCGAATCGCTATCGCAGCGTTCGAACACATTGTCACAACGTTCCGAATCGCTAACGCAACGTTCGAACCCATTATCACAACGTTCCGAATCGCTATCGCAGCATTCGAACCCATTGTCACAATGTTCCGAATCGCTATCGCAGCATTCGAACCCATTGTCACAACGTTCTGAATCGCTATCGCAGCGTTCGAACCCACTGTCACAACATTCCGAATCGCTATCGCAAGGCTCGAACCCATTGTCACAACGTTCCGAATCGCTATCGCAGCGTTGGTACCCATTGTCGCAACGTTCTGAATCGGTATCGCAGCGTTCGAATCCATTGTCACACCGTTCCGAATCGCTATCGCAGCATTCGAACCCATTGTCACAACGTTCCGAATCGCTATCGCAGCATTCGAACCCATTGTCACAATGTTCCGAATCGCTATTGCAGCGTTAGAACCCATTGTCACAAAATTCCGAATCGCTATCGCAAGGCTTGAACCCATTGTCACAACGTTCCGAATCGCTATCGCAGCGTCCGAACCCATTGTCACAACGTTCCGAATCGCTATCGCAGCATTCGAACCCATTGTCACAACGTTCCGAATCGCTATCGCAGCGTTCGAACCCATTGTCACAACGGTCCGAATCGCTATTGCTGCGTCCGAACCCATTGTCACAATGTTCCGAATCGCTATCGCAGCATTCGAACCCATTGTCACAACGTTCCGAATCGTTATCGCAGCGTTCGAACCAATTGTCACAATGTTCCGAATCGCTATCGCAGCGTTCGAACCCATTGTCACTACGTTCCGAATCGCTATCGCAGCATTCGAACCCATTGTCACAACGTTCCGAATCGCTATTGCAGCGTTAGAACCCATTGTCACAATGTTCCGAATCGCTATTGCAGGGCTCGAACCCATTGTCACAATGTTCCGAATCGCTATCGCAGCATTCAAACCAATTGTCGCAACGTTCCGAATCGCTATCGCAGCGTTGGTACCCATTGTCGCAACGTTCTGAATCGGTATCGCAGCGTTCGAATCCATTGTCGCAACGTTCCGAATCGCTATTGCAGCGTTCGAACCCATTGTCGCAACATTCCAATTTGGATTTGAACGCTGCGATAGCAATTTGGAATGTTGCGACAATGGGTTCGAACGCTGCAATAGCGATTCGGAACGTTGCGACAATGGATTCGAACGCTGCGATACCGATTCAGAACGTTGCGACAATGGGTACCAACGCTGCGATAGCGATTCGGAACGTTGCGACAATTGGTTTGAATGCTGCGATATCGATTCGGAACATTGCGACAATGGGTTCGAGCCCTGCAATAGCGATTCGGAACATTGTGACAATGGGTTCTAACGCTGCAATAGCGATTCGGAACGTTGTGACAATGGGTTTGAACGCTGCAACAGTGATTCGGAACATTGCGACAATGGGTTCGAACGCTGCGATGGCTATTCGGAATGTTGCGACAATGGGTTAGAAAGCTGCGATAGCGATTCGGAACATTGCGACAATTGGTTCGAACGTTGCGATAGCGATTCGGAACGTTGTGACAATGGGTTTGAACACTGCAACAGTGATTCGGAACCCATTGTCACAACGTTCCGAATCGCTATCGCAGCATTCGAACCCATTGTCACAACGTTCCGAATCGCTATCGCAGCGTTCGAACCCATTGTCACAATGTTCCGAATCGCTATCACAGCGTTCGAACCCATTGTCACTACGTTCCAAATCGGTATTGCAGCGTTCGAACCCATTGTCACAACGTTCCGAATCGCTATTGCAGCGTTAGAACCCATTGTCGCAACGTTTCGAATCGCTATCGCAGCGTCTGAACCCATTGTCTCAACGTTCCGAATCGCTATCGCAGCATTCGAACCCATTGTCACAACGTTCCGAATCGCTATCGCAATGTTCGAACCCATTGTCGCAACCTTCCGAATCACAGCGTTCTAACCCATTGTCGCAACGTTCCGAATCGCTATAGCAGCGTTCGAATCCATTGTCGCAACGGTCCGAATCGCAGCATTCGAACACATTGTTGCAACGTTCCGAATCGCTATCGCAGCGTCCGAATCCATTGTCGCAACCTTCCGAATCGCTATCGCAGCGTTCGAACCCATTGTCGCAACGTTCCGAATCGCTATCGCAATGTTCGAACCCATTGTCGCAACCTTCCGAATCACAGCGTTCTAACCCATTGTCGCAACGTTCCGAATCGCTATAGCAGCGTTCGAATCCATTGTCGCAACGTTCCGAATCGCAGCATTCGAACCCATTGTTGCAACGTTCCGAATCGCTATCGCAGCATTCAAATCCATTGTCGTAACGTTACGAATCGCTATCGCAGCATTCGAACCCATTGTCGCAAAGTTCCGAATCGCTATCAGAGCGTTCAAATCCATTGTCAAAACGTTCCGAATCGCTATTGCAGCATTCGAACCCATTGTCACAATGTTCCGAATCGCTATTGCAGCATTCTAACCCATTGTCACAATGTTCCGAATCGCTATCGCAGCGTTCGAACCCATTGTCACAATGTTCCGAATCGCTATCGCAGCGTTCGAACCCATTGTCACAATGTTCCGAATCGCTATCGAAGCATTCGAACCCATTGTCGCAACGTTCCGAATCGCTATCGCAACATTCGAACCCATTGTCACAACGTTCCGAATCGCTATCGTAGCGTCCGAACCCATTGTCGCAACCTTCCGAATCGCTATCGCAGCATTCGAACCCACTGTCGCAACGTTCCGAATCGCTATTGCAGCGTTCGAACCCATTGTCGCAACGTTCTGAATCGCTATCGAAGCATTCGAACCCATTGTCACAATGTTCCGAATCGCTATCGCAGCGTTCGAACCCATTGTCACAATGTTCCGAATCGCTATCGAAGCATTCGAACCCATTGTCGCAACGTTCCGAATCGCTATCGCAACATTCGAACCCATTGTCACAACGTTCCGAATCGCTATCGCAGCGTCCGAACCCATTGTCGCAACCTTCCGAATCGCTATCGCAGCATTCGAACCCACTGTCACAACGTTCCGAATCGCTATTGCAGCGTTCGAACCCATTGTCGCAACGTTCCGAATCGCTATCGCAGCGTTCGAACCCATTGTCGCAACGTTCCGAATCGCTATCGCAGCGTTCGAACACATTGTCGCAACGTTCCAAATTGCTATCGCAGCGTTCGAGCCCATTGTCGCAATGTTCCAAATCGCTCTCGCAGCGTTCGAACCCATTGTCGCAATGTTCCGAATCGCTATGGCAGCGTTCAAACCTTTTGTCACAATGTTCCGAATCGCTATCGAAGCATTCAAACCCATTGTCGCAACGTTCCGAATCGCTATCGCAACATTCGAACCCATTGTCGCAACGTTCCGAATCGCAGCGTTCGAACCCATTGTCGCAACGTTCCGAATCACTATCACAGCGTTCGAATCCATTGTCAAAACGTTCCGAATCGCTATTGCAGCGTTCGAACCCATTGTCGCAACGTTCCGAATCGCTATCACAGCGTTCGAACCCATTGTCACAACGTTCCGAATCGCTATCGTAGCGTCCGAACCCATTGTCGCAACCTTCCGAATTGCTATCGCAGCGTTCGAACCCATTGTCGCAATGTTCCGAATCGCTATCGCATCGTCCGAACCCATTGTCGCAATGTTCCGAATCACTATTGCAGCGTTCAAACCTTTTGTCGCAATGTTCCGAATCGCTATCGCAGCATTCGAACCCATTGTCACAACGTTCTGAATTGCTATCGCAGCGTTCGAACCCATTGTCGCAACGTTCCAAATTGCTATTACAGCATTCGAATGCATTGTCACAGCGTTCTGCATAACTGTTGCAGCGTTCGAACCCATTGTCGTAACGTTCCGAATCGCTATTGCAGCGTTCGAACCCATTGTCGCAACGTTCCGAATCGCTATCACAGCGTTCGAATCCATTGTCACAACGTTCCGAATCGCTATTGCAGCATTCGAACCCATTGTTACAATGTTCCAAATCGCCATCGCAGCATTCGAACCCATTGTCGCAACGTTCCGAATCGCTATCGCAGCATTCGAACCCATTGTCACAATGTTCCAAATTGCTATCGCAGCATTCGAACCCATTGTCACAACGTTCCGAATAACTCTTGCAGCGTTCGAACCCATTGTTGAAACGTTCCGAATCGCTATCGCAGCGTCCGAACCCATTGTCGCAACGTTCCGAATTGCAGCATTCAAACCTATTGTCGCAACTTTCCGAATTGCTATCGCAGCGTTCGAACGCATTGTCGCAACGTTCCGAATCGCTATAGCAGCGTTCGAATCCATTGTCGCAACGTTCCGAATCGCAGCATTCAAACCCATTGTTGCAACGTTCCGAATCGCTATCGCAGCATTCGAATCCATTGTCGTAACGTTCCGAATCGCTATCGCAGCATTCGAACCCATTGTCGCAAAGTTCCGAATCGCTATCGCAGCGTTCGAACCCATTGTCGCAAAGTTCCGAATCGCTATGGCAGCGTTCAAACCCATTGTCGCAATGTTCAAATCGCTATCGCAGTGTCTGAACCCATTGTCAAAACGTTCCGAATCGCTATCGCAGCATTTGAACCCATTGTCGCAACGTTCCGAATCGCTATCGCAGCATTCGAACCCATTGTCGCAACGTTCCGAATCGCTATCGCAGCATTCGAACCCATTGTCGCAATGTTCCGAATCGCTATCGCAGCATTCGGACCCATTGTCACAACATTCCGAATCGCTATCGCAGCGTCCGAATCCATTGTCGCAACCTTCCGAATCGCTATCGCAGCGTTCGAACCCATTGTCGCAACGTTCCGAATCGCTATCGCAATGTTCGAACCCATTGTCGCAACCTTCCGAATCACAGCGTTCTAACCCATTGTCGCAACGTTCCGAATCGCTATAGCAGCGTTCGAATCCATTGTCGCAACGTTCCGAATCACAGCATTCGAACCCATTGTTGCAACGTTCCGAATCGCTATCGCAGCATTCGAATCCATTGTCGTAACGTTACGAATCGCTATCGCAGCATTCGAACCCATTGTCGCAACGTTCCGAATTGCTATCGCAGCGTTCGAACCCATTGTCGCAAAGTTCCGAATCGCTATCGCAGCGTTCGAACCCATTGTCGCAACGTTCCGAATCGCTATCGCAGCATTTGAACCCATTGTCGCAACATTCCGAATCGCTATCGCAGCGTTCAAACCCATTTTCACAACGTTCCAAATTGCTATCGCAGCATTTGAACCCATTGTCACGACGTTCCGAATAACTGTTGCAGCGTTCGAACCCATTGTCGCAACGTTCCGAATCGATATCGCAGTGTCCGAACCCATTGTCAAAACGTTCCGAATCGCTATCGCAGCATTTGAACCCATTGTCGCAAAGTTCCGAATCGCTATGGCAGCGTTCAAACCCATTGTCGCAATGTTCCAAATCGCTATCGCAGTGTCCGAACCCATTGTCAAAACGTTCCGAATCGCTATCGCAGCATTTGAACCCATTGTCGCAACGTTCCGAATTGCTATCGCAGCATTCGAACCCATTGTCGCAACGTTCCGAATTGCTATCGCAGCGTTCGAACCCATTGTCGCAATGTTCCGAATCGCAGCGTTCGAATCCATTGTCGCAACCTTCCGAATTGCCATCGCACCATTCGAACCCATTGTCGCAACGTTCCGAATCGCTATCGCAGCATTCGAACCCTTTGTCGTAACGTTCCGAATCGCTATCGCAGCGTTCGAACCCATTGTCGCAACGTTCCGAATCGCTATCGCAGCGTTCGAATCCATTGTCGCAATGTTCCGAATCGCTATCGCAGCATTCGAACCCATTGTCGCAGCGTTCCGAATTGACATCGCAGCGTTCAAACCCATTGTCGCAATGTTCCGATCGCTATCGCAGCATTTGAACCCATTGTCGCAACATTCCGAATCGCTATTGCAGCGTTCAAACCCATTGTCACAATGTTCCAAATTGCTATCGCAGCATTCGAACCCGATTGTCACAACGTTCCGAATAACTGTTGCAGCGTTCAAACACATTGTCGCAACGGTCCGAATCACTATCGCAGCGTCCGAATCCTATGTCATATCGATCCGAATCGCAACGTTCCGAATCGCTATCGCAGCATTCGAACCCTTTGTCGTAACGTTCCGAATCGCTATCGCAGCGTTCGAACCCATTGTCGCAACGTTCCGAATCGCTATCGCAGCGTTCGAATCCATTGTCGCAACGTTCCGAATCGCTATCGCAGCATTTGAACCCATTGTCGCAACATTCCGAATCGCTATCGCAGCGTTCAAACCCATTTTCACAACGTTCCAAATTGCTATCGCAGCATTTGAACCCATTGTCACGACGTTCCGAATAACTGTTGCAGCGTTCGAACCCATTGTCGCAACGTTCCGAATCGATATCGCAGCGTACGAACCCATTGACACAACGTTTCGAATCGCTATCGCAGCGTCCGAACCCATTGTCACAATGTTCCGAATCGCTATCGAAGCATTCGAACCCATTGTCGCAACGTTCCGAATCGCTATCGCAACATTCGAACCCATTGTCGTAACGTTCCGAATCGCAGCGTTCAAACCCATTGTCGCAACGTTCCGAATCACTATCACAGCGTTCGAATCCATTGTCAAAACGTTCCGAATCGCTATTGCAGCATTCGAACCCATTGTTACAATGTTCCAAATCGCCATCGCAGCATGCGAACCCATTGTCGCAAACTTCCGAATCGCTATCGCAGCATTCGAACCCACTGTCGCAACGTTCCGAATTGCTATCGCAGCGTTCGAACCCATTGTCGCAATGTTCCGAATCGCTATCGCAGCGTCCGAACCCATTGTCGCAATGTTCCGAATCGCTATGGCAGCGTTCAAACCTTTTGTCGCAATGTTCCGAATCGCTATCGCAGCGTTTGAACACATTGTCACAACGTTCTGAATCGCTATCGCAGTGTTCGAACCCATTGTCACAACGTTCTGAATCGCTATCGCAGCGTCCGAACCCATTGTCGCAACGTTCCACATTGCTATTACAGCATTCGAATGCATTGTCACAGCGTTCTGAATAACTGTTGCAGCGTTCAAACCCATTGTCGTAACGTTCCGAATCGCTATAGCGGTGTCCGAATCCATTGTCACAACGTTCTGAATCGCTATCGCAGCGTCCGAACCCATTGTCACAACGTTCCGAATCGCTATTGCAGCATTCGAACCCATTGTTACAATGTTCCAAATCGCTATCGCAGCATTCGAACCCATTGTCGCAACGTTCCAAATCACTATCGCAGCGTTCGAACCCATTGTCACAACATTCCGAATCGCAATCGCAGCGTTCGAACCCATTGTCACAACGTTCCGAATCGCAATCGCAGCGTTCGAACCCATTGTCACAATGTTTCGAATCGCTATTGCAGCATTCTACCCCATTCGCACAACGTTCCGAATCGCTATCGCAGCATTCTAACCCATTGTCACAATGTTCCGAATCGCTATCGCAGCGTTCGAACCCATTGTCACTACGTTCCAAATCGCTATCGCAGCGTTCGAACCCATTGTCGCAACGTTCCGAATCGCAATCGCAGCATTCTAACCCATTGTCACAACGTTCCGAATCGCTATCGCAGCATTCTAACCCATTGTCACAACGTTTCGAATCGCTATCGCAGCGTTCGAACCCAGTGTCACAATGTTCCGAATCGCTATCGCAACATTCGAACCCATTGTCGCAACGTTCCGAATCGCAGCGTTCGAACCCATTGTCGCAACGTTCCGAATCGCTATCAGAGCGTTCAAATCCATTGTCAAAACGTTCTGAATCGCTATTGCAGCATTCGAACCCATTGTCGCAACGTTCCGAATCGCTATCGCAGCGTTCGAACCCATTGTCACAACATTCCGAATCGCAATCGCAGCATTCGAACCCATTGTCACAATGTTCCGAATCGCTATTGCAGCATTCTAACCCATTGTCACAATGTTCCGAATCGCTATCGCAGCGTTCGAACCCATTGTCACAATGTTCCGAATCGCTATCGCAGCGTTCGAACCCATTGTCACAATGTTCCGAATCGCTATCGAAGCATTCGAACCCATTGTCGCAACGTTCCGAATCGCTATCGCAACATTCGAACCCATTGTCACAACGTTCCGAATCGCTATCGCAGCGTCCGAACCCATTGTCGCAACCTTCCGAATCGCTATTGCAGCGTTCGAACCCATTGTCGCAACGTTCCGAATCGCTATCGAAGCATTCGAACCCATTGTCACAATGTTCCGAATCGCTATCGCAGCGTTCGAACCCATTGTCACAATGTTCCGAATCGCTATCGAAGCATTCGAACCCATTGTCGCAACGTTCCGAATCGCTATCGCAACATTCGAACCCATTGTCACAACGTTCCGAATCGCTATCGCAGCGTCCGAACCCATTGTCGCAACCTTCCGAATCGCTATCGCAGCATTCGAACCCACTGTCACAACGTTCCGAATCGCTATTGCAGCGTTCGAACCCATTGTCGCAACGTTCCGAATCGCTATCGCAGCGTTCGAACCCATTGTCGCAACGTTCCGAATCGCTATCGCAGCGTTCGAACACATTGTCGCAACGTTCCAAATTGCTATCGCAGCGTTCGAGCCCATTGTCGCAATGTTCCAAATCGCTCTCGCAGCGTTCGAACCCATTGTCGCAATGTTCCGAATCGCTATGGCAGCGTTCAAACCTTTTGTCACAATGTTCCGAATCGCTATCGAAGCATTCAAACCCATTGTCGCAACGTTCCGAATCGCTATCGCAACATTCGAACCCATTGTCGCAACGTTCCGAATCGCAGCGTTCGAACCCATTGTCGCAACGTTCCGAATCACTATCACAGCGTTCGAATCCATTGTCAAAACGTTCCGAATCGCTATTGCAGCGTTCGAACCCATTGTCGCAACGTTCCGAATCGCTATCACAGCGTTCGAACCCATTGTCACAACGTTCCGAATCGCTATCGTAGCGTTCGAACCCATTGTCGCAACCTTCCGAATTGCTATCGCAGCGTTCGAACCCATTGTCGCAATGTTCCGAATCGCTATCGCATCGTCCGAACCCATTGTCGCAATGTTCCGAATCACTATTGCAGCGTTCAAACCTTTTGTCGCAATGTTCCGAATCGCTATCGCAGCATTCGAACCCATTGTCACAACGTTCTGAATTGCTATCGCAGCGTTCGAACCCATTGTCGCAACGTTCCAAATTGCTATTACAGCATTCGAATGCATTGTCACAGCGTTCTGCATAACTGTTGCAGCGTTCGAACCCATTGTCGTAACGTTCCGAATCGCTATTGCAGCGTTCGAACCCATTGTCGCAACGTTCCGAATCGCTATCACAGCGTTCGAATCCATTGTCACAACGTTCCGAATCGCTATTGCAGCATTCGAACCCATTGTTACAATGTTCCAAATCGCCATCGCAGCATTCGAACCCATTGTCGCAACGTTCCGAATCGCTATTGCAGCGTTCGAACCCATTGTCGCAACGTTCCGAATCGCTATCGCAGCGTTCGAACCCATTGTCGCAACGTTCCGAATCGCTATCGCAGCGTTCGAACACATTGTCACAACGTTCCGAATCGCTATCGCAGCGTTCGAGCCCATTGTCGCAATGTTCCAAATCGCTCTCGCAGCGTTCGAACACATTGTCGCAACGTTCCGAATCGCTATCGCAGCGTCCGAACCCATTGTCGCAACGTTCCAAATTGCTATTACAGCATTCGAACGCATTGTCACAGTGTTCTGAATAACTGTTGCAGCGTTCGAACCCATTGTCGTAACGTTCCGAATCGCTATAGCGGTGTCCGAACCCATTGTCACAACGTTCTGAATCGCTATCGCAGCGTCCGAACCCATTGTCACTACGTTCCGAATCGCTATTGCAGCATTCGAACCCATTGTTACAATGTTCCAAATCGCTATCGCAGCATTCGAACCCATTGTCGCAACGTTCCGAATCGCTATTGCAGCGTTCGAACCCATTGTCGCAACGTTCCGAATCGCTATCACAGCGTTCGAACCCATTGTCACAACATTCCGAATCGCTATCGCAGCTTCCGAATCCATTGTCGCAACCTTCCAAATTGCTATCGCAGCGTTCGAACCCATTGTCGCAACCTTCCGAATCGCTATCGCAGCGTTTGAATCTATTGTCGCAACGTTCCGAATCGCTATCGCAGCATTCGAACCCATTGTCGCAACGTTCCGAATCGCAGCGTTCGAACCCATTGTCGCAACGTTCCGAATCGCTATCACAGCGTTCGAATCCATTGTCACAACGTTCCGAATCGCTATTGTAGCATTCGAACCCATTGTTACAACGTTCCAAATCGCCATCGCAGCATTTGAACCCATTGTCGCAACGTTCCGAATCGCTATTGCAGCGTTCGAACCCATTGTCGCAACGTTCCGAATCGCTATCGCAGAGTTCGAACCCATTGTCGCAACGTTCCGAATCGCAATCGCAGCGTTCGAACCCATTGTCGCAACGTTCCGAATTGCTATCGCAGCGTTCGAACCCATTGTCGCAATGTTCCAAATCGCTATCGCAGCGTTCGAACCCATTGTCGCAATGTTCTGAATCGCTATAGCGGTGTCCGAACCCATTGTCACAACGTTCTGAATCGCTATCGCAGCGTCCGAACCCATTGTCACAACGTTCCAAATCGCTATTGCAGCATTCGAACCCATTGTTACAATGTTCCAAATCGCTATCGCAGCATTCGAATCCATTGTCGCAACGTTCCGAATCGCTATTGCAGCGTTCGAACCCATTGTCGCAGCGTTCCGAATCGCTATCGCAGCGTTCGAACCCATTGTCGCAAAGTTCCGAATCGCTATGGCAGCGTTCAAACCCATTGTCGCAATGTTCCAAATCGCTATCGCAGTGTCCGAACCCATTGTCAAAACGTTCCGAATCGCTATCACAGCATTTGAACCCATTGTCGCAACGTTCCGAATTGCTATCGCAGCATTCGAACCCATTGTCGCAACGTTCCGAATTGCTATCGCAGCGTTCGAACCCATTGTCGCAATGTTCCGAATCGCAGCGTTCAAATCCATTGTCGCAACCTTCCGAATTGCCATCGCACCGTTCGAACCCATTGTCGCAACGTTCCGAATCGCTATCGCAGCATTCGAACCCTTTGTCGTAACGTTCCGAATCGCTATCGCAGCGTTCGAACCCATTGTCGCAACGTTCCGAATCGCTATCGCAGCGTTCGAATCCATTGTCGCAATGTTCCGAATCGCTATCGCAGCATTCGAACCCATTGTCGCAACGTTCCGAATTGCTATCGCAGCGTTCAAACCCATTGTCGCAATGTTCCGATCGCTATCGCAGCATTTGAACCCATTGTCGCAACATTCCGAATCGCTATTGCAGCGTTCAAACCCATTGTCACAATGTTCCAAATTGCTATCGCAGCATTCGAACCCGATTGTCACAACGTTCCGAATAACTGTTGCAGCGTTCAAACACATTGTCGCAACGGTCCGAATCACTATCGCAGCGTCCGAATCCTATGTCATATCGATCCGAATCGCTATCGCAGTGTCCGAACCCATTGTCGCAACGTTCCAAATCGCTATCGCAGCATTCGAACCCATTGTCACAATGTTCCAAATTGCTATCGCAGCATTCGAACCCATTGTCACAACGTTCCGAATAACTGTTGCAGCGTTCGAACCCATTGTTGCAACTTTCCGAATTGCTATCGCAGCGTTCGAACGCATTGTCGCAATGTTCCGAATCGCTATAGCAGCTGTCAATCCCATTGTCGCAACGTTCCGAAACGCTATCGCAGCGTTTGAACCCATTGTCACAACGTTCCAAATTGCTATTGCAGCGTCCGAACCCATTGCTGCAACGTTCCGAATCGCTATCGCAGCTTCCGAACCCATTGTCGCAACGTTCCGAATTGCTATCGCAGCGTTCAAATCCATTGTCGCAATGTTCCGAATCGCTATCGCAGCGTTCGAACCCATTGTCGCGATGTTCCGAATCGCTATCGCAGCGTTCGAATCCATTGTCGCAACGTTCCGAATCGCTATCGCAGCATTTGAACCCATTGTCGCAACATTCCGAATCGCTATCGCAGCGTTCAAACCCATTTTCACAACGTTCCAAATTGCTATCGCAGCATTTGAACCCATTGTCACGACGTTCCGAATAACTGTTGCAGCGTTCGAACCCATTGTCGCAACGTTCCGAATCGATATCGCAGCGTACGAACCCATTGACACAACGTTTCGAATCGCTATCGCAGCGTCCGAACCCATTGTCACAATGTTCCGAATCGCTATCGAAGCATTCGAACCCATTGTCGCAACGTTCCGAATCGCTATCGCAACATTCGAACCCATTGTCGTAACGTTCCGAATCGCAGCGTTCAAACCCATTGTCGCAACGTTCCGAATCACTATCACAGCGTTCGAATCCATTGTCAAAACGTTCCGAATCGCTATTGCAGCATTCGAACCCATTGTTACAATGTTCCAAATCGCCATCGCAGCATGCGAACCCATTGTCGCAAACTTCCGAATCGCTATCGCAGCATTCGAACCCACTGTCGCAACGTTCCGAATTGCTATCGCAGCGTTCGAACCCATTGTCGCAATGTTCCGAATCGCTATCGCAGCGTCCGAACCCATTGTCGCAATGTTCCGAATCGCTATGGCAGCGTTCAAACCTTTTGTCGCAATGTTCCGAATCGCTATCGCAGCGTTTGAACACATTGTCACAACGTTCTGAATCGCTATCGCAGTGTTCGAACCCATTGTCACAACGTTCTGAATCGCTATCGCAGCGTCCGAACCCATTGTCGCAACGTTCCACATTGCTATTACAGCATTCGAATGCATTGTCACAGCGTTCTGAATAACTGTTGCAGCGTTCAAACCCATCGTCGTAACGTTCCGAATCGCTATAGCGGTGTCCGAATCCATTGTCACAACGTTCTGAATCGCTATCGCAGCGTCCGAACCCATTGTCACAACGTTCCGAATCGCTATTGCAGCATTCGAACCCATTGTTACAATGTTCCAAATCGCTATCGCAGCATTCGAACCCATTGTCGCAACGTTCCAAATCACTATTGCAGCGTTCGAACCCATTGTCGCAACGTTCCGAATCGCTATCGCAGCGTTCGAACCCATTGTCACAACATTCCGAATCGCAATCGCAGCGTTCGAACCCATTGTCACAACGTTCCGAATCGCAATCGCAGCGTTCGAACCCATTGTCACAATGTTTCGAATCGCTATTGCAGCATTCTACCCCATTCGCACAACGTTCCGAATCGCTATCGCAGCATTCTAACCCATTGTCACAATGTTCCGAATCGCTATCGCAGCGTTCGAACCCATTGTCACAACGTTCCGAATCGCTATCGCAGCGTTCGAACCCATTGTCGCAACGTTCCGAATCGCAATCGCAGCATTCTAACCCATTGTCGCAACGTTCCGAATCGCTATCGCAGCATTCTAACCCATTGTCACAACGTTTCGAATCGCTATCGCAGCGTTCGAACCCAGTGTCACAATGTTCCGAATCGCTATCGCAACATTCGAACCCATTGTCGCAACGTTCCGAATCGCAGCGTTCGAACCCATTGTCGCAACGTTCCGAATCGCTATCAGAGCGTTCAAATCCATTGTCAAAACGTTCCGAATCGCTATTGCAGCATTCGAACCCATTGTCGCAACGTTCCGAATCGCTATTGCAGCGTTCGAACCCATTGTCGCAACGTTCCGAATCGCTATCGCAGCGTTCGAACCCATTGTCACAACATTCCGAATCGCAATCGCAGCATTCGAACCCATTGTCACAATGTTCCGAATCGCTATTGCAGCATTCGAACCCATTGTCACAACGTTCCGAATCGCTATCGAAGCATTCGAACCCATTGTCACAATGTTCCGAATCGCTATCGCAGCGTTCGAACCCATTGTCACAATGTTCCGAATCGCTATCGCAGCGTTCGAACCCATTGTCACAATGTTCCGAATCGCTATCGAAGCATTCGAACCCATTGTCGCAACGTTCCGAATCGCTATCGCAACATTCGAACCCATTGTCACAACGTTCCGAATCGCTATCGCAGCGTCCGAACCCATTGTCGCAACCTTCCGAATCGCTATCGCAGCATTCGAACCCACTGTCGCAACGTTCCGAATCGCTATTGCAGCGTTCGAACCCATTGTCGCAACGTTCCGAATCGCTATCGAAGCATTCGAACCCATTGTCACAATGTTCCGAATCGCTATCGCAGCGTTCGAACCCATTGTCACAATGTTCCGAATCGCTATCGAAGCATTCGAACCCATTGTCGCAACGTTCCGAATCGCTATCGCAACATTCGAACCCATTGTCACAACGTTCCGAATCGCTATCGCAGCGTCCGAACCCATTGTCGCAACCTTCCGAATCGCTATCGCAGCATTCGAACCCACTGTCACAACGTTCCGAATCGCTATTGCAGCGTTCGAACCCATTGTCGCAACGTTCCGAATCGCTATCGCAGCGTTCGAACCCATTGTCGCAACGTTCCGAATCGCTATCGCAGCGTTCGAACACATTGTCGCAACGTTCCAAATTGCTATCGCAGCGTTCGAGCCCATTGTCGCAATGTTCCAAATCGCTCTCGCAGCGTTCGAACCCATTGTCGCAATGTTCCGAATCGCTATGGCAGCGTTCAAACCTTTTGTCACAATGTTCCGAATCGCTATCGAAGCATTCAAACCCATTGTCGCAACGTTCCGAATCGCTATCGCAACATTCGAACCCATTGTCGCAACGTTCCGAATCGCAGCGTTCGAACCCATTGTCGCAACGTTCCGAATCACTATCACAGCGTTCGAATCCATTGTCAAAACGTTCCGAATCGCTATTGCAGCGTTCGAACCCATTGTCGCAACGTTCCGAATCGCTATCACAGCGTTCGAACCCATTGTCACAACGTTCCGAATCGCTATCGTAGCGTCCGAACCCATTGTCGCAACCTTCCGAATCGCTATCACAGCGTTCGAACCCACTGTCGCAATGTTCCGAATCGCTATCGCATCGTCCGAACCCATTGTCGCAATGTTCCGAATCACTATTGCAGCGTTCAAACCTTTTGTTGCAATGTTCCGAATCGCTATCGCAGCATTCGAACCCATTGTCACAACGTTCTGAATTGCTATCGCAGCGTTCGAACCCATTGTCGCAACGTTCCAAATTGCTATTACAGCATTCGAATGCATTGTCACAGCGTTCTGCATAACTGTTGCAGCGTTCGAACCCATTGTCGTAACGTTCCGAATCGCTATTGCAGCGTTCGAACCCATTGTCGCAACGTTCCGAATCGCTATTGCAGCATTCGAACCCATTGTTACAATGTTCCAAATCGCCATCGCAGCATTCGAACCCATTGTCGCAACGTTCCGAATCGCTATTGCAGCGTTCGAACCCATTGTCGCAACGTTCCGAATCGCTATCGCAGCGTTCGAACCCATTGTCGCAACGTTCCGAATCGCTATCGCAGCGTTCGAACACATTGTCACAACGTTCCGAATCGCTATCGCAGCGTTCGAGCCCATTGTCGCAATGTTCCAAATCGCTCTCGCAGCGTTCGAACACATTGTCGCAACGTTCCGAATCGCTATCGCAGCGTCCGAACCCATTGTCGCAACGTTCCAAATTGCTATTACAGCATTCGAACGCATTGTCACAGTGTTCTGAATAACTGTTGCAGCGTTCGAACCCATTGTCGTAACGTTCCGAATCGCTATAGCGGTGTCCGAACCCATTGTCACAACGTTCTGAATCGCTATCGCAGCGTCCGAACCCATTGTCACTACGTTCCGAATCGCTATTGCAGCGTTCGAACCCATTGTCGCAACGTTCCGAATCGCTATCGCAGCGTTCGAACCCATTGTCGCAACGTTCCGAATCGCTATTGCAGCGTTCGAACCCATTGTCGCAACGTTCCGAATCGCTATCACAGCGTTCGAACCCATTGTCACAACATTCCGAATCGCTATCGCAGCGTCCGAATCCATTGTCGCAACCTTCCAAATTGCTATCGCAGCGTTCGAACCCATTGTCGCAACCTTCCGAATCGCTATCGCAGCGTTTGAATCTATTGTCGCAACGTTCCGAATCGCTATCGCAGCATTCGAACCCATTGTAGCAACGTTCCGAATCGCAGCGTTCGAACCCATTGTCGCAACGTTCCGAATCGCTATCACAGCGTTCGAATCCATTGTCACAACGTTCCGAATCGCTATTGTAGCATTCGAACCCATTGTTACAACGTTCCAAATCGCCATCGCAGCATTTGAACCCATTGTCGCAACGTTCCGAATCGCTATTGCAGCGTTCGAACCCATTGTCGCAACGTTCCGAATCGCTATCACAGCGTTCGAATCCATTGTCACAACGTTCCGAATCGCTATTGTAGCATTCGAACCCATTGTTACAACGTTCCAAATCGCCATCGCAGCATTTGAACCCATTGTCGCAACGTTCCGAATTGCTATCGCAGCGTTCGAACCCATTGTCGCAATGTTCCAAATCGCTATCGCAGCGTTCGAACCCATTGTCGCAATGTTCTGAATCGCTATAGCGGTGTCCGAACCCATTGTCACAACGTTCTGAATCGCTATCGCAGCGTCCGAACCCATTGTCACAACGTTCCAAATCGCTATTGCAGCATTCGAACCCATTGTTACAATGTTCCAAATCGCTATCGCAGCATTCGAATCCATTGTCGCAACGTTCCGAATCGCTATTGCAGCGTTCGAACCCATTGTCGCAGCGTTCCGAATCGCTATCGCAGCGTTCGAACCCATTGTCACAACGTTCCAAATCGCTATCGCAGCGTCCGAACCCATTGTCGCAACCTTCCGAATCGCTATCGCAGCGTTTGAATCTATTGTCGCAACGTTCCGAATCGCTATCGCAGTATTCGAACCCATTGTCGCAACGTTCCGAATTGCTATCGCAGCGTTCGAACCCATTGTCGCAATGTTCCGAATCGCTATCGCAGCGTTCGAACACATTGTCACAACGTTCCGAATCGCTATCGCAACGTTCGAACCCATGTAGCAGTCTTTGGTGCGGCACCTTGTCAAATGCCTTCTGGAAATTTAGATACATCACATCCACTGGTTCCCGATTGTCCACTGCACATGAAATGTTCTCAAACAATTCCACCAAATTAGTCAAACATGACTAATTTGGGTAACATGATTGGGTAACAAATTGTCCCTATATTGGACCTCCCTGATCCTCACACAGTAGGCAAAGACTAGAGTCATGAATAGGTCACTGACCATGGGACGGCGGCGCGGGCTCGTTGGGCCGAAGGGCCTGTTTCCCGTGCTGTTTTGTTCTTTGTTCTTTGTTCTTTGTTCTATGACCTTCCCTTCATGAACCCATGCTGCATCTTACCAGTGGAACAGTTTATAAGAACATAAGAACATAAGAAATAGGAGCCATCCAGCCCTTCGAGCCTGCCCCGCCATTCAATAAGATCATGGCTGATCTGTCGTGGCTCAGTTCCACATTCCCGCCCTCTCCCCATAACCCTTAATCCCCTGTCTTATCAAAAACCCATCAACCCGCGTCTTAAAAATATTTAGCGAGGCAGCCTCCACCACTTCAACGGGCAGAGAATTCCAGAGATTCACCACCCTTTGAGTGAAGAAGTTCCTCCTCAACTCCGTTCTAAAACGCCCCCGCTTTATCTTGAGGCTGTGCCCCCTAGTCCTACTGTCTTTTCTGAGCGGGAAGAGTCTCTCCACCTCTATCCTATCCATCCCATTCATCATCTTATACGTCTCAATGAGATCTCCCCTCATTCTTCTAAACTCTAACGAGTACAAGCCTAATTTATTGAGCCTCTCCTCATAGCTCAACCCCCTCAACTCCGGTATCAGCCTAGTAAACCTCCTCTGCACTCCCTCCAAGGCCAAAATATCCTTGCGTAAGTACGGTGCCCAAAACTGCACACAGTACTCCAGCTGCGGCCTCACCAATACCCTATACAGCCGCAGCAAGACCTCCCTACTTTTATATTCAATCCTCCTCACTATGAAGGCCAGCATCCCATTCGCCTTCCTGACCACCTGCTGCACCTGCAAGCTGGGTTTTTGCGACTCATGCACAAGGACCCCGAGCTCCCTCTGCACCGTCGCCTGCTGCAGTTTTTCTCCACGTAAGTAATAATATCCAGATGTCTCACTATTTCTTCCTTGATGATAGATTCAAGCATTTTCTCTCCTATAGAAGTTATGCTAACCAGCCTATTGTCTACTTTTTTTAAGCAGTGGCATCATTTTTGCAAACAAAAACAGAGAGAGCTGGGAAAACTCAGCTTGTCTGCTCGCATCTGTAGGAAGAGAACACAGAATCAACATTTTGCATCCGCATAACCCTTCTTCAGGATCAGACAAAGGGAAACCTGTGATTATCTATAAGAAGAGGTGGAAGAGCTGGAACAGAGACTAGTGGGAAGTGGGAGAGATTGCAACAAAAATGGAGAAAAACTTTGGAACATTTGACAGGTGGCCCAGTGGGGGAGAAGGAGGGATCACATTGTCAGTCTCTATCGTCACATTGTCGGTCTATATCGTCACATTGTCAGTCTATGTAATCACATTGTCAGTCTATATAGTCACATTGTCAGTCTGTACAGTCACGCTGTCAGTCTGTACAGTCACGTTGTCAGTCTATATAGTCATGTTGTCAGTCTATATAGTCACATTGTCAGTCTATATAATCACGTTGTCAGTCTATATAATCACATTGTCAATTTATACAGTCACATTGTCAGTCTATATTGTCACATTGTCAGTCTATATAATCACGTTGTCAGTCTATATAGTCACATTGTCAGTCTATACAGTCACATTGTCAGTCTATATAATCACGTTGTCAGTCTATATAATCACATTGTCAGTCTATATAGTCACATTGTCAATCTATATTGTCACATTGTCAGTCTATATAGTCACATTATCAATCTATATAATCACATTGTCAATTGATACAGACACGTTGTCAGTCTATACAGTCACATTGTCAATCTATACAGTCACATTGTCAGTCGAGACAGTCACATTGTCAGTCTATACAGTCACATTGTCAATCTATATTGCCACATTGTCAGTCGAGATAGTCACATTGTCAGTCTATTTCGGCCTTCACTCATCAACTAAAATGAGGAAATCCAGAATATGATGTTATAGTTATTGCACGTTTGGAATGCGCATAGTGCATCTATTGTTGCTGAATCCCCATTGGCCATACAACTTCTGAGAATTATTGCTTTAGAGAAACTTCACGCTTAAACAATAACTCTCTATTGTTAATACTGAGCATCTTTATTAAATCTTTGGCCAACACAGGATTATCGACCATTCTCCCACAGTTTCCAAATTATGTCCAGGTAAATAAGTAGGGTGACATTTAAACCAGATGTGAAATTCAATATAGTGAAACAAAAGGTTATCTCCCAATTCTCCTACAGTTGCAGAATTTGAAATTGATAGCCTTCTCTTTGTAACCAGCATTTGGCACTAGTACAGTTCAGCTTCTTTCTAGTGTTATTATGAAGAATAATCCCCTAAACAGAATGCATTAATGCACAATAATTACTTCAGCACTACGGACTATTTGCCAAAGTACTTTTTTTCCTTGGTATTCAGCGCGGTGGCACAGTGGTTAGCACTGCTACCTCACAGTGCCAGCAACCTGAGTTCGATTCCCGTCTTGGGTCACTAACTGTGTGGAGGTGCGCATTCTCCTCATGTCTGCATGGGTTTCCTTTGGGTGCTCCACTTTCCTCCCACAGTCTGGTTAGGTGCATTGGTCACGCTAAATTCTCCCTCAGTGGACCTGAACAGATGTTGGAGTGTAGCCACACAGGGATTTTCACAGTAACATCATTGCAATGTTAATGTAAGCCTCCTTAAGTTAGTATTTAGCTTAATGGGCTTTGAGGTGCTGATGAGTCTGGTTTTTGAATGTGTGTGATATGTGGGTACTGTATAAGTGCTGTCAGGAAGAGAGCTCTGTTTAACCCTGCGACAATGAGGTAACAATAAGATCTTATAGAGACATATAAGATAATGAAGGGGATGGATAGGGTAGAGGTAGAGAGATTCTTCCTGCTCAGAAAGGATAGCAGGACTAGAGGGCACAGCCTCAAAATAAAGGGGGGGGGCAGTTTAGAATGGAGTTGAGGGGGAACTTCTTCACTCAAAGGGTGGTGAATCTCTGGAATTCTCTGCACGTTGAAGTGGTGGAGGCGACCTCGTTGAATACATTTAAGTCACGGGTAGATAGATTTCTGATAGACAGAGGAATTAAAGGTTATGGGGAGAAAGCGGGAAAGTGGAACTGATCCACTTCAGATCAGCCATGATCTTATTGAATGGTGGGGCAGGCTCGAAGGGCTAGATGGCCTACTCCTGCTCCTATTTCTTATGTTCTTAACCTCTCCCATTGCCCTAAGACATTGAGATTTAAAAATAGTAACATTTGGTGGAGGATTTACACCACTTTGCCGCTGGGTTTTGGCAAGTTCTGTCCAACATTTGCGCTTAACTCTAAGCCACAAAAATAAGATCTTTGCCACAGTTTCACACTGGTGTGTGGAATGGTGAGGCAATAATGTGCGTGTGTGAGCATCAAGACAAAGTGATACCAACGGAGTTGAATTTCATACAAAAACCCCTCAAATCTCAATCATTTTAGGGTCTCAATTTGATCTGCTCGTATTATTAGTCACATACACTGTGGACAAGCCCAGTGGGTGAGGTTTGTTATCGGGAGCTGTATAATTGAACACAGTAAGAAGTCTCACAACACCAGGTTAAGTCCAACCAATTTATTTGATAGTAAACTCACAAGCTTTCGGGGTTTGCCCCTTCATCAGGTGAATGGAGAGTTCTGTCTGAGAACCTTTATCCCTTTTTTTTGAAAATCAGGAATATATCTACTTCTTGAAACCATTCAATGATTCAGGCTCCACCGTGCTGTGGGGCAGCGAGTTCCATAAATTCACCGCCCTCTGTGAGAAGTAGTCCCTTCTCATCTCAATTATAAACCTAACGCCTCTCAGACTATACCTGTGACCTCTTGTCCTTGATTGTCCCTTGAGAGGAAACATTTGGGCAGGAATTTTACCATCCCACCCGCCACGGGAATCGGAGTGGGCGAGGGGTGGACCATAGGAAGGTCTGTTGACCTTGAGCAAGATTATACAGTTTCGGGATGAGCGAGGCCATAAAATCCCAGCCTTGGTCAACATTTACTTTACCAATCCCTTTTAAAATTTTATATACCTGGATCAGATCCCCTCCCATCAAATGATCAGTAAGTCAGGCAGAGGCTGGTGGAGACCATTGTTATGAGGATGCATTTTATTAATACAAATATATCATTGCTAATTCTTTTTCTGGCTGGATTTTAAAAAGCTATGAACGGTAACCTTATTACGACAATGGAGGATCACTAGCCAGCTACAATATACAAATCTGCATTCCATCCAAGTAGGATGAAAAGGAACAGGCACTCAAACTCCCCATGGGAATTGTAGTAGACCTCCATCTCCTGTTGGCTTTTGCACTATCCTGAAACTTTTGAAAACCTTCTGAGATGAGAAGAAATACAACTACTTGCTCCAAAAGCAGACTTAGATTAACCAAATTCCTCTGGAATATAGAGCCAGTAGGACTTTAAGAACTGTCTCTCAAGCCAGTGAGATCAGACACCAGGATACTACTGAGAGGCTGCAAAGAAGCTATTTCCTCTCTCTCTGTTGAAAGTATTGTCCCTGGATTTGCAAAGTAACCATCCTGAGAACAGAGATCTGTTGCAATCTGAGATCTTTTGGGAATAAAATGTGGAAATCTGCTCCAAACAATGACATCCAGGATGACAATTGAGTGAAACAGCCATAATGTAGAATCACCGCATCAAAACCAGCCAGAGGACAGCTAACCCTATATTCCTTTGTTTATCTTATTCATAAACTGTAAAGAAACTTTAAGCTTATCCTCGTATTCCACCATCAGTGTTGGAGTGTGTGGGGGGGGGGGGGGGGGTGTGGGCGGGCGGACAGGCGGGGGGGGGGCGTGGGGTGGCCAGGCACAGGGTGGGGGGATGTGGGGGGGGGGGGTGGCCGGGCACAGGGTATGTGTGTGATGGAGGACGTTGGTTAAGACTTAACACAGAACATAGAAAAACTACAGCACAAACAGGCCCTTCGGCCCACAAGTTGCGCCGATGATATCCATACCTACTAGGCTTACCTATAACCCTCAATTCTATTAAGTTCCACGTACTCATCCAGAAGTCTCTTGAAAGACCCTATTGAATTTGCCTCCACCACCACCGACGGCAGCCAATTCCACTCACCCACCACCCTCTGAGTGAAAAACTTACGCCTGACATCTCCTCTGTATCTGCTCCCCAGCACCTTAAACCTGTGTCCTCTCGTAGCAACCATTCCAGCCCTTGGAAATAGCCTCTGAGAATCCACCCGATCTATACCCCTCAACATCTTATACACCTCTATCAGGTCACCTCTCATTAGATTATTATTACTATTATTATTACTTTTTTTTAAATTGGGGAAGTAATTTCAGTAAACTTACCTTACTCTTTATTCAAACTCAGAAAACCTGTCTAGTATTTTGTTGTCTAAAAGCTTAAATAAGGGGCACTCCCGTAGTATTGGCAAAGCAAATCCTCTCTAAATTCACACAAAAGGGTGAGGTAGAGGTGAGACCTACAGTGGTTATAGGGGAATAATTTTTACCCCTCTTCACATGGTGGTAACTGTGCACTTAATGAACCTTCCCTGACCTGCTGATCATTTCCCGAGTTTCCTGTTTACAGTTCAGATTTCCAGCTTCCCCAGCATTTTGTCTCGCTGATTGGAAAGCCTTGGAATAATCTAAGAAAGCAAATTAGCTGCAGCAAAGATGGGAGCGTGGTTTATTTCTGGTTGGAAGAACCAAAGACCTTCCCGGGTCACAATTGTCTATGAAGTTGTGATCAACTAAAAGTCTGGCTTTCAAGGCAGGTGTGACCTCTTGTGGTTCCAACGAGAAACATCAAGCAACAGAAGGCAAACCCTGTGGAAACTGAGTGACAGTGAAACACCTCGGGAATAAACACCTGTCTTCACAGACTTCAATCAAAAAATTAGACAGGAATTCTACCCAGAAAATATCAAAAGTCTTAAGTTTAATGAGACAGATGAGAAGAAGACATATTTATGGTGGTAAATGGTTAGGTTTACTGTTGGATTTAGATAGCTATAGAGTTGTACTCTCCCCAAGGTAAGTAACAGGAATAAATCTTAGTGAAATACAATCCTCACAAAATTGACCTGATTGTAACTAAATCTCAAACCAAAACCAATTTCTTGTTTGAGTACGAATGGGATTTTGCCACTAAGATCTGTTTTTCAATGTGTCCTTGCCAATATATCTGTTGCTGTTTTATCAATAGTAAATTTCCCTTAGAGACACATTGTTTTCAACCATTCTTCCCTCCTCTCCCTATTTTTTGATGCTAATAATGTTTATTTCATGAGCAGCACCTTGAATAATGTCTTGATCAATCAAAGTCAAGCTGTTTTTAAAATTCAAATGCTTGGCAATTAACTGCCATTCACCATCAGCTGGTGCACTGTCCCCTACCAATCAGCACTCTCTTCTCACACAGTATAAATGTTAATTTCGCTGACATTTGTATTCTTACACATTGTCCTGATGAGTGCAAGATGAAAAACTTTCAACACAAAATGTCTATTTTTTTCAGCAATAATATTCATTTTTTAGTTTTCAATTCTGACAAACCCCAAACATTCTCTCCTCGACGCTGACTGACATTTGCACATTTCCAGCAAATTCCATGTTTGATTCGTATTGATAGCTTTTGTAGTACATCGCTTTTTGGGATTGTTTGAGCAGTTTTGTCCCTCGTATAATTTTTTTACCATGTGATTTGCCAGACAACAGATTTGCTCTGGGACCAATCATTTCATTCATTTCACCAATTTTAGGGGTAAAAACTGCCAGGCAAAGCAACCGTTTCCCAAAATTAAAACATTTGTACAAAGCATACCAGATCCAGCAGTTCAACTGCCCAATCAAAATCACTGTTAGCCCATCAGTTTTGTTGATCCCATCTTTCAAGGATCCGAGTTGATCTCTCTGGAGGCTCCAGCAGCTAACGTGAAGTATGGCGTGATCGTTTCATAGAACCCTTCAGTGCAGAAAGAGGCCATTCAGTCCATCGAGTCTGCACCGACCACAATCCCACCTAAGCCCTACATATTTTACCCACTAATCCTCTAACCTATGCATCTATGGTCAATTTAGCATGGCCAATCAACCTAACCCGCACATCTTTGGACCGTGAGAAGAAACCAGAGTACCCGGAGGAAACCCACGCAGACACAAGGAGAATGTGCAAACTCCACACGGACAGTGACCTAAGCCAAGAATCAAACCCAGGTCCCTGGAGCTGTGAGGCAGCAGTGCTAACCACTGTGCTACCGTGCTGCTGCTGCCATCTCTTCTTCCTGAAATTTGTTTCAATTGCCTGTTTCCCCTTCTGGTCTTATTGCAGGCCCATTGCTGGAGGGATGTGCAAGTTAGGAGGATTGTCCACAGTAGATAAAAGCTTTAAAGTTTAAAAGTTTAAAGTTTTAAAAATGTATTTATTAGTGTCACAAGTAGGCTTACAATAACACTGCAATGAAATTACTCTAAAAATCCCCTAGTGCAGGATTATGTGGATTGGGTAGGAGGGTGGATCTGGGTAAGATGCCCTTTCAGAGAGTCAGCACAGACTCGATGGGTTGAATGGCCTCCTTCTGCACTGTAAGGATTCTTATAGCTCTTTGATGTGGAGATGTTGGTGTTGGACTGGGATGGACACAGTAAAAAGTCTCACAACACTAGGTTAAAGATCAATAGATTTATTTGGAATTGCGAGCTTTTGGAGCTCTGCCCCTTCATCAGGTGAGTGGAGAGTTTCATTCCCTCTGTCTATATATGCCGTGTTTGTGAACCCAACTCTCCACTCACCTGATGAAGGAGCAGCACTCCGGAAGCTCATGATTCAAAGTAAACCTGTTGGACTTTAACCTGGTGTTCTTACAGTTCTTTGAGACAGGTGGCTCAACATTGACTTCTTATGCTATCAACCATGACTCAGTGGGTAACTCTCTCACTTTGGAGACACAAGTTCCAGGTTCAACGTCCCACTCCAGGGTTGAGCACAAAAGGTAGTGAAAGCTGACACCCCAGTATAGTATTGAATGAGTGCTGTCCTGTTGGAGGTACGTCTTTCAGATGAGATGTTAGGCACGAGCTGCCTGTCCAACTGGATGTAAAAGATCCTTCGGCACCATTACAAAAATCCAGGGAGTTATCTGTGGTGTCCTGGTCAAGATATTTATCCCTCACCCACAATGACTGGAAAGCAAGTTATCAGGTCACTGCTGTCTGTGGAAGCTTGCTGTGCACAAATTGGCCGCTGTGTTCCCGACATTCCATGGCAGCTCGACGGTTAGCACTACTGGCTCACAGTGCCAGGGGCCCAGGTTTGGTTCCCAGATGGGTCACTGTCTGGGCAGAGTCTGTGTCTGTGTGGGTTTCGTCTAGGCGCTCCGGTTTCTTCCCACAGTCCGAAAGACATGCTGGTTAGATGCATTGGCCATGCTAAATTCTCCCTCAGTGCACCCGAACAGGCACTGGAGTGTGGCGACGAAGAGATTTTCACAGTAACTTTATTGCACTGTTAGTTTAAGTCTACTTGTGACACTAATAAATAAAACTTAACTTTATTCCAACACTTCAAAAGTATTTCATTGGCGGTAAATTGCCTTTTGCCAGCCTGTGGCCACGAAAGGTGTGGGGAGGTGATGGCTTAGAGGTGCTTATTGCTAGACTATTAATCCAGAAACTCAGCTAATGTTCTGCGGACCCGGGTTCAAATCCCATTAGGGTAGACGGTGGAATTTGAATTCAATAAAAAAAATCTGGGATTGAGAATCTACTGATGACCATGAAACCATTGTCAATTTTTGGAAAAACCCATCTGATTCACTAATGTCCTTGAGGGAAGGAAATCTGCCGTCCTTACCTGTTCTAGCCTACATGTGACTCCAGATCCGCAGCAATGTGGTTGACTCTCCATTGCCCTCCAAGGGCAACTTGGGATGGGCAATAAATGCTGGCCAACCAAAGACACCCATGTCCCACAAATGAACAACATAAATGCACACATTTTTGTTTTTTCAATGAAAACATCTATATCATCTTGTATACATTATCTGTGTGTGGTTCTGATGCTTTGCTTTAATCTTGAACTTTACTTCTCAATTAGAATTAATACACTACAACTTCACAATTAAAACTATTTTCTAGACATGTAAGCAAGATGGGAAATTGATGGATTATTGGTAATCTCCATAACTAACCCCCCTGTCAATGAAATGTTCTGCTCAGAAACTGTACAGGTTGCAATATTTGGTTATAAAATCTCAAATCCAGTATTGGGCAGGAGGTGAATGGAGGAGGAGTTTTCAGTTTGGTGGAGATGGAAAAGCCTGGAAAGTGGAAAACAATTGGTGTTGTGTGAGGAGTGGATCCCTGCTCAAAGCCTGTGATTGCAGGAGATCCCTTTGAGTGTGAGAATTGGATCCTATGTGCTGATTAGGGAGTGTGAGGAGCGGATTCTGTGTGCTGATTAGGGAGTGTGAGGAATGGATCCTGTGTGCTGATTGGAGAGTGTAAAGAGCAGATCCTATGTGCTGATTGGAGAATGTGAGGAATGGATCCTGTGTGCTGACTGGGGAGTGTGAGGAGTGGATCCTGTGTGCTGAGTGGGAAGGGTGAAGAGTAGATCCTGTGTTCTGACTGGGGAGTCTGAGGAATGGATCCTGTGTGTTGATTGGGGAGTGTGAGGAGTGGATCCTGTGTGTTGATTGGAGAGTATAAGGAGTGGATCTTGTGTGCTGATTCGAGAATGTGGGAGTGGATCCTGTGTGTCAACTGGGGAGTGTGGAAAGTGGATCCTGTACCGGGAGTGAGATGTGGATCTTGCACCAGGATTGGGGAGTGAGTGGTCCTCGGATTGGTGATTGTGAGGAGTAGATTCTGCACTGTGATTGGTGAGTAAGAAGAATGGATTCTGCAACGGGATTAGTTAATGTGAATAGTGGATCGTGATTTTTTTATTTGATTTATTATCGTTAAATATACTAGTATACGTGAAAAGTATCGTTTCGGCAAAACATACCGTTCATAGAGAAGGAAAGGAGAAAGTGCAGAATGTAGTGTTACAGTCATAGCTAGGGTGCAGAGAAAGATCAACTTAGTGCATGGTAGTTCCATTCAAAAGTCTGATGGCAGTGGAGAAGAAGCTGTTCTTGAGTCATTTGGTACGTGGCGTCACTCTTTTGTATCTTTTTGCCTCCTTTGTGCAACAGTAGACAGAAAGGGGGGGTAGTAAAATATTGGTATTGTGACTGGGTTAGTAATCCAGAGAGCCAGGGTTCAAATCCCACCACGACAGACGTTAAAATTTGAATTCAGTAAAAATCTGGAATTAAAAGTCTAATGATGCAACAGGAGGGAAGCTTTTCTTGAGTCAGCTAGTATGTGACTTCAGACTTCTGTATCTTTTTCCTGATAGAAGAAGGTAGAAGAGAGTGTTTCAGGGGTGCTTGGGGTCCTTGACTATGCTGGCTGCTTTTCCGAGGCAGCGGGAAGTATAGACAGAGTCAATAGATGGGAAGTTGGTTTGTGTGATGGATAGGGCTTCATTTATGATCCTTTGCAGTTTCTTGCGGTCTAGAGCAGAGCAGGAGCCATATCAAGCTGTGCTACAACCAGAAAGAATGCATTCTACGGTGCATCTGTAAACGTTGGTGAGAGTTTAGCTGACGCATCAAATTTCCTTAGCCTCCTGAAGAAGTAGAGGCATTGGTGGGCTTTCTTAACTAAAGTGTCAACATGGGGGGACGAGGACAGGTTGGTGATCTGGACACAGAGAAACCTCAAGCTCTTCATCCCCATTGATCTAGACAGGGCATGTCCTCCATTACACTTCCTAAAGTCAATGACTATCTCTTTCATTTCACTGACATTGAGGAAGAGATTATTGTCATCACACCAGTTCATCAAATTCTCTATATCTTTCCTGTACTCCATCAAGTCGTTGTTTGAGATCCAACCACTATGGTGGTGTCATCAGCAAATTTGAAAATAGAGTTGGAGGGGAATTTGGCCACGTAAACACCAGTGTATTAGTATAGTCAGGGGCTGAGGACAGCCTTGTGGGGCACCGGTGTTGAGGATGACTGTGGAGGAGGTGTTGTTGCATATCCTTACTGATTGCAGATGTGGGTTAGGGAATTCAGGATCCAGTCACAGAGGGAGGAGCCCAGCCCCAGGTCACGGAATTTGGAGATGAGTTTCATGGGAATAATAGAGTTGAAGGCTGAGCTGCAGTCAATAAATAGGAGTCTGACAGAGGTGTCAGACTAAGTATTCCAAGGTTGAGTGCAGGGCTAGGAAGATGGCGTCTACTGTGGACCTGTTGCAGTGGTAGGTGAACTGTAGTGGATCCAGGCAATCTGGGAGGCTGGAATTGATTCGTGCCATGACTAGCCTTTCAAAACAAGGATCCACAAGGCCTTTGTGGATCCAGAACTGGCTTGCCTGCAGAAGGCAGAGTGGTTGTGGATGGGTCTTTTTCGGAATGGAGGTCAGTCACCAGTGGGGTGCCCCAGGGATCTGTTCTGGGACCCTTGCTGTTTGTCATTTTCATAAATGACCTGGATGAGGAAGTGGAGGGATGGGTTAGCAAGTTTGCTGATGACACGAAGGTCGGCGGTGTTGTGGATGGTCTGGAAGGATGTCAAAAGTTGCAGCAGGACATAGATAGGATGCAGGAATGGGCGGAGAAGTGGCAGATGGACTTCAACGCGGACAAATGTGTAGTCGTCCATTTCGGCAGAACCAACGGGATGAACGAGTACACTATCAAGGGCAGGAGTCTTAGTAGCGTTGAAGAGCAGAAGGATCTCGGGGTCCGGGTCCACAGAACTCTTAAATCGGCCTCGCAGGTGGAGGAGGTGGTCAAGAAGGCGTATGGTGTACTGGCCTTCATTAATCGAGGGATTGAGTTTAGGAGTCGGGAGGTAATGCTGCAACTTTACAGGACCCTCGTCAGGCCTCATTTGGAGTACTGTGCGCAGTTCTGGTCGCCTCACTATAGGAAAGACGTAGAAGCTATTGAAAGAGTGCAGAGGAGATTTACAAGGATGTTGCCTGGACTGGGAGGCATGCCTTATGAAGATAGGTTGAGGGAGCTGGGACTCTTTTCCCTGGAGAGGCGAAGGTTGAGAGGCGACCTGATAGAAGTTTATAAAATGTTGAGAGGAATAGATAGGGTGGACTCTCAGAGGCTATTTCCCCGGGTTGAAATGGTCGCTACGAGAGGACACAGATTTAAGGTGCGGGGAGGGAAGTACAGAGGTGATGTTAGGGGTACGTTTTTCACTCAGAGGGTGGTGAGTGAATGGAATCGGCTGCCGTCATCGGTGGTGGAGGCGAACTCGCTGGGGTCTTTTAAAAGACTTCTGGATGAGTATATGGGGTTTAATGGGATTGGGGGTTATAGATAGGTCTATAGATTAGAATTTATAGAACCCTACAGTGCAGAAACAGGCCCTTCGGCCCATCGAGTCTGCACCGAACACAATCCCACCCAGACCCTATCCCCATATCCCTACACATTTACCTGCTAATCCCTCTAACGTACACATCCCAGGACACTAAGGGGCAATTTTAACATAGCCAATGAACCTAACCCGCACATCTTTGGACTGTGGGAGGAAACCGGAGCACCCGGAGAAAACCCACGCAGACACGAGGAGAATGTGCAAACTCCACACAGGCAGTGACCCGAGCCGGGAATCGAACCCAGGACCCTGGAGCTGTGAAGCAACAGTGCTAACCACTGTGCTACCGTGCCGCCCACGGTAGATTGGTGGGGTTGATGTGATCGGCGCAACTCGAGGGCCGAAGGGCCTGTTTATGCTGTAATGTTCTATGTAAATAAATAGGTTGGACTAAAACCTGGTGTTGTCAGACTTTTTAACCACGAATACCCCTGCCAGCCGATCCACGCAGGATCTGAATGCTCACTGGGGTGCTGCTCTGTGATTGGTCAGTGTGGGAAATGGATCCTGTGCTGTGATTGGTTAGTGTGGGGAATGGATTCACGTGCTCACTGTGTGTGGGGAATGGATCCTGCACAGTGATTGGTTAGTGTGGGGGTGGAGCCTGCGCTGTGATTAGTTAGTGTGGGGAGTGGCTCCTGTGCTGTGATTGGGTAATGTGGTGGGAGGAATCCTGGACTGTGATTGGTTAACGGGGGGACAGCTGTGGTTGGTGGGTGCCGATTGTTCCCAGAATGCTGTGGGTCCAAGATGGCGGCGCTCAGGCCGGGACCGTTGGGCGGAATCCCGGATCCGGCGGAGAATGACGGCGAGAAGCGGCGGAGACCGTGCCGGGCCTGTGTGGACTTCAGCAGCTGGATCCGGCAGCAGAGGAAGCAGGAGCTGGCGGCGGTGAGCGGGAGAAATGGGGAGGGAGAACCGTTGGTAGGAAGACGAGCAGGGGGGATGAGGTTGGTTAGGGGAGGGGGGGGGATGAGGTTGGTTGGGGGAGGGGGGATGAGGTTGGTTAGGGGAGGAGGGGGGATGAGGTTGGTTGGGGGAGGGGGGATGAGGTTGGTTAGGGGAGGGGGGATGAGGTTGGTTAGGGGAGGGGGGGGAGGGGGGATGAGGTTGGTTAGGGGAGGGGGGGAGGGGGGATGAGGTTGGTTGGGGGAGGGGGGATGAGGTTGGTTGGGGGAGGGGGGATGAGGTTGGTTAGGGGAGGGGGGGGGAGGGGGGATGAGGTTGGTTAGGGGAGGGGGGAGGAGGGATGAGGTTGGTTAGGGGAGGGGGGGAGGGGGGATGAGGTTCGTTAGGGGAGGGGGGAGGGGGGATGAGGTTCGTTAGGGGAGGGGGGGAGGGGGGATGAGGTTCGTTGGGGGAGGGGGGCTGAGGTTGGTTGGGGGGAGGGGGGATGAGGTTGGTTGGGGGGGGAGGGGGGATGAGGTTGGTTGGGGGGGGAGGGGGGGTGAGGTTGGTTTGGGGGGGAGGGGGGATGAGGGTGGTTGGGGGGGGGAGGGGGGATGAGGTTGGTGGGGGGGGGGAGGGGGTTTGAGGTTCGTTGGGGATGGGTCATCACATTCTGTCTCCACCGATGCATGTTCAATTTTTCCTACTGCTAACAGTGTGCAATTGTTTACTAGTGCCAATACTAATTTTCATCTAAATATTGTCACACTCAGTCCCTGCAGCTCGGAGCTGTTATTTCTGTCACTTCCCTAGTCCCTTTGCTGCTCCTCTCTTACCCCTTTTTTATATCCTCGTATTTCTCCTTAGTTTGCAGTCCCTCCCTAACCAATACCTATTTCTCCTTTATGAATACTCCAGAAGAGTTTCCAACAGTTCCCATTGCTCCTGGAGTTTGTTGCTTGCACTGCGCTTTCTGGCTGGATTGAACTCGATAGCTGTATATCTCCCCCTGCCCCCTTTGAGTTTAATGAGTGCAGCTGCCTAGGATATCGCTGGCTTTGTGGTCATAGATGTTTCGGCTATGTTTGTGGGTTGTGCGCCTCTGCAGTTAAAAACTCATGATATGGAGATGCTGGTATTAGACTGGGGTAAATGCGGTAAGAAGTCTCTGAACACCAGATTAAAGTCCAATAGGTCGTCCCCACTCACCTGACGAAGGAGCAGCGCTCCAAAAGCTAGTGGCATTTACTACCAAATAAACCTGTTGGACTTTAACCTGGTGTTGTGAGACTTCTTACTGTGTTGAAAACCCAGCCAGGGAACAAGGCTTCTCATCTTCCCTCCTGATTCTTTTGCCAGATATCTGCAATATGTGTCCTCTGGTTACTGACCTGCCACCACAGCAGTTTCTCTTTATTTATTCTTAGCAAAACACCTTGGTTGTGGATACCTCCTACTCAATCTCCCCTTAACCTTCCCTTCTCTAAAGAGGACATGCCCAGCATCTGTAATGCCTCCACGTATCTGAAGTCCCTGATGCATTTTTAAAGATGTTTGTGAGATACCTTTCATCATTCAATTTCACTCTCCTGAGATCTTCAATGAATTCATGAACGACATTGATTTGAATTTTAAACAGAACTTAGTGAATAGACCCTAATCCAATGTGTCCCCTTGGAAAAATGCAACTTTGCAATGCCGTACTTCTTTTAAATAAATAGTTCTTGCACAGACGTGGCAAGTTTTTAAAAGTTGAATGTGTCTCAGTGCTTGTGAACTGCTCATGTCTAAATACAAAGTCTTTGCTTCGTTCTGTTTAATGCTGTAAGATTTGTAACTTTTTAGATTCGCTATACTTGTTCAACTACAGGGTGTTGCAGAAGATCTGGTTAAAGAGCGTCCTGTCGAATGCCCTTTAGACCGTGAGGAATTGGGAAGAAGCACTTGGTCTTTCCTACATACAATGGCAGCTTATTACCCAGACAAGCCCACCAATAATCAACAGGAGGACATGAAGCAGTTTATTTCTTTGTTTTCCAAGTTCTTTCCCTGTGAGGAGTGTGCAGAAGACTTGAGAGAGAGGTCAGTGTATATTGCTAATTCGTATTTTATTTTGTTAGCTGGTTACTGGGAGAATTCTTTGACTGACTGTTGCAGGGTACTTTCTCTCTGAGCTAACTGGGATTAAAATTGTATCAAAGCTAACTGAACAGCAAAAGTAAATTTCACACTGGAGTTTTAATCCTATAAAAATGAACACCAAAAAAAAGAAATAACTTGAAACAATCTCTGTTTTCTTAATTCACATTGTTCACTTGCCTTTTTTGAGAATTTTAATTATCTTTCTTTTATTAAGCTATTCCTCCCTGCCTCTCCCTCCCTCCCCTTTTTGGATAGGTTAAATTGGCTTTTGTTTTTAATTTGGTGGCACAGTGGTTAGCATTGCTGCCTCATAGTGCCAGGGACCTGGATTCGGTTCGTGGCTTGGGTCAATGTCTGTGTGGAGTCTGCATGTTCTCCCTGTATCTGCATGGTTTCCTCCCACATGTGCTGGTTAGGTGCATTGGCCGTGCTAAATTCTCCCTCTGTGTGCCCAAACAGGTGCCAGAGTGTACCGACGAGGGGATTTTCACAGTAACTTCATTGCAGTGTTAATATCAGCCTATCTGTGATACTGCTTAATAAAATTAAACTTACATACACTCCTGCTGTTCATCTTGGTTTAATCAACTTCGGCAAAACTTGCTTGACCAAAACCTGATCGAGTTTATTTAAAGGAAAAGCAAACATGGACGTGGTGAGCACATTAAGTTTTCCCACTTTAGTTTACTTCTCACTCTGGTTTTCACTCATTCCCTGCCTTCCTGAAGGGCAGCTGGAAAATACCAAGCAGTCATCATTATTTATGGTAAGTAATCAAAAAGGCCATCACAGCTGAGCTCATCCTCCACTTTGCCCAGTTTGAACAGCATATGTTGCTGGATAACAATAAGAAGCAGGTCCTTGGCTGTTTTCCTCTCTTCCTGCAGCAGAAACTGATCAGCCACTGCAGTTTGATACACAACGCCAATTTCAACCCAGAATGTCCCCAGCCTTGTGGTGTGTTCAGACACTATGTCCAATTGTCTACCATAGAACCCCGACAGAACAGAGGGAGGCCATTTGGCCTTTTGAGTCTGTACCGATCACAATCCCACCCAGGCCGTATATCTGTAATCCCACACGTTTACCCTGCTAATCCCCCCCACCCCCCTGACACTAAGGGGCAATTTAGCATGGCGAATCCACCTTACCTGCAGATCTTTGGAGTAAACAGGAGCACCTGGAGGAAACCCATGCAGACATGGGGAGAATGTGCGACTCTGCACAGTAACCCAGGGCCAGAATTTTACCCAAGCCCCTGGCACGGAGAGGCAGCAGTGCTAACCACTGTGCCATTTAATATATGGAATACTTGAAGTGCAACAAGTAAATCCCAGGCTGCTAAGGGAGGTGAGGGATGAAATTGCTGGGCCTCTGACGCAAATCTTTGTCTCTTCTTTGGACACAGGCGAGGTCCCAGACGATTGGCGCATTGCAAATGTAGTACCGTTGTTTAAAAAGGGTCAGAGGGATAACCCAGGGAACTATAGGCCGGTGAGCTTGACTTCAGTTATAGGCAAGATAATGGAGAGGATCCTCAAGGATAGGATGTATGAACATCTGGAGCGCTGCAATCTGATCGGGGATACGCAGCATGGCTTCGTTACAGGGAGGTCGTGCCTTATGAATCTATTGGAATTTTTTGAAGAGGTGACAAAAACGGTTGACGAAGGACAAGCCGTTGATGTCGTCTATATGGATTTCAGTAAGGCGTTTGACAAGGTCCCTCACGGTAGGCTGATAGAAAAGGTGAAGGCTCATGGGATACAAGGCCAGGTATGTAGATGGGTGGAGAACTGGCTTGGGAGGAGGAGACAGCGGGTAGTAGTGGAAGGCTCCTTTTCCAATTGGAGATCTGTCACCAGTGGTGTGCCGCAGGGCTCGGTACTAGGACCTCTACTATTTGTAGTATATATTAATGACTTGGAAGAGGGGGTAGGTGGTGTGATCAGCAAATTTGCTGATGACACTATGATGGTTGGATTGGCAGGTACTGCGGAGCAGTGCCTGGCAATGCAACAGGACATAGACAGGCTGGTAGATTGGGCAGATAGATGGCAAATGGAATTTAATCCAGAGAAATGCAAGGTGATGCACTTTGGCCGGAATAATGTGGAGGGGAGTTATACGATAAAAGGTAGAACTATCCGGAGTATAGATACGCAGAGAGACTTGGGGGTGCAAGTGCACAAGTCCCTGAAGGTGTCGGTGCAGGTGCAGAATGTGATGAGGAAAGCGTATGGTATGTTAGCCTTCATAGGAAGGGGTATAGAATATAAGAGTAGGAGTCTGATGTTGCAGTTGTATAGAACGTTGGTTAGGCCTCACCTGGAGTACTGCGTCCAGTTCTGGTCGCCGCACTACCGGAAGGATGTAGAGATCCTGGAGAGAGTGCAGAGGAGATTTACCAGGATGTTGCCTGGTATGGAAGGGCTGTCTTACGAGGAAAGATTGAACAAACTTGGGCTGTTTTCCCTTGAGAGACGTCGGCTGAGGGGGGATCTAATAGAGGTTTATAAGATTATGAAGGGGATAGTAAATGGTGGTAAGCTTTTTCCGCTATTAGAAATGGATAGAACGAGGGATCACGGGCTTAGGGTGAGGGGGGCTAGGTATAAGACAAATATTAGAGGGCAGTTTTTCACGCAAAGGGTAGTGGGGATGTGGAATGCACTGCCGAGTAAGGTGGTGGAAGCAGGCACGCTAGAGTTGTTTAAGAGTCACTTGGACAGCCACATGAGCAGTCTACATACAGGGGGATATAGCAGGCCTTACTAAACATTGTAGGCTTGGGATTCCGTTTTTGCCTCAGGGATGTAGAGTCTTTGCCTGTTTAATAATGAATTTTTGTCTCCACAGGCATTTAAGTCCAGCAAGGGGCATGCGTGCGGCAGGTTGTGGTGGGCTGCTCTTGGATGTTGCTTCGGGAGTTGCCTACTGCTTCATGTCGTTGGTGTGCTTAAACTGGACCATCTCGAGGGCAACATGACAGCTCAGAGACTATCTCTGTTGCTGTGCGGACACATGGATTTGGGCCTGTGTCCGTGGGAGTTTGCGTGTTCTCCCCGTGGTTGCGTGGGTTTCCTCCGGGTGCTCCGGTTTCCTCCCACATCCCAAAAATGTGCTTTTAGGCTGATTGATTGGGTAACAAATTGTCCCTATATTGGACCTCCCTGATCCTCGCATATTAGGCGTAGACTAAAATCATGAATAGGTCACTGAGACAATGGGACGGTGGCGCGGGCTCGTTGGGCCGAAGGGCCTGTTTCCCATGCTGTGTTGTTCTTTGTAAATAAAAAATACTCTTGTTGGAGGATAATGTTCAGCTGGAGGCTGATGATTAAGACAGGATCTGAGGACGATGGAGTTGTTGGACCATGAGTTCAGTCTAACATAGTTGGATGGATGACAGTTGGCAACCGGAGGCTGTGTCCTGAAACTGAATTTTAGACCGACCCCCAGGTCAAGCAGGCAGGTCGAGGTCATGAAACAGCAGGGTGGAGTGGGATGGACAGTGTGTCGGGTGAGGCTGGCCTCGGGTTGCTGACGTAAAGGATTTAAGCAGAGAGAGCAGACTGCGGCCAGACCCTCAGCCGAAGTCCGTAGCCAGATGAATCAGGTATTGATAGGCTGGCTGCGAGTTCGGTGGCATCAGGGAAGCGATTGCAAGTTGCAACGTGACTGCTTTGTTTTTTATTGTCGACCTGAACACTGATATCCATCTGAAAAGAGGTGCTTTGCTATTCTGGCCCTGTCAGCAAATCCTGGAGGTTTGTCCCTTTCCAATGTGGTAATGTTCAAGACGAGACAGATTTTGCACAGTAAAATGTTTGAGGGAGAACTTCAGTTTGGGATCCTGTCTTGATGCTAATCCTGTGTTGTTTGAATCCACTGTTGTAGATTGAAAACAATGCCTCCAGACACCAGCAACAGGTATAAATTTTCACAGTGGATGTGCCTTCTCCATAACGATGTGAACAGACGTGTGGGGAAACCAGAGTTTGACTGCTCCAAGGTGGATGAACGATGGAGGGATGGATGGAAGGATGGGTCATGTGATTGATTTTTGAACTTTGCGTGTTTTATTCCCACTCAGTCCTATTTGATTAATTTATTTCCTGTCCTTGCCGATGTGCTAATACCAGGTTTTGATGACTGTACGCACTACCTTCATTTTTCTGTGCACATTTCCACATCGTCGCTTCGCAATTATCAAATTAAAATCAATGCTTTCTCGTCGTGCCCCCTCACCTGGGGAAATGGGAGACAGGTAATGGAATCATTTCACTTGAAACAATTGCTGTTGTCTCTTTATCCTTTAGGGGGTGCAGTTGCTTCAGGATGGTTATTTGTTTGTGTGGTGGCTCTTTCGCTTCTTCCTGGTGAGGTGTAGCGCCAATAGGTGGGTGAGGCAAAAAAAGAGGATATTTAATTTTAATCCACAAACCAAATTTGCCTTGGAGAAGCAGATGTTTTGCTTCTGCATTCCTCCCCTCAGTTGCAAGAAGTGGAGATTTTTTTGCCAGTTGTCAGTTCAGACTCTCTCCATTCAGACTCTCTCCATCCAGATTTCAAATATCTCATTCTGTCAAATCGCTAACAATGAGCCACACCGTCATAGGGCGAATCACAATAAACCATCACCAGGCTATGAACTAATAAACCAAGTACAGGGCAATTAGCTTTCAGTAAGCCTGTTTTTAAAAAAAACAAATTATTTGTGTAAATGCTGGGGATATAGTAATTCTGATCTTTCTGCAGTGTCATTAGCAAAACTTGGCAAACAAAATAAATTACGCCCACATGTCAACCAGTACAGTATCCAAGGTGGGATGTTCTGTACTTGGTGCTTTAGCACAAGCGCCATCACAACTGTATTATGTATTTTCAAACCTGGTACTGGACTGACTGGATTAAGCATTGAGGCCAGTGTTGAAATGGCAATAACAAAAGTTGGTCGCAGTGTTGAATATCAGTTTTGTAACGACGTGTGCAGGTACACTGCAGGAAACAAAATATGTAATTCACTGCTATCTGTCACCCATTGCACCAACCCTATGTTAATATGTAGAAACTGTTTGTGGAAAGGGAAGCTTTACTAAGTAATTATAACAATTGAAGAATCTGTCTAAAATATGCCTCGTGTTGGAAGTGCCAAAGGTCCTTAGTCTCGGACAATGCTTCCCGAAGCCTCCAGCTTAATATTTGTACGCAGGCTTTTGGAAGTGGCTGTGAGGCACTGAGATCATTTTAATTTTAAACAAAGGAATTAAGATCTAAAACAAAATTCCGTAAAGATGCAATTGAACTTTTTGCACTAAATTTGTACGAAGAGGAACCAGGATGCAGAGTATCTGCAAACGTTCTGAGCTTGAATAACTGGGTTGTCAAGCATCATATAAGACTTATTTCCTCAAATGGCCATATTTATTTCTGTCTGTCGGCCCCTCAGTGAGCCATACTGTTGTAAAGTCTCATTTCAGGAAGTGCGAACTGTTGTCTCCCCACACTAATTGATTCTTATCGGCTAATTATGACCACGTGTGTGGATGCAGAACAGAAATAAGGTTTCAAATTCAATTTTTTAAGTAGTGCAGAGATACAAACACCGTTTTGTAATATTTGAGAACAGAGTTAAGTGTGATATTTTGTGTTTCAACTACTCAACGGATGTTTAAGGTTTGTAACTTTGCTAATTTCTTTGGTTAATATTTTTACTGTGAGCCATGTTGTGCTAAGCCTAGGATTATGCAGTGTCCTAATGAATTAGTTCAGTTGCCCTTATTTAAATCTGAAGACTGAGCACCATTCTGAGTTGAGGCATGAAACGTATGGTAAAATGTAAACGTGCTGATTGTCAGTACGACGGATTACCGTTCGGGTTGCAGTCTGCCCATTTCTTGCGGATTCACTGATGGTGCAAACAGTCAAACATACAGCAGGGTTAGCCATTTATGATAGGGCACCATCAGGCCTGAACTGTACCATTTATCACATTATGTGATTACCATTGGAAATAGTGGCAATGGAAGAATTTGCATATTTAATATAACCATGATTTGATCTGTTGAAGGGACCTTGCAGCATGTGGAAAAATAAATGTGATGTCCCTTCATTTCAAACCAGATGATGAGATTATGGGAGCTTGCCATCTATCAGTGCTCAGCAAGATCATGCCATTAAAGTTGGGCGAGATGAACTGCTCTCAAATTCATTTTTTTTTTAAGGCTGGACCATCCTTTAAAAGTGTCTCTGAGTTCAGAATGGCTAAATTGCTGAAAAGTTTGATAGCCCTGAATCTTTTACTATTGTCACTGTTTTGTACTAACTTCCCGCCACTGTGTTATCCTGGCTTTAACTATGTCATCCACGTAAAAATAAGTTTCATCTTGTATCCCGCGTTGATCAGTAAGGTATGATTGGAATCTATTGCAAGATTTTTGTTCAGAGAGTAGTAAGTGTTTAAGAGGGTAAGGTAAACCATATTGCACTAATTTTGAAGAAGTTAACTCCAAATGTGGAAGTGGCTGCTATGGCAAACAGCATTCTTGTTACACAGGATTGTGTATATTTAAATATACTGTACTATGTGGATATGCTGTGACGAGGTTTGAGTTTGTTAAAGGGATCCTTGCCTGTGCACCTTCTAGATGTCATTTTGTAAAAAAATAAAGAAATAATCAAGAATAGCACGCAATGAACTGGCTGCTGGCTTTAACTCGCATTGCTGCAGGAGTGTATTCAATAATGAAGCCATCAGGTTAGACTCTGTACCTTGTGGTACAAGGGAAACTCCCACTACAGTGGCCAGTACGCCGCCAGTTCCTTGTGCTGTTTCAATTCCAAGATCGACCTTAGCAAATGGAAGATTTTTATACTGAATCACAGAGTTTATTTGTTCTACTTACAATCAAGTTAAATGAGACTTTTCTGAGATTTTGAAGGGTCGGGGGTTGGAAATAATTGAAATAATGCTGGGTTTAAATTTTATACACAGGATAATTAACTTTGAATCGCTCGGTGGACAGAGACTGTTACCATTTGATTGGACTCTGTTACAATGTAACATCTAGCTGTTGAGATAACCCAACCTCTTGTGCCTCAACACCAGCCACTCACCATCTTCTGTGTATTTTCCTGTTTTCCCTTCCCAACCCTGTAGCTGTTTTGCCTCTTGCCCCTTTTATGTGACTATATCAGGAAGTATTATTTACCTTTTGGGTACACTGCATTTATTCTAAAGTGTCCTCAAGCTGAAGATCATTTGGAGACTAATCTTTAATCATCTACCCCACCCCATCACCTTTCTGCATCTCTGTATTATGTTGTGCCAGTAAGAATGGTGAGCATGTGCAGCTTGGTCATGAGTTTGGCTCTCAACTGATATAACAGAAGCCTTTTGCTTTACTTATTTTCATCTTGCACTGTTGGACGAGATGAGCAACAAGTTAACGAGTCTCCCGAGGTGTCTTGCAATCTCTCGGTGAATTTTATGTCACTCAGAGTGAGTCAGCGTTTTTGTTTGCAAATTTTTCTGTCAATCACTTATCACAGTCAGCTGAAGTATGAGTCTGACCAGATTTGCCTGGTAAAATCATAGAACCCCTACAGTGCAGAAGGAGACCATTCGGCCCCTTGGGTCTGCACCAACAACAATCCCGCCCAGGCCCTATCCCTGTAACCTCACGTATTTACCCCGCTAATTCCCTTGACGCTAAGGAGCAATTTAGCATGGCCAATCCACCTAACACGCACATCTTTGGAGCGTGGGAGGAAACTGGAGCACCCGGAGGAAACCCAGGGAGAACGTGCAAACTCCACACAGTCAGTGACCTGAGGCCGGAATTGAACCCAGGTCCCTGGCACCATCAGGCTGCCTACTGAGTTCACAGAAAAGCATTTATATCCTTAATGAATATGCCTTGGATTGAGACTTCAAGATAGGGCTGGTCCCAGCAAGGCTTCATGAACCATCCCACTAAAACAGTCATTAAATGCAGCATTATAATTCTGCATTCTTCAAAAAAATGAGGTAAAAACCATACAGTTGTTTCCTTTATTCGGCCAGGGAAAGGGAGATTCCCATCCCTATAATATATTTATTGAATCTTAGAAGTTGGTAGGCTACCTCAACGTTACATTTATTGTATCTTCTTGTTCAAGGGCAGTAATAACCTTGATTTTTATTTCCTGTTTTCTGAAGATAACAGATGCAATAACATTGGCAAATTTATCACATCTCACCTCAAAAGATAGTAACAAATTTGATGCAGCTCTTTTCGATGCTGAGATGCGTTGGACAAATCTGGGTGCATTTTCTCACGTTTTCCCCTTGGCACGGCATAACCTCATGGGATAGGACAAATGCGGAAGTCTCCATTGCACCTGGATCCTCCATACTGAAGGCCTTTCAATCTTATCCCCCTAATGTATAAAGGAACATCTTTAATCCATTATTGCAGTTTGTTAACATTTGTCTTTCAATTTTAAAATGATAGATAATGCAAATTAAAATGTGACCTGGAATCATACCTGCTTTTCTGTAAAGCTTTTTTAAAAATTCATTCTTGTGATATGTGCATCACCACTCGGAGCAGGTGTAGACAATTTAGCCCCTCGAGCTTGCTTCCCCCATTCAATATGACCCTGGCTGATCTTGGCCTCAGCTTCACTTTCCTGCCCATTCCTCATAGCTCTTCAGACCCATTGCTAATTAAACGTTTGTCTATCTACTCAAATTTAGATTTCCTCAATGCCCCTGGGGTAGTGAATTCCACAGATTCGCAACTCTTTTGCGAGAAGTAATTTCTCCTTATCTCTGATTTAACTCTGCTATCACTCTGCTCCCCTTGTCCTATCACTGTGATCTCTATTTTGACTGACAAGAGGAAACATCCTCTCCACATCTACTCTGTCCATCCCCTTTCGCATTTTATGTACCTCAATTCTATCTCCCCTCGTTCTTCTGAACTCAAGCGTATAGGCCTAAACTGCTCAATCTCAAGACAAGCCATTCATCTCTGGAATTAATCTCGTGAATCTCTTCTGAGCCGCCTCTAATACAACTACATCCCTCCTCAAGGGGGTCAAAACTGTACACGATGCTCCAGGTTAGAAGGCTAACATTTATTGCCTGTTTGCCTGATGAAGGTGGCAGTGGGCTGCCTTGAGCATTTAGAGAATTCCAAGATTTTGACACGGTAATGTCGAAGTCTAAATATATTTATTCATTAACGGCAAGGGAATGTTCTGAGTTGGCATCTCCTTGACTTAAGACGAAGATGACAGCTGACTTGTCCAGCATTAATAACTCCTTTCTTGTTGCAGTCTTCATGGTAAAGAGATAATTAAAAAGAAAATCTCCTTTTGTCATGCACATATCGGTTGGAAACTTTTTTTTTCCCGTATCTGCAAAGCAGAATACATTCACGAGTGAGAGGATCGGTAATGAAGGTACAAAGGGGAAGCCACGTAGGAAGTTTTATCACGGTAAGAAGTCTCACAACACCAGCTTAAAGTCAAGTGAGTGGACGAAGGGGCAGAGCCCCGCAAGCTAGTAGGGTTTACTACCAAATAAACCTGTTGGACTTTAACCTGGTGTTGTGAGACTTCTTACTGTGTTTACCCCAGTCCAACGCTGGCATCATGAGGTTTTATCAAGCAGGCTATTGTTCACTTATGAAGTATTGCTGATAAAAATTAGTTTTCTACAAAGCAATTTTCATCTCAAGAATGGGTGTACAGGGGCTTTGTAATTCAGTTATTGTAATCGCTTTGTTTCACCCACGCAAATGTTTCCTTAGCAACTGCACCACCACCAGTGAGCACCAACGATTTAAACAATTAGTAAGGATCAGGAGCGACAGACGGTGAAGTAATGGTAGAATTGCCTCTTTTAGTTCTACTTTTTGAACAGCCACAATCGATCGTCTCAATTGCATGTCTATTTTAGACCTTTTTTGTTAGATTTGAAAATGAGCAAAGATATTTCTTATTTATATCCCAGGTTTGTAAAACCCAGCTTAGTTTCATTGCTTACTTGACTCCAGCCATTGAATAAATATCCCATTCAGTAAATTCCTGATGTATGTATCTTGTCTCTTGTTTGAAATGAGTTGCATGCAATTCCAGTTAACCACTACAGGTGAAGCTCCCTCTCTCTCCCCCCACCCAATGCTATGAGGCAGCGAGTTCCATAATTTTGACCCAGTGACGATATGAACTTTGATAGCATGTGAATTTATTTTGGGTGTTAGCGATGGAAAGGTGGTAGGAATGGAGGGTCTTAATGACATTACTGTTACTAGAGAGGTGGTGCTCGACAGACTAGAGGGGCTGATTGTGGACAAGTCCCCAGGACCGGATGGAATGCATCCGAGAAATGGCGGAGGTTATAGTGGATGCCTTGGTGGTTATTTTCCAGACGTCGCTGGATTCCGGGGAAGTGCCGGAAGATTGGAAAACGGCTAATGTTACGCCGTAGTTTAAGAAGGGTGCCAGGCAAAAGGCGGGGAATTATAGGCCGGTTAGTTTAACGTCTGTGGTAGGTAAAATGTTAGAATCCGTCATTAAGGAGGAAATTGCGAGGCATCTTGAAGGGAATTGCTTGATAGGGCGGACGCAACACGGTTTCATTAAAGGGAAGTCGTGTCTGACAAATTTACTGGAGTTCTATGAGGATGTGTCTAGGGCAGTGGATAGAGGAGAGCCAGTGGATGTGGTCTTTCTGGATTTTCAGAAGGCGTTTGACAAGGTACCTCACAAGAGGTTATTGCAGAAGGTCAGGGGACATGGAGTTGGGGGTAGGGTGTTAGCGTGGATAGAGGATTGGTTGTCAAGTAGGAGGCAGAGAGGGGGTCAACGGGTGCTATTCGGATTGGCGGTTGGTGACTAGTGGGGTGCCCCAGGGGTCGGTGCTGGGGCCTCAGCTATTTACCATTTATATAGATGATCTGGAGGAGGGAACCGAGTGCAGGGTGTCGAAATTTGCTGATGACACCAAGATTGGGGGAAAGGCAAATTGTGCGGAGGGTGTGAAGAGTCTGCAGAAGGATCTAGATAGGCTGGGCGAATGGGCCAGGAAATGGCAAATGGAATTTAATGTTGGCAAGTGTGAGGTGGTCCACTTTGGTAGGAAGGACTATTACTTACGTAGCGAAAAACTGCAGCAGGCGACGGTGCAGAGGGAACTCGGGGTCCTTGTGCATGAGTCGCAAAAACCCAGTTTGCAGGTGCAGCAGGTGGTCAGGAAGGCAAATGGGATGCTGGCCTTCATAGCGAGGGGGATTGAATTGTGCGGAGGGTGTGGAGAGTCTGCAGAAGGATCTAGATAGGCTGGGCGAATGGGCCAGGAAATGGCAAATGGAATTTAATGTTGGCAAGTGTGAGGTGGTCCACTTTGGTAGGAGGAATGGTAGGAAGGACTATTACTTACGGGGCGAAAAACTGCAGCAGGCGACGGTGCAGAGGGACCTCGGGGTCCTTGTACATGAGTCGCAAAAACCCAGCTTGCAGGTGCAGCAGGTAGTCAGGAAGGCGAATGGGATGCTGGCCTTCATAGCGAAGGGGATTGAATATAAAAGTAGGGAGGTCTTGCTGCAGCTGTATAGGGCATTGGTGAGGCCGCAGCTGGAGTACTGTGTGCAGTTTTGGGCGCCGCACCTGCGCAAGGATGTTTTGGCCCTGGAGGGAGTGCAGAGGAGGTTTACTCGGCTGATACCGGAGTTGAGGGGATTGAGCTATGAGGAGAGGCTGAATAAACTAGGCTTGTACTCGTTAGAGTTTAGAAGAATGAGGGGAGATCTCATTGAGACGTATAAGATGATGAATGGGATGGATAGGATAGAGGTGGAGAGACTGTTCCCGCTCAAAAAAGACAGTAGGACTAGGGGGCACAGCCTCAAGATAAAGGGGGGGCGGTTTAGAACAGAGTTGAGGAGGAACTTCTTCACTCAAAGGGTGGTGAATCTCTGGAATTCTCTGCCCGTTGAAGTGGTGGAGGCTGCCTCGCTAAATATTTTTAAGAAACGGGTTGATGGGTTTTTGATAAGAGAAGGGATTAAGGGTTATGGGGAGAGGGCGGGAAGGTGGAGCTGAGTCACGACAGATCAGCCATGATCTTATTGAATGGCGGGGCAGGCTCGAAGGGCCAGATGGCCTACTCCTGCTCCTATTTCTTATGTTCTTATGAATATAAAAGTAGGGAGGTCTTGCTGCAGCTGTATAGGGCATTGGTGAGGCCGCAGCTGGAGTACTGTGTGCAGTTTTGGGTGCTGCACCTGCGCAAGGATATTTTGGCCCTGGAGGGAGTGCAGAGGAGGTTTACTAGGCTGATACCGGAGTTGAGGGGATTGAGCTATGAGGAGAGGCTGAATAAACTAGGCTTGTACTCGTTAGAGTTTAGAAGAATGAGGGGAGATCTCATTGAGACGTATAAGATGATGAATGGGATGGATAGGATAGAGGTGGAGAGACTCTTCCCACTCAAAAAAGACAGTAGCACTGGGGGGCACAGCCTCAAGATAAAGGGGAGGCGGTTTACAACAGAGTTGAGGAGGAACTTCTTCACTCAAAGGGTGGTGAATCTCTGGAATTCTCTGCCCGTTGAAGTGGTGGAGGCTGCCTCGCTAAATATTTTTAAGAAGCGGGTTGATGGGTTATTGATAAGAGAAGGGATTAAGGGTTATGGGGAGAGGGCAGGAAGGTGGAACTGAGCCACGACAGATCAGCCATGATCTTATTGAATGGCGGGGCAGGCTCGAAGGGCTAGATGGCCTACTCCTGCTCGTATTTCTTATGTTCTTGTTTAGTGTCATAAGTAGGCTTACATTTAACACTGCAATGGAGTTACTGTGAAAATCCCCGAGTTGCCACACCATGGTGCCTCGGTTCGGCTCCACTGAGGGAGAATTTAGCATGGCCAATGTACCTAACCAGCACGTCTTTTGGACTGTGGGATGGAACCAGACCACTTGGAGGAAATCCATGCAGACGTGGGGAGAACGTGCAGACTCGACAAAGATGGTGATCCAAGCTGGGAATCGAACCCTAGTCCCTGGCGCTGTGAGGCAGCAATGCTAACCACAGTGCCACCATACCAGTAAATGTTTTGAGTTGTCTTTAAAAGCATCAAGAACTCATTTCCTGCAACACTCTTCACTGTAACAAGATAATTTTAGAAAAACATGTCCTTTTGAGGGGAGAAAAATTTTGCATCAATTGGAAACTTTAACAATTGGAAAATGGAATTTGTTCACTGTGAAAGGATCAGTAACGATGATTTAAATCTTCAAAGGAGAAGGTCACGTTGGAAGTTACATTATCGAGTCTATTGTCGATAGTTCAGTAGATACGGGTTTTCTAAAGATGTTTATAAAATGCCACATAAATGCCACAGTTCTGGATGAGTATATGGGGTTTAATGGGATTGGGGGTTGTAGATAGGTCTATAGATTGGTGGGGTTGATGTGATCGGCGCAACTCGAGGGCCGAAGGGCCTGTTTGTGCTGTAATGTTCTATGTTCTATGTTCTAATAGACTGATTAATGAAAGACGGATTAAAGAAGCAGTGGCAGTGTGGATACAAAAGTGTTGATTGAGTGTGTGATAGTGAGTAGTTACTTATGAGTGTGTGATAGTGGGTGGTGGTATTTCCCCCTGGGGATAGGTATTAGGGCCATTGCTGCTTTTAATATGTGATTGACCAGGATAGGGGTCATAAATTCAAGATTTGCAGGTGATGAAGAAAAGAATGGTTTGATAGAGCAGACGCAGCACGGATTTGTTAAGGAGAAGTCGTGTTTGACGAATTTATTGGATTTCTGTGAGGATGTGACTTGTGCGGTAGACAGAGGGGAACCGGTGGATGTGGTGTTTTTAGATTTCCAAAAGGCATTTGATAAGGTGCCTCATAGAAGGTTGCTACAGAAGGATCGGGTGCACAGAGTTGGGGGTAAGGTGTTAGCGTGGATAGAGGATTGGCTGTCTGATAGGAAGCAGAGAGTTGATATCAATTGGTGCTAGTCTGATTGGTGGTCGGTGACGAGTGGAGTGCCGCCGGAATCGGTGCTGGGGCCTCAGCTATTTACCATTTATATAGACGACCTGGAGGAAGGGGCTGAGCGTAGGGTGACGAAATTTGCTGATGACACGAAGACGAGTGGAAAAGCAAATTGTGTGGAGGGTGTGGAAAGTCTGCAGAGGGATCTGGATAGGCTGAGCCAGTGGGCGAGGACCTGGCAGATGGAGTATAATGTTAGCAAGTGTGAGGTTATCCACTTTGGCAGAAATAATAGTAGGCGGGATTATTATTTAAAAGACAAAAAGCTGCAGCATGCTACGGTGCAGAGGGATCTGGGGGTCCTTGTGCACGAGTCGCAAAAACCCAGCCTGCAGGTGCAGCAGGTGATCAAGAAGGCGAATGGAATGTTGGCCTTTATAGTGAGGGGGATAGAATATAAAAGCAGGGAGGTCTTGCTGCAACTGTACAGGGCACTGGTGAGGCCGCAACTGGAGTACTGTGTGCAATTTTGGTCGCTGCACTTATGGAAAGATATATTGGCCTAGGAGGGAGTGCAGAGGGAGGGCTCTGCACAGCCTCAAGGTAAGGCGGGGAGACAGTTTAGATCAGAGTTGAGGAGGAACTTCTTCACTCAAAGGGTGGTGAATCTCTGGAATTCTCTGCCTGTTGAAGTCGTGGAGGCTGCCTCGCTAAATATATTTAAGTCATGGGCAGATAGGTTTTTGATAGACAGGGGAATTAAGGGTTATGGGGAGAAAGCAGAAAAGTGGAACTGATCCACTTCAGATCAGCCACGATCTTATTGAATGGCGGGGCAGGCTCGAAGGGCAAGATGGCCTACTCCTGCTCCTATTTCTTATGTTCTTACGTGATGTACATTTTACAAACAGTGAGGATGCCTGGTGAAGGACATGTGACAGATTAATATTAGGAATAACGAGGTGATGCATTTTTGGAGGAAAAATGAGGAGAGACTAAATAAATAAATAGTGCAGTTTTAAAGAAAGATTGGTAACAGACCTGGCGAATTGCACGCACTAACCTTCGAAGATGGTGGACAAAGTGATATGCCTATTTAAAAGCAAAGATTAGGCACAGTTTTATTTTAACAATATTGTAGCAGAACATAGTGCAAAAGCAAGGAGCTTATATTAAATCTTTCTAAAATACTGATTAGGCCTCAACTCGAGTATCATTTTTAAAAAATGTGAAATGAGAACATTGTTGGCAAGGCCAGCATTTATTGCCCATCTCTAATTGTGGTGATGTGGCTCTAGTCAGACTATATTTTGATTTGATGCATTATTGTCATATGTATTAGTATACATTGAAAATATTGTTTCTTGTGCACTGTATAGATAGAACATACTATTCATAGAGAAGGAAGCAAGAGAGTGCAGAATGTTGTGTTACAATCATAGCCATATTTGGAGTATTGTGCACAATTTGGATTCCTGTCTATGGAAGGATGTGCTGAACTGGGAAAGGGCCCGGAGAAGTTTCACAAGGATGATCCAGAAATGCAATGCTTGATGTATGAGAAGCATTTGAGGATTCTGTGTCTGCTCTCGATAAGGTTAGAAGGTTTGGGGGGGAGGTGCGGGGGGGGGGGGGGGGGGGGGGGCAGAGGGGTGGATGTGGCATGGGTGCGGGGAGATCTCATTGAAAGGCCTGGATAGAGTGGGCGTGGAGAGCCTCGGATCTGAGGGCCCAGCCTCAGAGTAAAGAGGTGACCCTTTTAAAAGTGAAACGAGGAGGAAATTCTTTAGCTCGAGGGTGGTGAATCTGTGCAACTCATTACCTCAGAAGGCTGTGGAGGCCAGGTCACGGAGTGTATTTAAGACAGAGATAGGTTCTTGATTGGGAAGGAGATCAAGGGTTATGGGGAAAAGGTGGGAGAATGGGGTTGAGAAACTTAAAAGTCGTGATTGAATGATGGAGTAGACTTGATTCGCTAGTTGGTCTAATTCTACTCTTGGAGTCTGAGGATGTGCACTTGGTGTGGTGGAGGTACACTCTGCTATTAGGTAGCAAGTGGGAGGAATTTGATCTGGTGACACTAAAAGAATGGCAATATATTTCCAAGTCTGGAAGGTGTTGCTGAGAGGAGAACTTGACCTGGTAGTGTTCTCCTACCACTGGAGTTTGCAGATTTAGAAAATGCTGGAAGTCTTGTTGACTCCTCTTTTGAGCATCTTGCATTGTTCCACCCTCCTCACCATTCATTCAAAACCATCATTCGTTACTGCCCTCCCAAGTATGATTAAAAATGTCATCACTGAGGTTTCATCATTATCACTGAGGTCTCTTCACTGCTTTCCTCTCTTAGCCTCTGCACAGAAAGACCTCTAATTCTGCAACTTCCATCTCAACTTATGTCTTCTCTCCTCTGAGTTCAGTCCGAGAACCTTTTTGGCCATGTTATGAATGCACGTTCCGAGGCCATCAAGTCCTAGAGTGACACTTGAGCCCAGAGTTTCTGGACTAGATGTAGAGCTGCCACTTTTAAAGAACAACCCAGCACGGGAAACAGGCCCTTTGGCCCAACTTCTGTCACAAGACCTCCTCACCCAGCCCCTAGTCCCGAATAAAACCATTACTTTCTCTCACCTTGGCCATTCTCCAAATTTCTCTCCTTTAACTACAAGAGGCACTTGGAAGGAAATGATGGACAAGGGGAGGTGATGGCCTACTAGTATTAGACGCTAGACGATTAATCCAGAAACTCAGGTAATGTTCTGGGGATCTGGGTTCAAATCTGGGCAGTGCAGAGAATGGAATTTGAATTCAATAAAGAAAATCTGGAATAAGGAACCTACAGATGGCCATGAAACCATTGTCGATTGTTGGAAAAACTCATCTGGTTAACTAATGTCCTTTAGGGAAGGAAATCTGCCTGGTCTGGCCTACGTGTAACTCTAGATCACAGCAATGTGGTTGACTCTCAATTGCCTTCTGGAACGGCCTAGCAAACCACTTAGTTCAAGGACAACGAGGGATAGGCAATAAACGCTCGCCAGCCAGCAATGCTTATGTCCCAAAAAAACGGTTTATTCATCCGTCACCTGACCGAGCAGGACCACACAAAGCACTATACAGTTCTACTCCTACTATTCCAGGACCATAACAGACAGACGCCAGATGGACGCCAGACGGACGCCAGACAGACGCCAGACGGACACCAGACGCTAGACGGATGCCAGATGCCAGACGGACGCCAGACACCAGACAGACGCCAGACGGACGCCAGACACCAGACAGACGGGCGCCAGACGCCAGACAGACGCCGGACAGACGCCAGACGGACGCCAGACACCAGACAGAAGCCAGCAGACGCCAGACGCCAGACAGATGCCAGACGGGCGCCAGAAGAACGCCAGACGCCAGACAGTAGCCAGACGGACGCCACACAGACACAAGACGGACGCCAGATGCCAGGCAGACGCCAGACGGACGCCAGACACCAGACAGACGCCAGACGGACGCCAGACGCCGGACAGACACCAGACGGATGCCAGACACCAGACAGACGCCAGACGGACGCCAGACAGACGTCCGACGGACGCCAGACGCCGGACAGACACCAGATGGACGCCAGACGGACGCCAGACGCCGGACAGGCACCAGACGGACGCCAGACGGACGCCAGACACCAGACAGACGCCAGACGGACACCAGACGGACGCCAGACGCCGGACAGACGCCAGATGGACGCCAGACCCCAGACAGACGGCAGACGGACGCCAGACGGACGCCAGACGGACGCCAGAAAGACGCCAGACGGACGCCAGACGGACGCCTGACGCCAGACGGACGCCAGACAGACGCCAGACGGACGCCAGAAACCAGACGGACGCCAGACGCCGGACAGACACCAGACGGACGCCAGACGCTACGCCAAACGCCAGGCGCCAGACGGACGCCAGACACCAGACAGAAGCCAGACGGACGCCAGACGCCAGACAGACGTCAGACAGACTCCAGACGGACGCCAGACGCCGGACAGACACCAGCCGGACGCCAGACGCTACTCCAAACACCAGACAGACGCCAGACGGACGCCAGACAGACGTCAGACAGACTCCAGACGGAAGCCAGACGCCGGACAGACGCCAGACAGACGCCAGACGGACGCCAGACGCCAGACGGACGCCAGACGCCAGACGGACGCCAGAAGGACGCCTGACGCCAGACAGAAGCCAGACGGACGCCAGACGCCGGACAGACACCAGACGGACGCCAGACGGACGCCAGACACCAGACAGATGCCAGACAGACGCCAGACGGACTCCAGACACCAGTCAGACGCCAGCAGGCGCCAGACGGACGCCAGACACCAGACAGACGCCAGACGGACGCCAGACGGAGTCCAGACACCAGACAGACGCCAGACAGACGCCAGACGGAGGCCAGACGCCGGACAGACACCAGAAGGACGCCAGACGGACGCCAGACACCAGACAGACGCCAGACAGACGCCAGACGGACGCCAGACGTCAGACAGAAGCCAGACGGACGCCAGACGCCAGGCAGACGGCAGACGGACGCCAGACGCCAGACAGACGCCAGACGGACGCCAGACGTCAGACAGACGCCAGACGTCAGACAGACGCCAGACGCCAGACAGACGCCAGACAGCAGACAGACGCCAGACGGACGCCACACACCAGACAGTCGCCAGACAGACGCCAGACGGACGCCAGACACCAGACAGACGCCAGACGGACGCCAGACACCTGACAGACGCCAGACAGACGCCCGACGGATGCCAGACGCCAGACAGACTCCACACACCAGACAGACGCCAGACGGACGCCAGACGCCAGGCTGACGCCAGACGGACGCCTGACGCCAGACAGACGCCAGGCGGACGCCAGACGCCAGACAGACGTCAGACAGACGCCAGACGGACGCCAGACGTCAGACAGACGCCAGACAGACGCCAGACGCCAGACGGACGCCAGACGCCGGACAGACACCAGCCGGACGCCAGACGCTACTCCAAACACCAGACAGACGCCAGACGGACGCCAGACGTCAGACAGACGTCAGACAGACTCCAGACGGAAGCCAGACGCCGGACAGACGCCAGACAGACGCCAGATGGACGCCAGACGCCAGACGGACGCCAGAAGGACGCCTGACGCCAGACAGAAGCCAGACGGACGCCAGACGCCGGACAGACACCAGACGGACGCCAGACGGACGCCAGACACCAGACAGATGCCAGACAGACGCCAGACGGACTCCAGACACCAGTCAGACGCCAGCAGGCGCCAGACGGACGCCAGACACCAGACAGACGCCAGACGGAGTCCAGACACCAGACAGACGCCAGACAGACGCCAGACGGAGGCCAGACGCCGGACAGACACCAGAAGGACGCCAGACGGACGCCAGACACCAGACAGACGCCAGACGGACGCCAGACGTCAGACAGACGCCAGACGCCAGACGGACGTCAGACACCAGACAGACGCCGGACGGACGCCAAAAGGACGCCAGACGGACGCCAGAAGCCAGACAGACGGCAGACGGACGCCAGACGCCAGACAGACTCCAGACGGACGAAAGACAGATGCCAGACAGACGCCAGGCGGACGCCAGACGGACGCCAGACGCCGGACAGACACCAGAAGGACGCCAGACGGACACCAGACACCAGACAGACGCCAGACGGACGCCAGACGCCAGACAGACGCCAGACGGACGCCAGACAGACGCCAGACGGACGCCAGACACCAGACAGACGCCAGACGGATGCCAGACGCTGGACAGACACCAGACGGACGCCAGACGCCAGACGCCAGCAGGCGCCAGACGGACGCCAGACACCAGACAGACGCCGGAACGGACGCCAGACAGACGCCAGACGACGCCAGACGCCAGACAGACGTCAGACAGACGCCAGACGGACGCCAGACGCCAGACGGACGCCAGACACCAGACAGACGCCAGAAGGACGCCAGAAGGACGCCAGACAGAAGCCAGACGGACGCCAGACGCCGGACAGACACCAGACGGACGCCAGACGGACGCCAGACACCAGACAGACGCCAGAAGGACTCCAGACACCAGTCAGACGGCAGCAGGCGCCAGACGGACGCCAGACACCATACGGACGCCAGACACCAGACAGAGGCCAGACAGACGCCAGAAGGACGCCAGACGCCGGACAGACACCAGAAGGACGCCAGGCGGACGCCAGACACCAGGCAGACGCCAGACAGACGCCAGACGGACGCCAGACGTCAGACAGACGCCAGACAGACGCCAGACGCCAGACGGACGTCAGACACCAGACAGACGCCGGACAGACGCCAGAAGGACGCCAGACGCCAGACAGAAGCCAGACGGACGCCAGACGCCAGACAGACGGCAGACGGACGCCAGACGCCAGACAGACGCCAGACGGACGCCAGACGTCAGACAGACGCCAGACAGACGCCAGACGCCAGACAGACGCCAGACAGCAGACAGACGCCAGACGGACGCCACACACCAGACAGTCGCCAGACAGACGCCAGACGGACGCCAGACACCAGACAGACGCCAGACGGACGCCAGACACCTGACAGACGCCAGACAGACGCCCGACGGATGCCAGACGCCAGACAGACTCCACACACCAGACAGACGCCAGATGGACGCCAGACGCCAGGCTGACGCCAGACGGACGCCTGACGCCAGACAGACGCCAGACGGACGCCAGACGCCAGACAGACGTCAGACAGACGCCAGACGGACGCCAGACGTCAGACAGACGCCAGACAGACGCCAGACGCCAGACGGACGTCAGACACGAGACAGACGCCGGACGGACGCCAGAAGGACGCCAGACGGACGCCAGAAGCCAGACAGACGGCAGACGGACGCCAGACGCCAGACAGACTCCAGACGGACGAAAGACAGATGCCAGACAGACGCCAGGCGGACGCCAGACGGACGCCAGAAACCAGACGGACGCCAGACGCCGGACAGACACCAGACGGACGCCAGACGCTATGCCAAACGCCAGGCGCCAGACGGACGCCAGACACCAGACAGAAGCCAGACGGACGCCAGACGCCAGACAGACGTCAGACAGACTCCAGACGGACGCCAGACGCCGGACAGACACCAGCCGGACGCCAGACGCTACTCCAAACACCAGACAGACGCCAGACGGACGCCAGACGCCAGACAGACGTCAGACAGACTCCAGACGGAAGCCAGACGCCGGACAGACGCCAGACGGACGCCAGACGCCAGACGGACGCCAGACGCCAGACGGACGCCAGAAGGACGCCTGACGCCAGACAGAAGCCAGACGGACGCCAGACGCCGGACAGACACCAGACGGACGCCAGACGGACGCCAGACACCAGACAGATGCCATACAGACGCCAGACGGACTCCAGACACCAGTCAGACGCCAGCAGGCGCCAGACGGACGCCAGACACCAGACAGACGCCAGACGGACGCCAGACGGAGTCCAGACACCAGACAGACGCCAGACAGACGCCAGACGGAGGCCAGACGCCGGACAGACACCAGAAGGACGCCAGACGGACGCCAGACACCAGACAGACGCCAGACAGACGCCAGACGGACGCCAGACGTCAGACAGACGCCAGACAGACGCCAGACGCCAGACGGACGTCAGACACCAGACAGACGCCGGACGGACGCCAGAAGGACGCCAGACGGACGCCAGAAGCCAGACAGACGGCAGACGGACGCCAGACGCCAGACAGACTCCAGACGGACGAAAGACAGATGCCAGACAGACGCCAGGCGGAAGCCAGACGCCGGACAGACACCAGAAGGATGCCAGACGGACACCAGACACCAGACAGACGCCAGACGGACGCCAGACGGGCGCCAGACGCCAGACAGACGCCAGACGGACGCCAGACAGACGCCAGACGGACGCCAGACACCAGACAGACGCCAGACGGATGCCAGACGCCGGACAGACACCAGACGGACCCCAGACGCCAGACACCAGCAGGCGCCAGACGGACGCCAGACACCAGACAGACGCCGGACCGGACGCCAGACAGACGCCAGACGACGCCAGACAGACGTTAGACAGACGCCAGACGGACGCCAGACGCCAGACGGACGCCAGACACCAGACTGACGCCAGATGGACGCCAGAAGGACGCCAGACAGAAGCCAGACGGACGCCAGACGCCGGACAGACACCAGACGGACGCCAGACGGACGCCAGACACCAGACAGACGCCAGAAGGACTCCAGACACCAGTCAGACGGCAGAAGGCGCCAGACGGACGCCAGACACCATACGGACGCCAGACACCAGACAGAGGCCAGACAGACGCCAGAAGGACGCCAGACGCCGGACAGACACCAGAAGGACGCCAGGCGGACGCCAGACACCAGGCAGACGCCAGACAGACGCCAGACGGACGCCAGACGTCAGACAGACGCCAGACAGACGCCAGACGCCAGACGGACGTCAGACACCAGACAGACGCCGGACAAACGCCAGAAGGACGCCAGACGCCAGACAGAAGCCAGACGGACGCCAGACGCCAGACAGACGGCAGACGGACGCCAGACGCCAGACAGACGTCAGACAGACTCCAGACGGACGCCAGACGCCGGACAGACACCAGCCGGACGCCAGACGCTACTCCAAACACCAGACAGACGCCAGACGGACGCCAGACAGACGTCAGACAGACTCCAGACGGAAGCCAGACGCCGGACAGACGCCAGACAGACGCCAGACGGACGCCAGACGCCAGACGGACGCCAGACGCCAGACGGACGCCAGAAGGACGCCTGACGCCAGACAGAAGCCAGACGGACGCCAGACGCCGGACAGACACCAGACGGACGCCAGACGGACGCCAGACACCAGACAGATGCCAGACAGACGCCAGACGGACTCCAGACACCAGTCAGACGCCAGCAGGCGCCAGACGGACGCCAGACACCAGACAGACGCCAGACGGACGCCAGACGGAGTCCAGACACCAGACAGACGCCAGACAGACGCCAGACGGAGGCCAGACGCCGGACAGACACCAGAAGGACGCCAGACGGACGCCAGACACCAGACAGACGCCAGACAGACGCCAGACGGACGCCAGACGTCAGACAGAAGCCAGACGGACGCCAGACGCCAGGCAGACGGCAGACGGACGCCAGACGCCAGACAGACGCCAGACGGACGCCAGACGTCAGACAGACGCCAGACGCCAGACAGACGCCAGACAGCAGACAGACGCCAGACGGACGCCACACACCAGACAGTCGCCAGACAGACGCCAGACGGACGCCAGACACCAGACAGACGCCAGACGGACGCCAGACACCTGACAGACGCCAGACAGACGCCCGACGGATGCCAGACGCCAGACAGACTCCACACACCAGACAGACGCCAGACGGACGCCAGACGCCAGGCTGACGCCAGGCGGACGCCAGACGCCAGACAGACGTCAGACAGACGCCAGACGGACGCCAGACGTCAGACAGACGCCAGACAGACGCCAGACGCCAGACGGACGCCAGACGCCGGACAGACACCAGCCGGACGCCAGACGCTACTCCAAACACCAGACAGACGCCAGACGGACGCCAGACGTCAGACAGACGTCAGACAGACTCCAGACGGAAGCCAGACGCCGGACAGACGCCAGACAGACGCCAGATGGACGCCGGACGCCAGACGCCAGACGGACGCCAGAAGGACGCCTGACGCCAGACAGAAGCCAGACGGACGCCAGACGCCGGACAGACACCAGACGGACGCCAGACGGACGCCAGACACCAGACAGATGCCAGACAGACGCCAGACGGACTCCAGACACCAGTCAGACGCCAGCAGGCGCCAGACGGACGCCAGACACCAGACAGACGCCAGACGGAGTCCAGACACCAGACAGACGCCAGACAGACGCCAGACGGAGGCCAGACGCCGGACAGACACCAGAAGGACGCCAGACGGACGCCAGACACCAGACAGACGCCAGACAGACGCCAGACGGACGCCAGACGTCAGACAGACGCCAGACGCCAGACGGACGTCAGACACCAGACAGACGCCGGACGGACGCCAAAAGGACGCCAGACGGACGCCAGAAGCCAGACAGACGGCAGACGGACGCCAGACGCCAGACAGACTCCAGACGGACGAAAGACAGATGCCAGACAGACGCCAGGCGGACGCCAGACAGACGCCAGACGCCGGACAGACACCAGAAGGACGCCAGACGGACACCAGACACCAGACAGACGCCAGACGGACGCCAGACGGACGCCAGACGCCAGACAGACGCCAGACGGACGCCAGACAGACGCCAGACGGACGCCAGACACCAGACAGACGCCAGACGGATGCCAGACGCTGGAAAGACACCAGACGGACGCCAGACGCCAGCAGGCGCCAGACGGACGCCAGACACCAGACAGACGCCGGAACGGACGCCAGACTGACGCCAGACGACGCCAGACGCCAGACAGACGTCAGACAGACGCCAGACGGACGCCAGACGCCAGACGGACGCCAGACACCAGACAGACGCCAGAAGGACGCCAGACAGAAGCCAGACGGACGCCGGACGCCGGACAGACACCAGACGGACGCCAGACGGACGCCAGACACCAGACAGACGCCAGAAGGACTCCAGACACCAGTCAGACGGCAGCAGGCGCCAGACGGACGCCAGACACCATACGGACGCCAGACACCAGACAGAGGCCAGACAGACGCCAGAAGGACGCCAGACGCCGGACAGACACCAGAAGGACGCCAGGCGGACGCCAGACACCAGGCAGACGCCAGACAGACGCCAGACGGACGCCAGACGTCAGACAGACGCCAGACAGACGCCAGACGCCAGACGGACGTCAGACACCAGACAGACGCCGGACAGACGCCAGAAGGACGCCAGACGCCAGACAGAAGCCAGACGGACGCCAGACGCCAGACAGACGGCAGACGGACGCCAGACGCCAGACAGACGCCAGACGGACGCCAGACGTCAGACAGACGCCAGACAGACGCCAGACGCCAGACAGACGCCAGACAGCAGACAGACGCCAGACGGACGCCACACACCAGACAGTCGCCAGACAGACGCCAGACGGACGCCAGACACCAGACAGACGCCAGACGGACGCCAGACACCTGACAGACGCCAGACAGACGCCCGACGGATGCCAGACGCCAGACAGACTCCACACACCAGACAGACGCCAGATGGACGCCAGACGCCAGGCTGACGCCAGACGGACGCCTGACGCCAGACAGACGCCAGACGGACGCCAGACGCCAGACAGACGTCAGACAGACGCCAGACGGACGCCAGACGTCAGACAGACGCCAGACAGACGCCAGACGCCAGACGGACGTCAGACACGAGACAGACGCCGGACGGACGCCAGAAGGACGCCAGACGGACGCCAGACGGACGCCAGAAGCCAGACAGACGGCAGACGGACGCCAGACGCCAGACAGACTCCAGACGGACGAAAGACAGATGCCAGACAGACGCCAGGCGGACGCCAGACGGACGCCAGAAACCAGACGGACGCCAGACGCCGGACAGACACCAGACGGACGCCAGACGCTACGCCAAACGCCAGGCGCCAGACGGACGCCAGACACCAGACAGAAGCCAGACGGACGCCAGACGCCAGACAGACGTCAGACAGACTCCAGACGGACGCCAGACGCCGGACAGACACCAGCCGGACGCCAGACGCTACTCCAAACACCAGACAGACGCCAGACGGACGCCAGACGCCAGACAGACGTCAGACAGACTCCAGACGGAAGCCAGACGCCGGACAGACGCCAGACAGACGCCAGACGGACGCCAGACGCCAGACGGACGCCAGACGCCAGACGGACGCCAGAAGGACGCCTGACGCCAGACAGAAGCCAGACGGACGCCAGACGCCGGACAGACACCAGACGGACGCCAGACGGACGCCAGACACCAGACAGATGCCATACAGACGCCAGACGGACTCCAGACACCAGTCAGACGCCAGCAGGCGCCAGACGGACGCCAGACACCAGACAGACGCCAGACGGACGCCAGACGGAGTCCAGACACCAGACAGACGCCAGACAGACGCCAGACGGAAGCCAGACGCCGGACAGACACCAGAAGGACGCCAGACGGACGCCAGACACCAGACAGACGCCAGACAGACGCCAGACGGACGCCAGACGTCAGACAGACGCCAGACAGACGCCAGACGCCAGACGGACGTCAGACACCAGACAGACGCCGGACGGACGCCAGAAGGACGCCAGACGGACGCCAGAAGCCAGACAGACGGCAGACGGACAACAGACGCCAGACAGACTCCAGACGGACGAAAGACAGATGCCAGACAGACGCCAGGCGGACGCCAGACGCCGGACAGACACCAGAAGGATGCCAGACGGACACCAGACACCAGACAGACGCCAGACGGACGCCAGACGGGCGCCAGACGCCAGACAGACGCCAGACGGACGCCAGACAGACGCCAGACGGACGCCAGACACCAGACAGACGCCAGACGGATGCCAGACGCCGGACAGACACCAGACGGACCCCAGACGCCAGACACCAGCAGGCGCCAGACGGACGCCAGACACCAGACAGACGCCGGACCGGACGCCAGACAGACGCCAGACGACGCCAGACAGACGTTAGACAGACGCCAGACGGACGCCAGACGCCAGACGGACGCCAGACACCAGACTGACGCCAGATGGACGCCAGAAGGACGCCAGACAGAAGCCAGACGGACGCCAGACGCCGGACAGACACCAGACGGACGCCAGACGGACGCCAGACACCAGACAGACGCCAGAAGGACTCCAGACACCAGTCAGACGGCAGAAGGCGCCAGACGGACGCCAGACACCATACGGACGCCAGACACCAGACAGAGGCCAGACAGACGCCAGAAGGACGCCAGACGCCGGACAGACACCAGAAGGACGCCAGGCGGACGCCAGACACCAGGCAGACGCCAGACAGACGCCAGACGGACGCCAGACGTCAGACAGACGCCAGACAGACGCCAGACGCCAGACGGACGTCAGACACCAGACAGACGCCGGACAAACGCCAGAAGGACGCCAGACGCCAGACAGAAGCCAGACGGACGCCAGACGCCAGACAGACGGCAGACGGACGCCAGACGCCAGACAGACGCCAGACGGACGCCAGACGTCAGACAGACGCCAGACAGACGCCAGACGCCAGACAGACGCCAGACAGCAGACAGACGCCAGACGGACGCCACACACCAGACAGTCGCCAGACAGACACCAGACGGACGCCAGACGCCAGGCTGACGCCAGACGGACGCCAGACGCCAGACAGACGCCAGACGGACGCCAGACGCCAGACAGACGTCAGACAGACGCCAGACGGACGCCAGACACCAGAGAGACGCCAGACGGACGCCAGACGCCAGACAGACGTCAGACAGACGCCAGACGGACGCCAGACGCCAGACAGACGCCAGACGGACGCCAGACACCAGACAGACGCCGGACAGACACCAGACGGGCGCCAGACACCAGACAGACGCCAGACGGACGCCAGACGCCGGACTGACCCCCGACGGACGCCAGACAGACGCCAGACGGACGCCAGACGCCAGACAGACGCCAGACGGACGACAGACGCCAGACAGACGTCAGACAGACGCCAGACGGACGCCAGACGGACGCCAGACGTCAGACTGACGCCACACGGACGCCAGACGCCAGACGGACGCCAGACGCCAGACAGACGCCAGACGGACGCCAGAAGGACGCCAGACGCCAGACTGACGCCAGACGCCGGACAGACACCAGACGGACGCCAGACAGACACCAGACACCAGACAGACGCCAGACGGACGCCAGACGCCAGACAGACGGCAGACGGACGCCAGACGCCAGACGCCTGATAGACGTCAGACAGGCACCAGACGCCAGACGGACGCCAGACACCAGACAGACGCCAGACGGACGCCAGAAGGACGCCAGACGGACGCCAGACGGCAGACGGACGCCAGACTCCAGACAGACGCCAGACGGACGCCAGAAGGACACCAGACGGACGCCAGACGCCAGACGGACGCCAGACACCAGACAGACGACAGACGAACGCCAGAAGGACGCCAGACGCCAAACAGAAGCCAGACGGACGCCAGACGGACACCAGACGGCAGACGGACGCCAGACACCAGACAGACGCCAGCAGGCGCCAGACGGACGCCAGACACCAGACAGACGCCAGACAGACGCCTGACGCCAGACGGACGTCAGACACCAGACAGACGCCGGACAGACGCCAGAAGGACGCCAGACGCCAGACAGAAGCCAGGCGGACGCCAGACGCCAGACAGACGGCAGACAGACGCCAGCCGCCAGACGTACGCCAGACGTCAGACAGACGCCAGACAGACGCCAGACGCCAGACAGACGCCAGACAGCAGACAGACGCCAGACGGACGCCACACACCAGATAGTCGCCAGACAGACGCCAGACGGACGCCAGACACCAGACAGACGCCAGACAGACGCCACACGGACGCCAGACACCTGACAGACGCCAGACAGACGCCCGACGGATGCCAGACGCCAGACAGACTCCACACACCAGACAGACGCCAGACGGACGCCAGATGCCAGGCTGACGCCAGATGGACGCCAGACACCAGAGAGGCGCCAGACGCCAGACAGACGTCAGACAGACGCCAGGCGCCAGACAGACGCCAGACGACGCCAGACGGACACCAGACGCCAGACAGACGTCAGACAGACGCCAAACGGACGTCAGACGCCTGACGGACGCCAGACAGACGTCAGGCAGCAGACAGACGCCAGACGGACGCCACACACCAGACAGTCGCCAGACAGACGCCAGACGGATGCCAGACACCAGACAGACGCCAGACAGACGCCAGACGGACGCCAGACACCAGACAGACGTCAGACAGACGCCAGACGGAGGCCAGACACCAGACAGACGCCGGTCAGACGCCAGACAGACGTCAGGCAGCAGACAGACGCCAGACGGACGCCGCACACCAGACAGTCGCCAGACAGACGACAGACGGACGCCAGACACCAGACAGACGCCAGACAGACGCCAGACGGACGCCAGACACCTGACAGACGCCAGACAGACGCCCGGCGGATGCCAGATGCCAGACAGACGCCACACACCAGACAGACGCCAGACGGAAGCCAGACGGACGCCAGACTGACGCCAGACACCAGACAGACGCCAGCAGGCGCCAGACGGACGCCAGACGCCAGACAGACGTCAGACAGACGCCAGACGGACGCCAGACACCAGACAGACGTCAGACAGACGCCAGACGGACGCCAGACACCAGAGAGACGCCAGACGGACGCCAGACGCCAGACAGACGTCAGACAGACGCCAGACGGACGCCAGACGCCAGACAGACGCCAGACGGACACCAGACGCCAGACAGACGTCAGACAGACGCCAAACGGACGTCAGACACCGGACAGACGCCTGACGGACGCCAGACACCAGACAGACGCCAGACGGACGCCAGACACCTGACAGACGCCAGACAGACGCCCGGCGGATGCCAGATGCCAGACAGACGCCACACACCAGACAGACGCCAGACGGAAGCCAGACGGACGCCAGACGCCAGACTGACGCCAGACGGACGCCAGACGCCAGACGGACGCCAGACGGACGCCAGACGCCAGGCAGACAACAGACAGACGCCAGACGGACGCCAGCAGGCGCCAGACGGACGCCAGACACCAGACAGACGCCAGACGCCAGACAGACGCCACACACCAGACAGACGCCAGACGGAAGCCAGACGCCGGACAGACACCAGACGGACGCCAGACGAACACCAGGCACCAGACAGACGCCAGACGGACTCCAGACACCAGTCAGACGCCAGCAGGCGCCAGACGGACGCCAGACACCAGACGGACGCCAGACGTCAGACAGACGCCAGACGGACGTCAGACACCAGACAGACGCCGGACAGACGCCAGAAGGACGCCAGACAGAAGCCAGACGGACGCCAGACGGACGCCAGACGCCAGACAGGCGGCAGACGGACGCCAGACGCCAGACAGACGCCAGACGGACGCCAGACACCAGACAGACGTCAGACAGACGCCAGACGGAGGCCAGACACCAGACAGACGCCGGTCAGACGCCAGACAGACGTCAGGCAGCAGACAGACGCCAGACGGACGCCGCACACCAGACAGTCGCCAGACAGACGACAGACGGACGCCAGACACCAGACAGACGCCAGACAGACGCCAGACGGACGCCAGACACCTGACAGACGCCAGACAGACGCCCGGCGGATGCCAGATGCCAGACAGACGCCACACACCAGACAGACGCCAGACGGAAGCCAGACGGACGCCAGACTGACGCCAGACACCAGACAGACGCCAGCAGGCGCCAGACGGACGCCAGACGCCAGACAGACGTCAGACAGACGCCAGACGGACGCCAGACACCAGACAGACGTCAGACAGGCGCCAGACGGACGCCAGACACCAGAGAGACGCCAGACGGACGCCAGACGCCAGACAGACGTCAGACAGACGCCAGACGGACGCCAGACGCCAGACAGACGCCAGACGGACACCAGACGCCAGACAGACGTCAGACAGACGCCAAACGGACGTCAGACACCGGACAGACGCCTGACGGACGCCAGACACCAGACAGACGCCAGACAGACGCCAGACGGACGCCAGACACCTGACAGACGCCAGACAGACGCCCGGCGGATGCCAGATGCCAGACAGACGCCACACACCAGACAGACGCCAGACGGAAGCCAGACGGACGCCAGACGCCAGACTGACGCCAGACGGACGCCAGACGCCAGACGGACGCCAGACGGACGCCAGACGCCAGACAGACAACAGACAGACGCCAGACGGACGCCAGCAGGCGCCAGACGGACGCCAGACACCAGACAGACGCCAGACGCCAGACAGACGCCACACACCAGACAGACGCCAGACGGAAGCCAGACGCCGGACAGACACCAGACGGACGCCAGACGAACACCAGGCACCAGACAGACGCCAGACGGACTCCAGACACCAGTCAGACGCCAGCAGGCGCCAGACGGACGCCAGACACCAGACAGACGCCAGACGGACGCCAGACACCAGACAGAGGCAAGACAGACGCCAGACGGACGCCAGACGCCGGACAGACACCAGAAGGACGCCAGACGGACGCCAGACACCAGACAGACGCCAGACAGACGCCAGACGGACGCCAGACGTCAGACAGACGCCAGACGCCAGACGGACGTCAGACACCAGACAGACGCCGGACAGACGCCAGAAGGACGCCAGACAGAAGCCAGATGGACGCCAGACGGACGCCAGACGCCAGACAGGCGGCATACGGACGCCAGACGCCAGACAGACGCCAGACGGACGCCAGACACCAGACAGACGCCAGACGGACGCCAGACGCCAGACAGACGCCAGACAGCAGACAGACGCCAGACAGCAGACAGACGCCAGACGGACGCCAGACACCAGACAGACGCCAGACAGACGCCAGACGGACGCCAGACACCTGACAGACGCCAGACAGACGCCCGACGGATGCCAGACGCCAGACAGACTCCACACACCAGGCAGACGCCAGACGGACGCCAGACGGACGCCAGACACCAGACAGACGCCAGACAGACGCCAGACGGACTCCAGACACCAGTCAGACGCCAGCAGGCGCCAGACGGACGCCAGACACCAGACAGACGCCAGACGGACGCCAGACACCAGACAGAGGCAAGACAGACGCCAGACGGACGCCAGACGCCGGACAGACACCAGAAGGACGACAGACGGACGCCAGACACCAGACAGACGCCAGACAGACGCCAGACGTCAGACAGACGCCAGACAGACGCCAGACGCCAGACGCCAGACGGACGTCAGACACCAGACAGACGCCGGACAGACGCCAGAAGGACGCCAGACAGAAGCCAGACGGACGCCAGACGGACGCCAGACGCCAGACAGTCGCCAGACAGACGCCAGACGGACGCCAGACACCAGACAGACGCCAGACAGACGCCAGACGGACGCCAGACACCTGACAGACTCCAGACAGACGCCCGACAGATGCCAGACGCCAGACAGACTCCACACCAGACAGACGCCAGACGGACGCCAGACGGACGCCAGACGCCAGGCTGACGCCAGACAGACGCCAGACGCCAGACAGACGCCAGACGGACGCCAGACGGACGCCAGACGCCAGGCTGACGCCAGACAGACGCCAGACGCCAGACAGACGCCAGACGGACGCCAGACGGACGCCAGACAGACGTCAGGCAGCAGACAGACGCCAGACGGACGCCAGACGGACGCCAGACACCTGACAGACGCCAGAGAGACGCCCGGCGGAAGCCAGATGCCAGACAGACGCCACACACCAGACAGAGGCCAGGCGGAAGCCAGACGGACGCCAGACGCCAGACTGACGCCAGACGGACGCCAGACGCCAGACAGACGCCAGACGGACGCCAGACACACGCCAGACGGACGCCAGACACCAGACAGAGGCAAGACAGACGCCAGACGGACGCCAGACGCCGGACAGACACCAGAAGGACGCCAGACGAACACCAGACACCAGACAGACGCCAGACAGACGCCAGACGGACTCCAGACACCAGTCAGACGCCAGCAGGCGCCAGACGGACGCCAGACACCAGACAGACGCCAGACGGACGCCAGACAACAGACAGAGGCAAGACAGACGCCAGACGGACGCCAGACGCCGGACAGACACCAGAAGGACGCCAGACGGACGCCAGACACCAGACAGACGCCAGACAGACGCCAGACGGACGCCAGACGTCAGACAGACGCCAGACAGACGCCAGACGCCAGACGGACGTCAGACACCAGACAGACGCCGGACAGACGCCAGAAGGACGCCAGACAGAAGCCAGACGGACGCCAGACGGACGCCAGACGCCAGACAGGCGGCAGACGGACGCCAGACGCCAGACAGACGCCAGACGGACGCCAGACACCAGACAGACGTAAGACGGACGCCAGACGCCAGACAGACGCCAGACAGCAGACAGACGCCAGACGGACGCCACACACCAGACAGTCGCCAGACAGACGCCAGACGGACGCCAGACACCAGACAGACGCCAGACAGACGCCAGACGGACGCCAGACACCTGACAGACGCCAGACAGACGCCCGACGGATGCCAGACGCCAGACAGACTCCACACACCAGACAGACGCCAGACGGACGCCAGACGGACGCCAGACACCAGACAGACGCCAGACAGACGCCAGACGGACTCCAGACACCAGTCAGATGCCAGCAGGCGCCAGACGGACGCCAGACACCAGACAGACGCCAGACGGACGCCAGACACCAGACAGAGGCAAGACGGACGCCAGACGCCGGACAGACACCAGAAGGACGCCAGACGGACGCCAGACACCAGACAGACGCCAGACAGACGCCAGACGGACGCCAGACGTCAGACAGACGCCAGACAGACGCCAGACGCCAGACGGACGTCAGACACCAGACAGACGCCGGACAGACGCCAGAAGGACGCCAGACAGAAGCCAGACGGACGCCAGACGGACGCCAGACGCCAGACAGGCGGCAGACGGACGCCAGACGCCAGACAGACGCCAGACGGACGCCAGACACCAGACAGACGCCAGACGGACGCCAGACGCCAGACAGACGCCAGACACCAGACAGACGCCAGACAGACGCCAGACGCCGGACAGACACCAGACGGACGCCAGACAGACACCAGACAGATGCCAGACGGACGCCAGACGCCAGACAGAGGCCAGACGGACGCCAGACGCCAGACAGACGCCAGACGGACGCCTGACGCCAGACGGACGCCAGGAGGACGCCAGACGGACGCCAGACGCCAGACGGACGCCATAAGGACGTCAGACGCCAGACAGAAGCCAGACGGACGCCAGGCGGACGCCAGACGGAAGCCAGACGCCAGACAGATGCCAGACGGACGCCAGACACCAGACAGACACCAGACAGACGCCAGACGGACGCCAGACACCTGTCAGACGCCAGACGCCAGACAGACGCCAGACGGGCACCAGACGGATGCCAGACACCAGACGCCGGACAGACACCAGACGGACGCCAGACAGACGCCAAACAGACGCCAGACACCAGACAGACGCCAGGCGGATGTCAGACGCCAGACAGACGTCAGAAAGACGCCAGACGGACGCCAGACGTCAGACAGACGCCAGACGCCAGACGGACGCCAGACACCAGACAGACGCCAGACGGACGCCAGACAGACGGCAGACGGACGCCAGACACCAGACAGACGCCGGACAGACGCCAGACGGCCGCCAGACGGACGCCAGACAGCAGACAGACGCCAGACGGACGCCAGACGCTGGACTGACCCCCGACGGACGCCAGACATACGCCAGACGGACGCCAGACGCCAGACAGACGCCAGACGGACGACAGACGCCAGACAGGCGTCATACAGACGCCAGACGTCGGACAGACGCCAGACGGACGCCAGACGCCACACGGACGCCAGGCGCCAGACAGAAGCCAGACGGACGCCAGACGGACGCCAGACGCTGGACTGACCCCCGACGGACGCCAGACAGACGCCAGACGCCGGACAGCCGCCAGACAGACGCCAGACGGACGACAGACGCCAGACAGGCGTCATACAGACGCCAGACGGACGCCAGACGTCAGACAGACGCCAGACGGACGCCAGACGCCAGACAGACGCCAGACGGACGCCAGAAGGACGCCAGTCGCCAGACAGAAGCCAGACGGACGCCAGGCGCCAGACAGACGCCAGACGGACGCCAGACGGAAGCCAGACGTCAGACGGACGCCAGACGCCAGACGGACGCCAGACGCCAGAGAGACTCCAGACGGACGCCAGACGGACGCCAGACGCCAGACAGACGCCAGACGGACGCCAGACGCCAGACAGACGGCAGACGGACGCCAGACGCCAGACAGACGACAGACGAACGCCAGAAGGACGCCAGACGCCAAACAGAAGCCAGACGGACGCCAGACGGACACCAGACGGCAGACGGACGCCAGACACCAGACAGACGCCAGCAGGCGCCAGACGGACGCCAGACACCAGACAGACGCCAGTTGAACGCCAGATGGACGCCAGACGCCAGACAGACGCCAGACGACGCCAGACGGACACCAGACGCCAGACAGACGTCAGACAGACGCCAAACGGACGTCAGACACCAGACAGACGCCTGACGGACGCCAGACAGACGTCAGGCAGCAGACAGACGCCAGACGGACGCCACACACCAGACAGTCGCCAGACAGACGCCAGACGGACGCCAGACACCAGACAGACGCCAGACAGACGCCAGACGGACGCCAGACACCTGACAGACGCCAGACAGACGCCCGGCGGATGCCAGATGCCAGACTGACGCCACACACCAGACAGACGCCAGACGGAAGCCAGACGGACGCCAGACGGACGCCAGACGCCAGACGGACGCCAGACGGACGCTAGACGCCAGACAGACGTCAGGCAGCAGACAGACGCCAGACGGACGCCAGACGGACGCCAGACACCTGACAGACGCCAGAGAGACGCCCGGCGGATGCCAGACGCCAGACAGACACCAGACGGACGTCACACACCAGACAGTCGCCAGACAGACGCCAGACGGACGCCAGACACCAGACAGACGCCAGACACCTGACAGACGCCAGACAGACGCCCGACGGATGCCAGACGCCAGACAGACGCCACACTCCAGAAAGTCGCCAGAAGGACGCCAGACGCCAGACTGACGCCAGACGGACGCCAGACGCCTGACAGTGACGACAGACACCAGACGGCAGACAGACGTCCGACAGACGCCAGACACCAGAGAGACGCCAGACGACGCCAGACGCCAGACAGACGTCAGACAGACGACAGACGGATGCCAGACGCCAGACAGACGCCAGACGCCAGACGGACGCCAGACACCAGACAGACGCCGGACAGACGCCAGACCGGCGCCAGACGGACGCCAGACACCAGACAGACGCCAGACTGACGCCAGACGCCGGACTGACCCCCGACGTCGCCAGACAGACGCCAGACGGACGCCAGACGCCGGACAGACGCCAGACGGACGACAGACGCCAGACAGGCGTCATACAGACGCCAGACGGACGCCAGACGTCAGACAGACGCCAGACGGACGCCAGACGCCAGACGCCAGACAGACGCCAGACGGACGCCAGAAGGACGCCAGACGCCAGACAGAAGCCAGACGGACGCCAGACGGACGCCAGACGCCAGACAGACGCCAGACGGACGCCAGACGCCAGACGGACGCCAGACGCCAGACGGACGCCAGACGGACGCCAGACGCCAGACAGACGCCAGACGGACGCCAGACGGGCGCCAGACACCAGACAGACGCCAGACAGACGCCAGACGCCGGTCAGACACCAGACGGACGCCAGACAGACACCAGACAGACGCCAGACGGACGCCAGACACCAGACAGACGCCAGACAGACGCCAGACGGACTCCAGACACCAGTCAGACGCCAGCAGGCGCCAGACGGACGCCAGATACCAGACAGACGCCAGACGGACGCCAGACACCAGACAGAGGCAAGACAGACGCCAGACGGACGCCAGACGCCGGACAGACACCAGAAGGACGCCAGACGGACGCCAGACACCAGACAGACGCCCGACAGACGCCAGACGGACGCCAGACGTCAGACAGACGCCAGACAGACGCCAGACGCCAGACGGACGTCAGACACCAGACAGACGCCGGACAGACGCCAGAAGGACGCCAGACAGAAGCCAGACGGACGCCAGACGGACGCCAGACGCCAGACAGGCGGCAGACGGACGCCAGACGCCAGACAGACGCCAGACGGACGCCAGACACCAGACAGACGCCAGACGGACGCCAGACGCCAGACAGACGCCAGACAGCAGACAGACGCCAGACAGCAGACAGACGCCAGACGGACGCCACACACCAGACAGTCGCCAGACAGACGCCAGACGGACGCCAGACACCTGACAGACGCCAGACAGACGCCCGACGGATGCCAGACGCCAGACAGACTCCACACACCAGACAGACGCCAGACGGACGCCAGACGGACGCCAGACACCAGACAGACTCCAGACAGACACCAGACGGACTCCAGATACCAGTCAGACGCCAGCAGGCGCCAGACGGACGCCAGACACCAGACAGACGCCAGACGGACGCCAGACACCAGACAGAGGCAAGACAGACGCCAGACGGACGCCAGACGCCGGACAGACGCCAGAAGGACGCCAGACACCAGACAGACGCCAGACGGACGCCAGACGTCAGACAGACGCCAGACAGACGCCAGACGCCAGACGGACGTCAGACACCAGACAGACGCCGGACAGACGCCAGAAGGACGCCAGACAGAAGCCAGACGGACGCCAGACGGACGCCAGACGCCAGACAGGCGGCAGACGGACGCCAGACGCCAGACAGACGCCAGACGGACGCCAGACACCAGACAGACGTCAGACAGACGCCAGACGGAGGCCAGACACCAGACAGACGCCGGTCAGACGCCAGACAGACGTCAGGCAGCAGACAGACGCCAGACGGACGCCGCACACCAGACAGTCGCCAGACAGACGACAGACGGACGCCAGACACCAGACAGACGCCAGACGGACGCCAGACACCTGACAGACGCCAGACAGACGCCCGGCGGATGCCAGATGCCAGACAGACGCCAGACGGAAGCCAGACGGACGCCAGACTGACGCCAGACACCAGACAGACGCCAGCAGGCGCCAGACGGACGCCAGACGCCAGACAGACGTCAGACAGACGCCAGACGGACGCCAGCAGGCGCCAGACGGACGCCAGACACCAGACAGACGCCAGACGGACGCCAGACGCCAGACAGACGTCAGACAGACGCCAGACGGACGCCAGACGCCAGCCAGACGCCAGACGGACACCAGACGCCAGACAGACGTCAGACAGACGCCAAACTGACGTCAGACACCGGACAGACGCCTGACGGACGCCAGACACCAGACAGACGCCAGACAGACGCCAGACGGACGCCAGACACCTGACAGACGCCAGACAGACGCCCGGCGGATGCCAGATGCCAGACAGACGCCACACACCAGACAGACGCCAGACGGAAGCCAGACGGACGCCAGACGCCAGACTGACGCCAGACGGACGCCAGACGCCAGACGGACGCCAGACGGACGCCAGACGCCAGACAGACAACAGACAGACGCCAGACGGACGCCAGCAGACGCCAGACGGACGCCAGACACCAGACAGACGCCAGACGGACGCCAGACGCCACACACCAGACAGACACCAGACGGAAGCCAGACGCCGGACAGACACCAGACGGACGCCAGACGAACACCAGGCACCAGACAGACGCCAGACAGACGACAGACGGACTCCAGACACCAGTCAGACGCCAGCAGGCGCCAGACGGACGCCAGACACCAGACAGACGCCAGACGGACGCCAGACACCAGACAGAGGCAAGACAGACGCCAGACGGACGCCAGACGCCGGACAGACACCAGAAGGACGCCAGACGGACGCCAGACACCAGACAGACGCCAGACAGACGCCAGACGGACGCCAGACGTCAGACAGACGCCAGACAGACGCCAGACGCCAGACAGACGCCAGAAGGACGCCAGACGGACGCCAGACACCAGACAGACGCCAGACAGACGCCAGACGGACGCCAGACGTCAGACAGACGCCAGACAGACGCCAGACGCCAGACGGACGTCAGACACCAGACAGATGCCGGACAGACGCCAGACGGACGCCAGACGCCAGACAGGCGGCAGACGGACGCCAGACGCCAGACAGACGCCAGACGGACGCCAGACACCAGACAGACGCCAGACGGACGCCAGACAGACACCAGACAGACGCCAGACGGACGCCAGACGCCAGACAGACGCCAGACGAACGCCAGACGCCAGACAGACGCCAGACAGACGCCAGACGGACGCCAGACGCCAGACGGACGCCAGGAGGACGCCAGACGGACGCCAGACGCCAGACACCAGACAGACGCCAGACGGACGCCATAAGGACGTCAGATGCCAGACAGAAGCCAGACGGACGCCAGGCGGACGCCAGACGGAAGCCAGACGCCAGACAGACGCCAGACAGACGCCAGACGCCAGACAGACGCCAGACGGGCACCAGACGGATGCCAGACACCAGACGCCGGACAGACACCAGACGGACGCCAGACACGCCAAACGGACACCAGACACCAGACAGACGCCAGACGGATGCCAAACGCCAGACAGACGTCAGACAGACGCCAGACGGGCGCCAGACGTCAGACAGACGCCAGACGCCAGACGCCAGACGGACTCCAGACACCAGACAGACGCCGGACAGACGCCAGAAGGACGACAGACAGAAGCCAGACGGACGCCAGACGGACGCCAGACGCCAGACAGGCGGCAGACGGTCGCCAGACGCCAGACAGACGCCAGACGGACGCCAGACACCAGACAGACTTCAGACAGACGCCAGACGGAGGCCAGACACCAGACAGACGCCGGTCAGACGCCAGACAGACGTCAGGCAGCAGACAGACGCCAGACGGACGCCGCACACCAGACAGTCGCCAGACAGACGACAGACGGACGCCAGACACCAGACAGACGCCAGACAGACGCCAGACGGACGCCAGACACCTGACAGACGCCCGGCGGATGCCAGATGCCAGACAGACGCCACACACCAGACAGACGCCAGACGGAAGCCAGACGGACGCCAGACTGACGCCAGACACCAGACAGACGCCAGCAGGCGCCAGACGGACGCCAGACGCCAGACAGACGTCAGACAGACGCCAGACGGACGCCAGCAGGCGCCAGACGGACGCCAGACACCGGACAGACGTCAGACAGGCGCCAGACGGACGCCAGACACCAGAGAGACGCCAGACGGACGCCAGACGCCAGACAGACGTCAGACAGACGCCAGACGGACTCCAGACACCAGTCCGACGCCAGCAGGCGCCAGACGGACGCCAGACACCAGACAGACGCCAGACGGACGCCAGACACCAGACAGAGGCAAGACAGACGCCAGACGGACGCCAGACGCCGGACAGACACCAGAAGGACGCCAGACGGACGCCAGACACCAGTCAGACGCCAGACAGACGCCAGACTGACGCCAGACGTCAGACAGACGCCAGACAGACGCCAGACGCCAGACGGACGTCAGACACCAGACAGACGCCGGACAGACGCCAGAAGGACGCCAGACAGAAGCCAGACGGACGCCAGACGGATGTCAGACGCCAGACAGACGTCAGAAAGACGCCAGACGGACGCCAGACGTCAGACAGACGCCAGACGCCAGACGGACGCCAGACACCAGACAGACGCCAGACGGACGCCAGACAGACGGCAGACGGACGCCAGACACCAGACAGACGCCGGACAGACGCCAGACGGCCGCCAGACCGACGCCAGACAGCAGACAGACGCCAGACGGACGCCAGACGCTGGACTGACCCCCGACGGACGCCAGACATACGCCAGACGGACGCCAGACGCCAGACAGACGCCAGACGGACGACAGACGCCAGACAGGCGTCATACAGACGCCAGACGTCGGACAGACGCCAGACGGACGCCAGACGCCACACGGACGCCAGGCGCCAGACAGAAGCCAGACGGACGCCAGACGGACGCCAGACGCTGGACTGACCCCCGACGGACGCCAGACAGACGCCAGACGCCGGACAGCCGCCAGACAGACGCCAGACGGACGACAGACGCCAGACAGGCGTCATACAGACGCCAGACGGACGCCAGACGTCAGACAGACGCCAGACGGACGCCAGACGCCAGACAGACGCCAGACGGACGCCAGAAGGACGCCAGACGCCAGACAGAAGCCAGACGGACGCCAGGCGCCAGACAGACGCCAGACGGACGCCAGACGGAAGCCAGACGTCAGACGGACGCCAGACGCCAGACGGACGCCAGACGCCAGAGAGACTCCAGACGGACGCCAGACGGACGCCAGACGCCAGACAGACGCCAGACGGACGCCAGACGCCAGACAGACGGCAGACGGACGCCAGACGCCAGACAGACGACAGACGGACGCCAGACGCCAAACAGAAGCCAGACGGACGCCAGACGGACACCAGACGGCAGACGGACGCCAGACACCAGACAGACGCCAGCAGGCGCCAGACGGACGCCAGACACCAGACAGTCGCCAGACGGACGCCACACACCAGACAGTCGCCAGACAGACGCCAGACGGACGCCAGACACCAGACAGACGCCAGACAGACGCCAGACGGACGCCAGACACCTGACAGACGCCAGACAGACGCCCGACGGATGCCAGACGCCAGACAGACTCCACACACCAGACAGACGCCAGACGGACGCCAGACGGACGCCAGACACCAGACAGACGCCAGACAGACGCCAGACGGACTCCAGACACCAGTCAGATGCCAGCAGGCGCCAGACGGACGCCAGACACCAGACAGACGCCAGACGGACGCCAGACACCAGACAGAGGCAAGACAGACGCCAAACGGACGCCAGACGCCGGACAGACACCAGAAGGACGCCAGACGGACGCCAGACACCAGACAGACGCCAGACAGACGCCAGACGGACGCCAGACGTCAGACAGACGCCAGACAGACGCCAGACGCCAGACGGACGTCAGACACCAGACAGACGCCGGACAGACGCCAGAAGGACGCCAGACAGAAGCCAGACGGACGCCAGACGGACGCCAGACGCCAGACAGGCGGCAGACGGACGCCAGACGCCAGACAGACGCCAGACGGACGCCAGACACCAGACAGACGCCAGACGGACGCCAGACGCCAGACAGACGCCAGACACCAGACAGACGCCAGACAGACGCCAGACGCCGGACAGACACCAGACGGACGCCAGACAGACACCAGACAGATGCCAGACGGACGCCAGACGCCAGACAGAGGCCAGACGGACGCCAGACGCCAGACAGACGCCAGACGGACGCCTGACGCCAGACGGACGCCAGGAGGACGCCAGACGGACGCCAGACGGACGCCAGACGCCAGACGGACGCCATAAGGACGTCAGACGCCAGACAGAAGCCAGACGGACGCCAGGCGGACGCCAGACGGAAGCCAGACGCCAGACAGACGCCAGACGGACGCCAGACACCAGACAGACACCAGACAGACGCCAGACGCCAGACTGACGCCAGACACCAGACAGACGCCAGCAGGCGCCAGACGGACGCCAGACGCCAGACAGACGTCAGACAGACGCCAGACGGACGCCAGCAGGCGCCAGACGGACGCCAGACACCAGACAGACGTCAGACAGGCGCCAGACGGACGCCAGACACCAGAGAGACGCCAGACGGACGCCAGACGCCAGACAGACGTCAGACAGACGCCAGACGGACGCCAGACGCCAGACAGACGCCAGACGGACACCAGACGCCAGACAGACGTCAGACAGACGCCAAACGGACGTCAGACACCAGACAGACGCCTGACGGACGCCAGACACCAGACAGACGCCAGACAGACGCCCGACGGACGCCAGACGCCAGACGGACGCCAGACACCAGACAGACGCCAGACGGACGCCAGAAGGACGCCAGACGGACGCCAGACACCAGACGGACGCCAGACACCAGACAGCCGACAGACGGACGCCAGAAGGACGCCAGACAGAAGCCAGACGGACGCCAGACGGACACCAGACGGCAGACAGACGCCAGACGGACGCCAGACACCAGACAGACGCCAGCAGGCACCAGACGGACGCCAGACACCAGACAGACGCCAGACGGACGCCAGACGGACGCCAGACGCCAGACAGACGCCAGACGACGCCAGACGGACGCCAGACGCCAGACAGACGTCAGACAGACGCCAGACGGACGCCAGACACCAGACAGACGCCGGTCGGACGCCAGACAGACGTCAGGCAGCAGACAGACGCCAGACGGACGCCGCACACCAGACAGTCGCCAGACAGACGACAGACGGACGCCAGACACCAGACAGACGCCAGACAGACGCCAGACGGACGCCAGACACCAGACAGAGGCAAGACAGACGCCAGACGGACGCCAGACGCCGGACAGACACCAGAAGGACGCCAGACGGACGCCAGACACCAGACAGACGCCAGACAGACGCCAGACGGACGCCAGACGTCAGACAGACGCCAAACAGACGCCAGACGCCAGACGGACGTCAGACACCAGACAGACGCCGGACAGACGCCAGAAGGACGCCAGACAGAAGCCAGACGGACGCCAGACGGACGCCAGACGCCAGACAGGCGGCAGACGGACGCCAGACGCCAGACAGACGCCAGACGGACGCCAGACACCAGACAGACGCCAGACGGACGCCAGACGCCAGACAGACGCCAGACAGCAGACAGACGCCAGACAGCAGACAGACGCCAGACGGACGCCACACACCAGACAGTCGCCAGACAGACGCCAGACGGACGCCAGACACCAGACAGACGCCAGACAGACGCCAGACGGACGCCAGACACCTGACAGACGCCAGACAGACGCCCGACGGATGCCAGAAGCCAGACAGACTCCACACACCAGACAGGCGCCAGACGGACGCCAGACGGACGCCAGACACCAGACAGACGCCAGACAGACGTCAGATGGACTCCAGACACCAGTCAGACGCCAGCAGGCGCCAGACGGACGCCAGACACCAGACAGACGCCAGACGGACGCCAGACACCAGACAGAGGCAAGACAGACGCCAGACGGACGCCAGACGCCGGACAGACACCAGAAGGACGCCAGACGGACGCCAGACACCAGACAGACGCCAGACAGACGCCAGACGGACGCCAGACGTCAGACAGACGCCAGACGCCAGACGGACGTCAGACACCAGACAGACGCCGGACAGACGCCAGAAGGACGCCAGACAGAAGCCAGACGGACGCCAGACGGACGCCAGACGGCAGACAGGCGGCAGACGGACGCCAGACGCCAGACAGACGCCAGACGGACGCCAGACACCAGACAGACGCCAGACGGACGCCAGACAGACGCCAGACAGCAGACAGACGCCAGACAGCAGACAGACGCCAGACGGACGCCACACACCAGACAGTCGCCAGACAGACGCCAGACGGACGCCAGACACCAGACAGACGCCAGACAGACGCCAGACGGACGCCAGACACCTGACAGACTCCAGACAGACGCCCGACAGATGCCAGACGCCAGACAGACTCCACACACCAGACAGACGCCAGACGGACGCCAGACGGACGCCAGACGCCAGGCTGACGCCAGACAGACGCCAGACAGACGCCAGACGGACGCCAGACGGACGCCAGACAGACGTCAGGCAGCAGACAGACGCCAGACGGACGCCAGACGGACGCCAGACACCTGACAGACGCCAGAGAGACGCCCGGCGGATGCCAGATGCCAGACAGACGCCACACACCAGACAGAGGCCAGGCGGAAGCCAGACGGACGCCAGACGCCAGACTGACGCCAGACGGACGCCAGACGGACGCCAGACGCCAGACAGACGTCAGACAGACGCCAAACGGACGCCAGACACCAGACAGACGCCAGACGGACGCCAGACAAACGTCAGGCAGCAGACAGACGCCAGACGGACGCCAGACGGACGCCAGACACCTGACAGACGCCAGAGAGACGCCCGGCGGATGCCAGATGCCAGACAGACGCCAGGCGGAAGCCAGACGGACGCCAGACGCCAGACTGACGCCAGACGGACGCCAGACGCCAGACGAACGCCAGACGGACGCCAGACGCCAGACAGACGTCAGACAGACGCCAGACGGACGCCAGACACCAGACAGACGCCAGACGGACGCCAGACTCCAGACAGACGTCAGACAGACGCAAGCCGGAAGCCAGACGGTCGCCAGACTGACGCCAGACAGACGCCAGACAGACGCCAGACGGACGCCAGACGGACGCCAGACAGACGTCAGACAGCAGAAAGACGCCAGACAGACGCCAGACGGACGCCAGACACCTGACAGACGCCAGACAGACGCCCGGCGGATGCCAGATGCCAGACAGACGCCACACACCAGACAGACGCCAGACGGAAGCCAGACGGACGCCAGACGGACGCCAGACGCCAGACGGACGCCAGACGGACGCCAGACGCCAGACAGACGTCAGACAGACGCCAGACGGACGCCAGCAGGCGCCAGACGGACGCCAGACACCAGACAGACGCCAGACGGACGCCAGACACCAGACAGACGCCAGACGGACGCCAGACAGACGTCAGGCAGCAGACAGACGCCAGACGGACGCCACACACCAGACAGTCGCCAGACAGACGCCAGACGGACGCCAGACACCAGACAGACACCTGACAGACGCGAGACAGACGCCCGCCGGATGCCAGACGCCAGACAGACGCCACACACCAGACAGACGCCAGACGGAAGCCAGACGGGCGCCAGACTGACGCCGGACGGACGCCAGACGCCAGACGGACGCCAGACGCCAGACAGACGCCAGAAGGACGCCAGACACCAGACTGATGCCAGATGGACGCAAGACGCCAGACAGACGCCAGACGGACGTCAGAAGGACGCCAGACGCCAGACTGACGCCAGACGCCGGACAGACACCAGACGGACGCCAGACAGACACCAGTCACCAGACGGACGCCAGACGCCAGACAGACGCCAGACGGACGCCAGACGCCAGACAGACGCCTGATAGACGCCAGACAGACACCAGACGACAGACGGACGCCAGACACCAGACAGACACCAGACGGACGCCAGAAGGACGCCCGACGGACGCCAGACGCCAGACGGACGCCAGACACCAGACAGACGCCAGACGGACGCCAGAAGGACGCCAGACGGACGCCAGACACCAGACGGACGCCAGACACCAGACAGACGACAGACGGACGCCAGAAGGACGCCAGACAGAAGCCAGACGGACGCCAGACGGACACCAGACGGCAGACAGACGCCAGACGGACGCCAGACACCAGACAGACGCCAGCAGGCACCAGACGGACGCCAGACACCAGACAGACGCCAGACGGACGCCAGACGGACGCCAGACGCCAGAAAGACGCCAGACGACGCCAGACGGACGCCAGACGCCAGACAGACGTCAGACAGACGCCACACGGACGCCAGACACCAGACAGACGCCGGTCGGACGCCAGACAGACGTCAGGCAGCAGACAGACGCCAGACGGACGCCGCACACCAGACAGTCGCCAGACAGACGACAGACGGACGCCAGACACCAGACAAACGCCAGACAGACGCCAGACGGACGCCAGACACCTGACAGACGCCAGACAGACGCCCGGCGGATGCCAGATGCCAGACAGACGCCACACACCAGACTGACGCCAGACGGAAGCCAGACGGACGCCAGACGCCAGACTGACGCCAGACGGACGCCAGACGCCAGATGGACGCCAGACGCCAGACAGACATCAGACAGACGCCAGACGGACGCCAGCAGGCGCCAGACGGACGCCAGACACCAGACAGACGCCAGACGGACGCCAGACGCCAGACAGACGCCACGCACCAGACTGACGCCAGACGGAAGCCAGACGCCGGACAGACACCAGACGGACGCCAGACGAACACCAGACACCAGACAGACGCCAGACAGACGCCAGAATGACTCCAGACACCGGTCAGACGCCAGCAGGCGCCAGACGGACGCCAGACACCAGACAGACGCCAGACGGACGCCAGACACCAGACAGAGGCAAGACAGACGCCAGACGGACGCCAGACGCCGGACTGACACCAGAAGGACGCCAGACACCAGACAGACGCCAGACAGACGCCAGACGGACGCCAGACGTCAGACAGACGCCAGACAGACGCCAGACGCCAGACGGACGTCAGACACCAGACAGACGCCGGACAGACGCCAGAAGGACGCCAGACAGAAGCCAGACGGACGCCAGACGCCAGACAGGCGGCAGACGGACGCCAGACGCCAGACAGACGGCAGACGGACGCCAGACGGACGCCAGACACCAGACAGACGCCAGACGGACGCCAGACGCCAGACAGACGCCAGACACCAGACAGACGCCAGACAGACGCCAGACGGACGCCAGACGTCAGACAGACGCCAGACAGACGCCAGACGCCAGACGGACGTCAGACACCAGACAGACGCCGGACAGACGCCAGAAGGACGCCAGACAGAAGCCAGACGGACGCCAGACGGACGCCAGACGCCAGACAGGCGGCAGACGGACGCCAGACGCCAGACAGACGCCAGACGGACGCCAGACACCAGACAGACGTCAGACAGACGCCAGACGGAGGCCAGACACCAGACATACGCCGGTCGGACGCCAGACAGACGTCAGGCAGCAGACAGACGCCAGACGGACGCCGCACACCAGACAGTCGCCAGACAGACGACAGACGGACGCCAGACACCAGACAGACGCCAGACAGACGCCAGACGGACGCCAGACACCTGACAGACGCCAGACAGACGCCCGGCGGATGCCAGATGCCAGACAGACGCCACACACCAGACAGACACCAGACGGAAGCCAGACGGACGCCAGACTGACGCCAGACACCAGACAGACGCCAGCAGGCGCCAGACGGACGCCAGACGCCAGACAGACGTCAGACAGACGCCAGACGGACGCCAGCAGGCGCCAGACGGACGCCAGACACCAGACAGACGTCAGACAGGCGCCAGACGGACGCCAGACACCCGAGAGGCGCCAGACGGACGCCAGACGCCAGACAGACGTCAGACAGACGCCAGACGCCAGACAGACGCCAGACGGACACCAGACGCCAGACAGACGTCAGACAGACGCCAAACGGACGTCAGACACCGGACAGACGCCTGACGGACGCCAGACACCAGACAGACGCCAGACAGACGCCAGACGGACGCCAGACACCTGACAGACGCCAGACAGACGCCCGGCCGATGCCAGATGCCAGACAGACGCCACACACCAGACAGACGCCAGACGGAAGCCAGACGGACGCCAGACGCCAGACTGACGCCAGACGGACGCCAGACGCCAGACGGACGCCAGACGGAAGCCAGACGCCAGACAGACATCAGACAGACGCCAGACGGACGCCAGCAGGCGCCAGACGGACGCCAGACACCAGACAGACGCCAGACGGACGCCAGACGCCAGACAGACGCCACACACCAGACAGACGCCAGACGGAAGCCAGACGCCGGACAGACACCAGACGGACGCCAGACGAACACCAGACACCAGACAGACGCCAGACAGACGCCAGACGGACTCCAGACACCAGTCAGACGCCAGCAGGCGCCAGGCGGACGCCAGACACCAGGCAGACGCCAGACGGACGCCAGACACCAGACAGAGGCAAGACAGACGCCAGACGGACGCCAGACGCCGGACAGACACCAGAAGGACGCCAGACGGACGCCAGACACCAGACAGACGCAAGACAGACGCCAGACGGACGCCAGACGTCAGACAGACGCCAGACAGACGCCAGACGCCAGACGGACGTCAGACACCAGACAGACGCCGGACAGACGCCAGAAGGACGCCAGACAGAAGCCAGACGGACGGCAGACGGACGCCAGACGCCAGACAGGCGGCAGACGGACGCCAGACGCCAGACAGACGCCAGACGGACGCCAGACGGACGCCAGACACCAGACAGACGCCAGACGGACGCCAGACGCCAGACAGACGCCAGACAGCAGACAGACGCCAGACAGCAGACAGACGCCAGACGGACGCCACACACCAGACAGTCGCCAGACAGACGCCAGACGGACGCCAGACACCAGACAGACGCCAGACAGACGCCAGACGGACGCCAGACACCTGACAGACGCCAGACAGACGCCCGGCGGATGCCAGACGCCAGACAGACTCCACACACCAGACAGACGCCAGACGGACGCCAGACGGACGCCAGACACCAGACAGACGCCAGACAGACGCCAGACGGACTCCAGACACCAGTCAGACGCCAGCAGGCGCCAGACGGACGCCAGACACCAGACAGACGCCAGACGGACGCCAGACACCAGACAGAGGCAAGACAGACGCCAGACGGACGCCAGACGCCGGACAGACACCAGAAGGACGCCAGACGGACGCCAGACACCAGACAGACGCCAGACAGACGCCAGACTGACGCCAGACACCAGACAGACGCCAGACGGACGCCAGACACCAGACAGAGGCAAGACAGACGCCAGACGGACGCCAGACGCCGGACAGACACCAGAAGGACGCCAGACGGACGCCAGACACCAGACAGACGCCAGACAGACGCCAGACTGACGCCAGACACCAGACAGACGCCAGACTGACGCCAGACACCAGACAGACGCCAGACGGACGCCAGACACCAGACAGAGGCAAGACAGACGCCAGACGGACGCCAGACGCCAGACAGACGCCACACACCAGACAGACGCCAGACGGAAGCCAGACGCCGGACAGACACCAGACGGACGCCAGACGAACACCAGACACCAGACAGACGCCAGACAGACGCCAGACGGACTCCAGACACCAGTCAGACGCCAGCAGGCGCCAGGCGGACGCCAGACACCAGGCAGACGCCAGACGGACGCCAGACACCAGACAGAGGCAAGACAGACGCCAGACGGACGCCAGACGCCGGACAGACACCAGAAGGACGCCAGACGGACGCCAGACACCAGACAGACGCAAGACAGACGCCAGACGGACGCCAGACGTCAGACAGACGCCAGACAGACGCCAGACGCCAGACGGACGTCAGACACCAGACAGACGCCGGACAGACGCCAGAAGGACGCCAGACAGAAGCCAGACGGACGCCAGACGGACGCCAGACGCCAGACAGGCGGCAGACGGACGCCAGACGCCAGACAGACGCCAGACGGACGCCAGACGGACGCCAGACACCAGACAGACGCCAGACGGACGCCAGACGCCAGACAGACGCCAGACAGCAGACAGACGCCAGACAGCAGACAGACGCCAGACGGACGCCACACACCAGACAGTCGCCAGACAGACGCCAGACGGACGCCAGACACCAGACAGACGCCAGACAGACGCCAGACGGACGCCAGACACCTGACAGACGCCAGACAGACGCCCGGCGGATGCCAGACGCCAGACAGACTCCACACACCAGACAGACGCCAGACGGACGCCAGACGGACGCCAGACACCAGACAGACGCCAGACGGACTCCAGACACCAGTCAGACGCCAGCAGGCGCCAGACGGACGCCAGACACCAGACAGACGCCAGACGGACGCCAGACACCAGACAGAGGCAAGACAGACGCCAGACGGACGCCAGACGCCGGACAGACACCAGAAGGACGCCAGACGGACGCCAGACACCAGACAGACGCCAGACAGACGCCAGACTGACGCCAGACACCAGACAGACGCCAGACGGACGCCAGACACCAGACAGAGGCAAGACAGACGCCAGACGGACGCCAGACGCCGGACAGACACCAGAAGGACGCCAGACGGACGCCAGACACCAGACAGACGCCAGACAGACGCCAGACTGACGCCAGACACCAGACAGACGCCAGACTGACGCCAGACACCAGACAGACGCCAGACGGACGCCAGACACCAGACAGAGGCAAGACAGACGCCAGACGGACGCCAGACGCCAGACGGACGCCACACACCAGACAGACGCCAGACGGAAGCCAGACGCCGGAGAGACACCAGACGGACGCCAGACGAACACCAGACACCAGACAGACGCCAGACAGACGCCAGACGGACTCCAGACACCAGTCAGACGCCAGCAGGCGCCAGGCGGACGCCAGACACCAGGCAGACGCCAGACGGACGCCAGACACCAGACAGAGGCAAGACAGACGCCAGACGGACGCCAGACGCCGGACAGACACCAGAAGGACGCCAGACGGACGCCAGACACCAGACAGACGCAAGACAGACGCCAGACGGACGCCAGACGTCAGACAGACGCCAGACAGACGCCAGACGCCAGACGGACGTCAGACACCAGACAGACGCCGGACAGACGCCAGAAGGACGCCAGACAGAAGCCAGACGGACGCCAGACGGACGCCAGACGCCAGACAGGCGGCAGACGGACGCCAGACGCCAGACAGACGCCAGACGGACGCCAGACGGACGCCAGACACCAGACAGACGCCAGACGGACGCCAGACGCCAGACAGACGCCAGACAGCAGACAGACGCCAGACAGCAGACAGACGCCAGACGGACGCCACACACCAGACAGTCGCCAGACAGACGCCAGACGGACGCCAGACACCAGACAGACGCCAGACAGACGCCAGACGGACGCCAGACACCTGACAGACGCCAGACAGACGCCCGGCGGATGCCAGATGCCAGACAGACGCCACACACCAGACTGACGCCAGACGGAAGCCAGACGGACGCCAGACGCCAGACTGACGCCAGACGGACGCCAGACGCCAGATGGACGCCAGACGCCAGACAGACATCAGACAGACGCCAGACGGACGCCAGCAGGCGCCAGACGGACGCCAGACACCAGACAGACGCCAGACGGACGCCAGACGCCAGACAGACGCCACGCACCAGACTGACGCCAGACGGAAGCCAGACGCCGGACAGACACCAGACGGACGCCAGACGAACACCAGACACCAGACAGACGCCAGACAGACGCCAGAATGACTCCAGACACCGGTCAGACGCCAGCAGGCGCCAGACGGACGCCAGACACCAGACAGACGCCAGACGGACGCCAGACACCAGACAGAGGCAAGACAGACGCCAGACGGACGCCAGACGCCGGACTGACACCAGAAGGACGCCAGACACCAGACAGACGCCAGACAGACGCCAGACGGACGCCAGACGTCAGACAGACGCCAGACAGACGCCAGACGCCAGACGGACGTCAGACACCAGACAGACGCCGGACAGACGCCAGAAGGACGCCAGACAGAAGCCAGACGGACGCCAGACGCCAGACAGGCGGCAGACGGACGCCAGACGCCAGACAGACGGCAGACGGACGCCAGACGGACGCCAGACACCAGACAGACGCCAGACGGACGCCAGACGCCAGACAGACGCCAGACACCAGACAGACGCCAGACAGACGCCAGACGGACGCCAGACGTCAGACAGACGCCAGACAGACGCCAGACGCCAGACGGACGTCAGACACCAGACAGACGCCGGACAGACGCCAGAAGGACGCCAGACAGAAGCCAGACGGACGCCAGACGGACGCCAGACGCCAGACAGGCGGCAGACGGACGCCAGACGCCAGACAGACGCCAGACGGACGCCAGACACCAGACAGACGTCAGACAGACGCCAGACGGAGGCCAGACACCAGACATACGCCGGTCGGACGCCAGACAGACGTCAGGCAGCAGACAGACGCCAGACGGACGCCGCACACCAGACAGTCGCCAGACAGACGACAGACGGACGCCAGACACCAGACAGACGCCAGACAGACGCCAGACGGACGCCAGACACCTGACAGACGCCAGACAGACGCCCGGCGGATGCCAGATGCCAGACAGACGCCACACACCAGACAGACACCAGACGGAAGCCAGACGGACGCCAGACTGACGCCAGACACCAGACAGACGCCAGCAGGCGCCAGACGGACGCCAGACGCCAGACAGACGTCAGACAGACGCCAGACGGACGCCAGCAGGCGCCAGACGGACGCCAGACACCAGACAGACGTCAGACAGGCGCCAGACGGACGCCAGACACCCGAGAGGCGCCAGACGGACGCCAGACGCCAGACAGACGTCAGACAGACGCCAGACGCCAGACAGACGCCAGACGGACACCAGACGCCAGACAGACGTCAGACAGACGCCAAACGGACGTCAGACACCGGACAGACGCCTGACGGACGCCAGACACCAGACAGACGCCAGACAGACGCCAGACGGACGCCAGACACCTGACAGACGCCAGACAGACGCCCGGCCGATGCCAGATGCCAGACAGACGCCACACACCAGACAGACGCCAGACGGAAGCCAGACGGACGCCAGACGCCAGACTGACGCCAGACGGACGCCAGACGCCAGACGGACGCCAGACGGAAGCCAGACGCCAGACAGACATCAGACAGACGCCAGACGGACGCCAGCAGGCGCCAGACGGACGCCAGACACCAGACAGACGCCAGACGGACGCCAGACGCCAGACAGACGCCACACACCAGACAGACGCCAGACGGAAGCCAGACGCCGGACAGACACCAGACGGACGCCAGACGAACACCAGACACCAGACAGACGCCAGACAGACGCCAGACGGACTCCAGACACCAGTCAGACGCCAGCAGGCGCCAGGCGGACGCCAGACACCAGGCAGACGCCAGACGGACGCCAGACACCAGACAGAGGCAAGACAGACGCCAGACGGACGCCAGACGCCGGACAGACACCAGAAGGACGCCAGACGGACGCCAGACACCAGACAGACGCAAGACAGACGCCAGACGGACGCCAGACGTCAGACAGACGCCAGACAGACGCCAGACGCCAGACGGACGTCAGACACCAGACAGACGCCGGACAGACGCCAGAAGGACGCCAGACAGAAGCCAGACGGACGGCAGACGGACGCCAGACGCCAGACAGGCGGCAGACGGACGCCAGACGCCAGACAGACGCCAGACGGACGCCAGACGGACGCCAGACACCAGACAGACGCCAGACGGACGCCAGACGCCAGACAGACGCCAGACAGCAGACAGACGCCAGACAGCAGACAGACGCCAGACGGACGCCACACACCAGACAGTCGCCAGACAGACGCCAGACGGACGCCAGACACCAGACAGACGCCAGACAGACGCCAGACGGACGCCAGACACCTGACAGACGCCAGACAGACGCCCGGCGGATGCCAGACGCCAGACAGACTCCACACACCAGACAGACGCCAGACGGACGCCAGACGGACGCCAGACACCAGACAGACGCCAGACAGACGCCAGACGGACTCCAGACACCAGTCAGACGCCAGCAGGCGCCAGACGGACGCCAGACACCAGACAGACGCCAGACGGACGCCAGACACCAGACAGAGGCAAGACAGACGCCAGACGGACGCCAGACGCCGGACAGACACCAGAAGGACGCCAGACGGACGCCAGACACCAGACAGACGCCAGACAGACGCCAGACTGACGCCAGACACCAGACAGACGCCAGACGGACGCCAGACACCAGACAGAGGCAAGACAGACGCCAGACGGACGCCAGACGCCGGACAGACACCAGAAGGACGCCAGACGGACGCCAGACACCAGACAGACGCCAGACAGACGCCAGACTGACGCCAGACACCAGACAGACGCCAGACTGACGCCAGACACCAGACAGACGCCAGACGGACGCCAGACACCAGACAGAGGCAAGACAGACGCCAGACGGACGCCAGACGCCAGACAGACGCCACACACCAGACAGACGCCAGACGGAAGCCAGACGCCGGACAGACACCAGACGGACGCCAGACGAACACCAGACACCAGACAGACGCCAGACAGACGCCAGACGGACTCCAGACACCAGTCAGACGCCAGCAGGCGCCAGGCGGACGCCAGACACCAGGCAGACGCCAGACGGACGCCAGACACCAGACAGAGGCAAGACAGACGCCAGACGGACGCCAGACGCCGGACAGACACCAGAAGGACGCCAGACGGACGCCAGACACCAGACAGACGCAAGACAGACGCCAGACGGACGCCAGACGTCAGACAGACGCCAGACAGACGCCAGACGCCAGACGGACGTCAGACACCAGACAGACGCCGGACAGACGCCAGAAGGACGCCAGACAGAAGCCAGACGGACGCCAGACGGACGCCAGACGCCAGACAGGCGGCAGACGGACGCCAGACGCCAGACAGACGCCAGACGGACGCCAGACGGACGCCAGACACCAGACAGACGCCAGACGGACGCCAGACGCCAGACAGACGCCAGACAGCAGACAGACGCCAGACAGCAGACAGACGCCAGACGGACGCCACACACCAGACAGTCGCCAGACAGACGCCAGACGGACGCCAGACACCAGACAGACGCCAGACAGACGCCAGACGGACGCCAGACACCTGACAGACGCCAGACAGACGCCCGGCGGATGCCAGACGCCAGACAGACTCCACACACCAGACAGACGCCAGACGGACGCCAGACGGACGCCAGACACCAGACAGACGCCAGACAGACGCCAGACGGACTCCAGACACCAGTCAGACGCCAGCAGGCGCCAGACGGACGCCAGACACCAGACAGACGCCAGACGGACGCCAGACACCAGACAGAGGCAAGACAGACGCCAGACGGACGCCAGACGCCGGACAGACACCAGAAGGACGCCAGACGGACGCCAGACACCAGACAGACGCCAGACAGACGCCAGACTGACGCCAGACACCAGACAGACGCCAGACGGACGCCAGACACCAGACAGAGGCAAGACAGACGCCAGACGGACGCCAGACGCCGGACAGACACCAGAAGGACGCCAGACGGACGCCAGACACCAGACAGACGCCAGACAGACGCCAGACTGACGCCAGACACCAGACAGACGCCAGACTGACGCCAGACACCAGACAGACGCCAGACGGACGCCAGACACCAGACAGAGGCAAGACAGACGCCAGACGGACGCCAGACGCCAGACGGACGCCACACACCAGACAGACGCCAGACGGAAGCCAGACGCCGGAGAGACACCAGACGGACGCCAGACGAACACCAGACACCAGACAGACGCCAGACAGACGCCAGACGGACTCCAGACACCAGTCAGACGCCAGCAGGCGCCAGGCGGACGCCAGACACCAGGCAGACGCCAGACGGACGCCAGACACCAGACAGAGGCAAGACAGACGCCAGACGGACGCCAGACGCCGGACAGACACCAGAAGGACGCCAGACGGACGCCAGACACCAGACAGACGCAAGACAGACGCCAGACGGACGCCAGACGTCAGACAGACGCCAGACAGACGCCAGACGCCAGACGGACGTCAGACACCAGACAGACGCCGGACAGACGCCAGAAGGACGCCAGACAGAAGCCAGACGGACGCCAGACGGACGCCAGACGCCAGACAGGCGGCAGACGGACGCCAGACGCCAGACAGACGCCAGACGGACGCCAGACGGACGCCAGACACCAGACAGACGCCAGACGGACGCCAGACGCCAGACAGACGCCAGACAGCAGACAGACGCCAGACAGCAGACAGACGCCAGACGGACGCCACACACCAGACAGTCGCCAGACAGACGCCAGACGGACGCCAGACACCAGACAGACGCCAGACAGACGCCAGACGGACGCCAGACACCTGACAGACGCCAGACAGACGCCCGGCGGATGCCAGACGCCAGACAGACTCCACACACCAGACAGACGCCAGACGGACGCCAGACGGACGCCAGACACCAGACAGACGCCAGACAGACGCCAGACGGACTCCAGACACCAGTCAGACGCCAGCAGGCGCCAGACGGACGCCAGACACCAGACAGACGCCAGACGGACGCCAGACACCAGACAGAGGCAAGACAGACGCCAGACGGACGCCAGACGCCGGACAGACACCAGAAGGACGCCAGACGGACGCCAGACACCAGACAGACGCCAGACAGACGCCAGACTGACGCCAGACACCAGACAGACGCCAGACGGACGCCAGACACCAGACAGAGGCAAGACAGACGCCAGACGGACGCCAGACGCCGGACAGACACCAGAAGGACGCCAGACGGACGCCAGACACCAGACAGACGCCAGACAGACGCCAGACGGACGCCAGACGTCAGACAGACGCCAGACAGACGCCAGACGGACGTCAGACACCAGACAGACGCCGGACAGACGCCAGAAGGACGCCAGACAGAAGCCAGACGGACGCCAGACGGACGCCAGACGCCAGACAGGCGGCAGACGGACGCCAGACGCCAGACAGACGCCAGACGGACGCCAGACACCAGACAGACGCCAGACGGACGCCAGACGCCAGACAGACGCCAGACAGCAGACAGACGCCAGACGCCAGACAGACGCCAGACGGACGCCAGACACCAGACAGACGCCAGACAGCAGACAGACGCCAGACGGACGCCACACACCAGACAGTCGCCAGACAGACGCCAGACGGACGCCAGACACCAGACAGACGCCAGACAGACGCCAGACGGACGCCAGACACCTGACAGACGCCAGACAGACGCCCGACGGATGCCAGACGCCAGACAGACTCCACACACCAGACAGACGCCAGACGGACGCCAGACGGACGCCAGACACCAGACAGACGCCAGACAGACGCCAGACGGACTCCAGACACCAGTCAGACGCCAGCAGGCGCCAGACGGACGCCAGACACCAGACAGACGCCAGACGGACGCCAGACACCAGACAGAGGCAAGACAGACGCCAGACGGACGCCAGACGCCGGACAGACAACAGAAGGACGCCAGACACCAGACAGACGCCAGACAGACGCCAGACGGACGCCAGACGTCAGACAGACGCCAGACAGACGCCAGACGCCAGACGGACGTCAGACACCAGACAGACGCCGGACAGACGCCAGACAGAAGCCAGACGGACGCCAGACGCCAGACAGGCGGCAGACGGACGCCAGACGCCAGACAGACGCCAGACGGACGCCAGACGGACGCCAGACACCAGACAGACGCCAGACGGACGCCAGACGCCAGACAGACGCCAGACAGCAGACAGACGCCAGACAGCAGACAGACGCCAGACGGACGCCACACACCAGACAGTCGCCAGACAGACGCCAGACGGACGCCAGACACCAGACAGACGCCAGACAGACGCCAGACGGACGCCAGACACCTGACAGACGCCAGACAGACGCCCGACGAATGCCCGACGCCAGACAGACTCCACACACCAGACAGACGCCAGACGGACGCCAGACGGACGCCAGACACCAGACAGACGCCAGACAGACGCCAGACGGACTCCAGACACCAGTCAGACGCCAGCAGGCGCCAGACGGACGCCAGACACCAGACAGACGCCAGACGGACGCCAGACACCAGACAGAGGCAAGAGAGACGCCAGACGGACGCCAGACGCCGGACAGACACCAGAAGGACGCCAGACGGACGCCAGACACCAGACAGACGCCAGACAGACGCCAGACGGACGCCAGACGTCAGACAGACGCCAGACGCCAGACGGACGCCAGACACCAGACGGACGCCAGACACCAGACAGACGACAGACGGACGCCAGAAGGACGCCAGACAGAAGCCAGACGGACGCCAGACGGACACCAGACGGCAGACAGACGCCAGACGGACGCCAGACACCAGGCAGACGCCAGCAGGCACCAGACGGACGCCAGACACCAGACAGACGCCAGACGGACGCCAGACGGACGCCAGACGCCAGACAGACGCCAGACGACGCCAGACGGACGCCAGACGCCAGACAGACGTCAGACAGACGCCAGACGGACGCCAGACACCAGACAGACGCCGGTCGGACGCCAGACAGACGTCAGGCAGCAGACAGACGCCAGACGGACGCCGCACACCAGACAGTCGCCAGACAGACGACAGACGGACGCCAGACACCAGACAGACGCCAGACAGACGCCAGACGGACGCCAGACACCTGACAGACGCCAGACAGACGCCCGGCGGATGCCAGATGCCAGACAGACGCCACACACCAGACAGACGCCAGACGGAAGCCAGACGGACGCCAGACGCCAGACTGACGCCAGACGGACGCCAGACGCCAGACGGACGCCAGACGCCAGACAGACATCAGACAGACGCCAGACAGACGCCAGAATGACTCCAGACACCGGTCAGACGCCAGCAGGCGCCAGACGCACGCCAGACACCAGACAGACGCCAGACGGACGCCAGACACCAGACAGAGGCAAGACAGACGCCAGACGCCAGACAGACGCCAGACTCCGGACAGACACCAGAAGGACGCCAGACGGACGCCAGACACCAGACAGACGCCAGACAGACGCCAGACGGACGCCAGACGTCAGACAGACGCCAGACAGACGCCAGACGCCAGACGGACGTCAGGCACCAGACAGACGCCGGACAGACGCCAGAAGGACGCCAGACAGAAGCCAGACGGACGCCAGACGGACGCCAGACGCCAGACAGGCGGCAGACGGACGCCAGACGCCAGACAGACGCCAGACGGACGCCAGACACCAGACAGACGCCAGACGGACGCCAGACGCCAGACAGACGCCAGACAGCAGACAGACGCCAGACAGCAGACAGACGCCAGACGGACGCCACACACCAGACAGTCGCCAGACAGACGCCAGACGGACGCCAGACACCAGACAGACGCCAGACAGACGCCAGACGGACGCCAGACACCTGACAGACGCCAGACAGACGCCCGACGGATGCCAGACGCCAGACAGACTCCACACACCAGACAGACGCCAGACGGACGCCAGACGGACGCCAGACACCAGACAGACGCCAGACAGACGCCAGACACCAGACAGAGGCAAGACAGACGCCAGACGGACGCCAGACGCCGGACAGACACCAGAAGGACGCCAGACGTACGCCAGACACCAGACAGACGCCAGACAGACGCCAGACGGACGCCAGACGTCAGACAGACGCCAAACAGACGCCAGACGCCAGACGGACGTCAGACACCAGACAGACGCCGGACATACGCCAGAAGGACGCCAGACAGAAGCCAGACGGACGCCAGACGGACGCCAGACGCCAGACAGGCGGCAGACGGACGCCAGACGCCAGACAGACGCCAGACGGACGCCAGACACCAGACAGACGTCAGACAGACGCCAGACGGACGCCAGACGCCAGACAGTCGTCAGACAGACGCCTGACGCCAGACAGACGCCAGACGGACACCAGACGCCAGACAGACGTCAGACAGACGCCAAACGGACGTCAGACACCGGACAGACGCCTGAGGGACGCCGGACACCAGACAGACGCCAGACAGACGCCAGACGGACGCCAGACACCTGACAGACGCCAGACAGACGCCCGGCGGATGCCAGATGCCAGACAGACGCCACACACCAGACAGACGCCAGACGGAAACCAGACGGACGCCAGACGCAAGACTGACGCCAGACGGACGCCAGACGCCAGACGGACGCCAGACGGAAGCCAGACGCCAGACAGACATCAGACAGACGCCAGACGGACGCCAGCAGGCGCCAGACGGCCGCCAGACACCAGACAGACGCCAGACGGACGCCAGACGCCAGACAGACGCCACACACCAGACAGACGCCAGACGGAAGCCAGACGGACGCCAGACTGACGCCAGACACCAGACAGACGCCAGCAGGCGCCAGACGGACGCCTGACGCCAGACAGACGTCAGACAGACGCCAGACGGACGCCAGCAGGCGCCAGACGGACGCCAGACACCAGACAGACGTCAGACAGGCGCCAGACGGACGCCAGACACCAGAGAGACGCCAGACGTACGCCAGACGCCAGACAGACGTCAGACAGACGCCAGACGGACTCCAGACACCAGTCAGACGCCAGCAGGCGCCAGACGGACGCCAGACACCAGACAGACGCCAGACGGACGCCAGACACCAGACAGAGGCAAGACAGACGCCAGACGGACGCCAGACGCCGGACAGACACCAGAAGGACGCCAGACGGACGCCAGACACCAGTCAGACGCCAGACAGACGCCAGACGGACGCCAGACGTCAGACAGACGCCAGACAGACGCCAGACGCCAGACGGACGTCAGACACAAGACAGACGCCGGACAGACGCCAGAAGGACGCCAGACACCAGACAGACGCCTGAGGGACGCCGGACACCAGACAGACGCCAGACAGACGCCAGACGGCCGCCAGACACCAGACAGACGCCAGACGGACGCCAGACGCCAGACAGACGCCACACACCAGACAGACGCCAGACGGAAGCCAGACGCCGGACAGACACCAGACGGACGCCAGACGAACACCAGACACCAGACAGACGCCAGACAGACGCCAGACGGACTCCAGACACCAGTCAGACGCCAGCAGGCGCCAGGCGGACGCCAGACACCAGACAGACGCCAGACGGACGCCAGACACCAGACAGAGGCAAGACAGACGCCAGACGGACGCCAGACGCCGGACAGACACCAGAAGGACGCCAGACGGACGCCAGACACCAGACAGACGCCAGACAGACGCCAGACGGACGCCAGACGTCAGACAGACGCCAGACAGACGCCAGACGCCAGACGGACGTTAGACACCAGACAGACGCCGGACAGACGCCAGAAGGACGCCAGACAGAAGCCAGACGGACGCCAGACGGACGCCAGACGCCAGACCGGCGGCAGACGGACGCCAGACGCCAGACAGACGGCAGACGGACGCCAGACGGACGCCAGACACCAGACAGACGCCAGACGGACGCCAGACAGACGCCAGACACCAGACAGACGCCAGACAGCAGACAGACGCCAGACGGACGCCACACACCAGACAGTCGCCAGACAGACGCCAGACGGACGCCAGACACCAGACAGACGCCAGACAGACGCCAGACGGACGCCAGACACCTGACAGACGCCAGACAGACGCCCGACGGATGCCAGACGCCAGACAGACTCCACACACCAGACAGACGCCAGACGGACGCCAGACGGACGCCAGACACCAGACAGACGCCAGACAGACGCCAGACGGACGCCAGACACCAGACAGACGCCAGACAGACGCCAGACGGACGCCAGACACCTGACAGACGCCAGACAGACGCCCGACGGATGCCAGACGCCAGACAGACTCCACACACCAGACAGACGCCAGACGGACGCCAGACGGACGCCAGACACCAGACAGACGCCAGACAGACGCCAGACGGACTCCAGACACCAGTCAGACGCCAGCAGGCGCCAGACGGACGCCAGACACCAGACAGACGCCTGAGGGACGCCGGACACCAGACAGACGCCAGACAGACGCCAGACGGACGCCAGACACCTGACAGACGCCAGACAGACGCCCGGCGGATGCCAGATGCCAGACAGACGCCACACACCAGACAGACGCCAGACGGAAACCAGACGGACGCCAGACGCAAGACTGACGCCAGACGGACGCCAGACGCCAGACGGACGCCAGACGGAAGCCAGACGCCAGACAGACATCAGACAGACGCCAGACGGACGCCAGCAGGCGCCAGACGGCCGCCAGACACCAGACAGACGCCAGACGGACGCCAGACGCCAGACAGACGCCACACACCAGACAGACGCCAGACGGAAGCCAGACGGACGCCAGACTGACGCCAGACACCAGACAGACGCCAGCAGGCGCCAGACGGACGCCTGACGCCAGACAGACGTCAGACAGACGCCAGACGGACGCCAGCAGGCGCCAGACGGACGCCAGACACCAGACAGACGTCAGACAGGCGCCAGACGGACGCCAGACACCAGAGAGACGCCAGACGTACGCCAGACGCCAGACAGACGTCAGACAGACGCCAGACGGACTCCAGACACCAGTCAGACGCCAGCAGGCGCCAGACGGACGCCAGACACCAGACAGACGCCAGACGGACGCCAGACACCAGACAGAGGCAAGACAGACGCCAGACGGACGCCAGACGCCGGACAGACACCAGAAGGACGCCAGACGGACGCCAGACACCAGTCAGACGCCAGACAGACGCCAGACGGACGCCAGACGTCAGACAGACGCCAGACAGACGCCAGACGCCAGACGGACGTCAGACACAAGACAGACGCCGGACAGACGCCAGAAGGACGCCAGACAGAAGCCAGACGGACGCCAGACGGATGTCAGACGCCAGACAGACGTCAGAAAGACGCCAGACGGACGCCAGACGTCAGACAGACGCCAGACGCCAGACGGACGCCAGACACCAGACAGACGCCAGACGGACGCCAGACAGACGGCAGACAGACGCCAGACACCAGACAGACGCCGGACAGACGCCAGACGGCCGCCAGACCGACGCCAGACAGCAGACAGACGCCAGACGGACGCCAGACGCTGGACTGACCCCCGACGGACGCCAGACATACGCCAGACGGACGCCAGACGCCAGACAGACGCCAGACGGACGACAGACGCCAGACAGGCGTCATACAGACGCCAGACGTCGGACAGACGCCAGACGGACGCCAGACGGACGCCAGACGCCACACGGACGCCAGGCGCCAGACAGAAGCCAGACAGAGGCAAGACAGACGCCAGACGGACGCCAGACGCCGGACAGACACCAGAAGGACGCCAGACGGACGCCAGACACCAGACAGACGCCAGACAGACGCCAGACGGACGCCAGACGTCAGACAGACGCCAGACAGACGCCAGACGGACGTCAGACACCAGACAGACGCCGGACAGACGCCAGAAGGACGCCAGACAGAAGCCAGACGGACGCCAGACGGACGCCAGACGCCAGACAGGCGGCAGACGGACGCCAGACGCCAGACAGACGCCAGACGGACGCCAGACACCAGACAGACGCCAGACGGACGCCAGACGCCAGACAGACGCCAGACAGCAGACAGACGCCAGACGCCAGACAGACGCCAGACGGACGCCAGACACCAGACAGACGCCAGACAGCAGACAGACGCCAGACGGACGCCACACACCAGACAGTCGCCAGACAGACGCCAGACGGACGCCAGACACCAGACAGACGCCAGACAGACGCCAGACGGACGCCAGACACCTGACAGACGCCAGACAGACGCCCGACGGATGCCAGACGCCAGACAGACTCCACACACCAGACAGACGCCAGACGGACGCCAGACGGACGCCAGACACCAGACAGACGCCAGACAGACGCCAGACGGACTCCAGACACCAGTCAGACGCCAGCAGGCGCCAGACGGACGCCAGACACCAGACAGACGCCAGACGGACGCCAGACACCAGACAGAGGCAAGACAGACGCCAGACGGACGCCAGACGCCGGACAGACAACAGAAGGACGCCAGACACCAGACAGACGCCAGACAGACGCCAGACGGACGCCAGACGTCAGACAGACGCCAGACAGACGCCAGACGCCAGACGGACGTCAGACACCAGACAGACGCCGGACAGACGCCAGACGGACGCCAGACGCCAGACAGGCGGCAGACGGACGCCAGACGCCAGACAGACGCCAGACGGACGCCAGACACCAGACAGACGCCAGACGGACGCCAGACGCCAGACAGACGCCAGACAGCAGACAGACGCCAGACAGCAGACAGACGCCAGACGGACGCCACACACCAGACAGTCGCCAGACAGACGCCAGACGGACGCCAGACACCAGACAGACGCCAGACAGACGCCAGACGGACGCCAGACACCTGACAGACGCCAGACAGACGCCCGACGGATGCCAGACGCCAGACAGACTCCACACACCAGACAGACGCCAGACGGACGCCAGACGGACGCGAGACACCAGACAGACTCCAGACAGACGCCAGACGGACTCCAGACACCAGTCAGACGCCAGCAGGCGCCAGACGGACGCCAGATACCAGACAGACGCCAGACGGACGCCAGACACCAGACAGAGGCAAGACAGACGCCAGACGGACGCCAGACGCCGGACAGACACCAGAAGGACGCCAGACGGACGCCAGACACCAGACAGACGCCCGACAGACGCCAGACGGACGCCAGACGTCAGACAGACGCCAGACAGACGCCAGACGCCAGACGGACGTCAGACACCAGACAGACGCCGGACAGACGCCAGAAGGACGCCAGACAGAAGCCAGACGGACGCCAGACGGACGCCAGACGCCAGACAGGCGGCAGACGGACGCCAGACGCCAGACAGACGCCAGACGGACGCCAGACGGACGCCAGACACCAGACAGACGCCAGACGGACGCCAGACGCCAGACAGACGCCAGACAGCAGACAGACGCCAGACAGCAGACAGACGCCAGACGGACGCCACACACCAGACAGTCGCCAGACAGACGCCAGACGGACGCCAGACACCAGACAGACGCCAGACAGACGCCAGACGGACGCCAGACACCTGACAGACGCCAGACAGACGCCCGGCGGATGCCAGACGCCAGACAGACTCCACACACCAGACAGACGCCAGACGGACGCCAGACGGACGCCAGACACCAGACAGACGCCAGACAGACGCCAGACGGACTCCAGACACCAGTCAGACGCCAGCAGGCGCCAGACGGACGCCAGACACCAGACAGACGCCAGACGGACGCCAGACACCAGACAGAGGCAAGACAGACGCCAGACGGACGCCAGACGCCGGACAGACACCAGAAGGACGCCAGACGGACGCCAGACACCAGACAGACGCCAGACAGACGCCAGACTGACGCCAGACACCAGACAGACGCCAGACGGACGCCAGACACCAGACAGAGGCAAGACAGACGCCAGACGGACGCCAGACGCCGGACAGACACCAGAAGGACGCCAGACGGACGCCAGACACCAGACAGACGCCAGACAGACGCCAGACTGACGCCAGACACCAGACAGACGCCAGACTGACGCCAGACACCAGACAGACGCCAGACGGACGCCAGACACCAGACAGAGGCAAGACAGACGCCAGACGGACGCCAGACGCCAGACAGACGCCACACACCAGACAGACGCCAGACGGAAGCCAGACGCCGGACAGACACCAGACGGACGCCAGACGAACACCAGACACCAGACAGACGCCAGACAGACGCCAGACGGACTCCAGACACCAGTCAGACGCCAGCAGGCGCCAGGCGGACGCCAGACACCAGGCAGACGCCAGACGGACGCCAGACACCAGACAGAGGCAAGACAGACGCCAGACGGACGCCAGACGCCGGACAGACACCAGAAGGACGCCAGACGGACGCCAGACACCAGACAGACGCAAGACAGACGCCAGACGGACGCCAGACGTCAGACAGACGCCAGACAGACGCCAGATGCCAGACGGACGTCAGACACCAGACAGACGCCGGACAGACGCCAGAAGGACGCCAGACAGAAGCCAGACGGACGCCAGACGGACGCCAGACGCCAGACAGGCGGCAGACGGACGCCAGACGCCAGACAGACGCCAGACGGACGCCAGACGGACGCCAGACACCAGACAGACGCCAGACGGACGCCAGACGCCAGACAGACGCCAGACAGCAGACAGACGCCAGACAGCAGACAGACGCCAGACGGACGCCACACACCAGACAGTCGCCAGACAGACGCCAGACGGACGCCAGACACCAGACAGACGCCAGACAGACGCCAGACGGACGCCAGACACCTGACAGACGCCAGACAGACGCCCGGCGGATGCCAGACGCCAGACAGACTCCACACACCAGACAGACGCCAGACGGACGCCAGACGGACGCCAGACACCAGACAGACGCCAGACAGACGCCAGACGGACTCCAGACACCAGTCAGACGCCAGCAGGCGCCAGACGGACGCCAGACACCAGACAGACGCCAGACGGACGCCAGACACCAGACAGAGGCAAGACAGACGCCAGACGGGCGCCAGACGCCGGACAGACACCAGAAGGACGCCAGACGGACGCCAAACACCAGACAGACGCCAGACAGACGCCAGACTGACGCCAGACACCAGACAGACGCCAGACGAACGCCAGACGGACGCCAGACGCCAGACAGACGTCAGACAGACGCCAAAGGACGCCAGACACCAGACAGACGCCAGACGGACGCCAGACAGACGTCAGGCAGCAGACAGACGCCAGACGGACGCCAGACTCCAGACAGACGTCAGACAGACGCAAGCCGGACGCCAGACACCAGACGGACGCCAGACGGACGCCAGACGCCAGACAGACGTCAGACGGACGCCAGACACCAGACAGAGGCAAGACAGACGCCAGACGCCAGACAGACGCCAGACTCCGGACAGACACCAGAAGGACGCCAGACGGACGCCAGACACCAGACAGACGCCAGACAGACGCCAGACGGACGCCAGACGTCAGACAGACGACAGACAGACGCCAGACGCCAGACGGACGTCAGACACCAGACAGACGCCGGACAGACGCCAGAAGGACGCCAGACAGAAGCCAGACGGACGCCAGACGGACGCCAGACGCCAGACAGGCGGCAGACGGACGCCAGACGCCAGACAGACGCCAGACGGACGCCAGACACCAGACAGACGCCAGACGGACGCCAGACGCCAGACAGACGCCAGACAGCAGACAGACGCCAGACAGCAGACAGACGCCAGACGGACGCCACACACCAGACAGTCGCCAGACAGACGCCAGACGGACGCCAGACACCAGACAGACGCCAGACAGACGCCAGACGGACGCCAGACACCTGACAGACGCCAGACAGACGCCCGACGGATGCCAGACGCCAGACAGACTCCACACACCAGACAGACGCCAGACGGACGCCAGACGGACGCCAGACACCAGACAGACGCCAGACAGACGCCAGACACCAGACAGAGGCAAGACAGACGCCAGACGGACGCCAGACGCCGGACAGACACCAGAAGGACGCCAGACGGACGCCAGACACCAGACAGACGCCAGACAGACGCCAGACGGACGCCAGACGTCAGACAGACGCCAAACAGACGCCAGACGCCAGACGGACGTCAGACACCAGACAGACGCCGGACAGACGCCAGAAGGACGCCAGACAGAAGCCAGACGGACGCCAGACGGACGCCAGACGCCAGACAGGCGGCAGACGGACGCCAGACGCCAGACAGACGCCAGACGGACGCCAGACACCAGACAGACGTCAGACAGACGCCAGACGGACGCCAGACGCCAGACAGTCGTCAGACAGACGCCTGACGCCAGACAGACGCCAGACGGACACCAGACGCCAGACAGACGTCAGACAGACGCCAAACGGACGTCAGACACCGGACAGACGCCTGAGGGACGCCGGACACCAGACAGACGCCAGACAGACGCCAGACGGACGCCAGACACCTGACAGACGCCAGACAGACGCCCGGCGGATGCCAGATGCCAGACAGACGCCACACACCAGACAGACGCCAGACGGAAACCAGACGGACGCCAGACGCCAGACTGACGCCAGACGGACGCCAGACGCCAGACGGACGCCAGACGGAAGCCAGACGCCAGACAGACATCAGACAGACGCCAGACGGACGCCAGCAGGCGCCAGACGGCCGCCAGACACCAGACAGACGCCAGACGGACGCCAGACGCCAGACAGACGCCACACACCAGACAGACGCCAGACGGAAGCCAGACGGACGCCAGACTGACGCCAGACACCAGACAGACGCCAGCAGGCGCCAGACGGACGCCAGACGCCAGACAGACGTCAGACAGACGCCAGACGGACGCCAGCAGGCGCCAGACGGACGCCAGACACCAGACAGACGTCAGACAGGCGCCAGACGGACGCCAGACACCAGAGAGACGCCAGACGTACGCCAGACGCCAGACAGACGTCAGACAGACGCCAGACGGACTCCAGACACCAGTCAGACGCCAGCAGGCGCCAGACGGACGCCAGACACCAGACAGACGCCAGACGGACGCCAGACACCAGACAGAGGCAAGACAGACGCCAGACGGACGCCAGACGCCGGACAGACACCAGAAGGACGCCAGACGGACGCCAGACACCAGTCAGACGCCAGACAGACGCCAGACGGACGCCAGACGTCAGACAGACGCCAGACAGACGCCAGACGCCAGACGGACGTCAGACACAAGACAGACGCCGGACAGACGCCAGAAGGACGCCAGACAGAAGCCAGACGGACGCCAGACGGATGTCAGACGCCAGACAGACGTCAGAAAGACGCCAGACGGACGCCAGACGTCAGACAGACGCCAGACGCCAGACGGACGCCAGACACCAGACAGACGCCAGACGGACGCCAGACAGACGGCAGACGGACGCCAGACACCAGACAGACGCCGGACAGACGCCAGACGGCCGCCAGACCGACGCCAGACAGCAGACAGACGCCAGACGGACGCCAGACGCTGGACTGACCCCCGACGGACGCCAGACATACGCCAGACGGACGCCAGACGCCAGACAGACGCCAGACGGACGACAGACGCCAGACAGGCGTCATACAGACGCCAGACGTCGGACAGACGCCAGACGGACGCCAGACGGACGCCAGACGCCACACGGACGCCAGGCGCCAGACAGAAGCCAGACAGAGGCAAGACAGACGCCAGACGGACGCCAGACGCCGGACAGACACCAGAAGGACGCCAGACGGACGCCAGACACCAGACAGACGCCAGACAGACGCCAGACGGACGCCAGACGTCAGACAGACGCCAGACAGACGCCAGACGGACGTCAGACACCAGACAGACGCCGGACAGACGCCAGAAGGACGCCAGACAGAAGCCAGACGGACGCCAGACGGACGCCAGACGCCAGACAGGCGGCAGACGGACGCCAGACGCCAGACAGACGCCAGACGGACGCCAGACACCAGACAGACGCCAGACGGACGCCAGACGCCAGACAGACGCCAGACAGCAGACAGACGCCAGACGCCAGACAGACGCCAGACGGACGCCAGACACCAGACAGACGCCAGACAGCAGACAGACGCCAGACGGACGCCACACACCAGACAGTCGCCAGACAGACGCCAGACGGACGCCAGACACCAGACAGACGCCAGACAGACGCCAGACGGACGCCAGACACCTGACAGACGCCAGACAGACGCCCGACGGATGCCAGACGCCAGACAGACTCCACACACCAGACAGACGCCAGACGGACGCCAGACGGACGCCAGACACCAGACAGACGCCAGACGGACTCCAGACACCAGTCAGACGCCAGCAGGCGCCAGACGGACGCCAGACACCAGACAGACGCCAGACGGACGCCAGACACCAGACAGAGGCAAGACAGACGCCAGACGGACGCCAGACGCCGGACAGACAACAGAAGGACGCCAGACACCAGACAGACGCCAGACAGACGCCAGACGGACGCCAGACGTCAGACAGACGCCAGACAGACGCCAGACGCCAGACGGACGTCAGACACCAGACAGACGCCGGACAGACGCCAGACGGACGCCAGACGCCAGACAGGCGGCAGACGGACGCCAGACGCCAGACAGACGCCAGACGGACGCCAGACACCAGACAGACGCCAGACGGACGCCAGACGCCAGACAGACGCCAGACAGCAGACAGACGCCAGACAGCAGACAGACGCCAGACGGACGCCACACACCAGACAGTCGCCAGACAGACGCCAGACGGACTCCAGACACCAGACAGACGCCAGACAGACGCCAGACGGACGCCAGACACCTGACAGACGCCAGACAGACGCCCGACGGATGCCAGACGCCAGACAGACTCCACACACCAGACAGACGCCAGACGGACGCCAGACGGACGCGAGACACCAGACAGACTCCAGACAGACGCCAGACGGACTCCAGACACCAGTCAGACGCCAGCAGGCGCCAGACGGACGCCAGACACCAGACAGACGCCAGACGGACGCCAGACACCAGACAGAAGCAAGACAGACGCCAGACGGACGCCAGACACCAGACAGACGCCAGACGGACGCCAGACGCCAGACAGACGCCACACACCAGACAGACGCCAGACGGAAGCCAGACGCCGGACAGACACCAGACGGACGCCAGACGAACACCAGACACCAGACAGACGCCAGACAGACGCCAGACGGACTCCAGACACCAGTCAGACGCCAGCAGGCGCCAGGCGGACGCCAGACACCAGACAGACGCCAGACGGACGCCAGACACCAGACAGAGGCAAGATAGACGTCAGACGGACGCCAGACGCCGGACAGACACCAGAAGGACGCCAGACGGACGCCAGACACCAGACAGACGCCAGACAGACGCCAGACGGACGCCAGACGTCAGACAGACGCCAGACAGACGCCAGACGGACGTCAGACACCAGACAGACGCCGGACAGACGCCAGAAGGACGCCAGACAGAAGCCAGACGGACGCCAGACGCCAGACAGGCGGCAGACGGACGCCAGACGCCAGACAGACGCCTGACGGACGCCAGACGGACGCCAGACACCAGACAGACGCCAGACGGACGCCAGACGCCAGACAGACGCCAGACAGCAGACAGACGCCAGACAGCAGACAGACGCCAGACGGACGCCACACACCAGACAGTCGCCAGACAGACGCCAGACGGACGCCAGACACCAGACAGACGCCAGACAGACGCCAGACGGACGCCAGACACCTGACAGACGCCAGACAGACGCCCGACGGATGCCCGACGCCAGACAGACTCCACACACCAGACAGACGCCAGACGGACGCCAGACGGACGCCAGACACCAGACAGACGCCAGACAGACGCCAGACGGACTCCAGACACCAGTCAGACGCCAGCAGGCGCCAGACGGACGCCAGACACCAGACAGACGCCAGACGGACGCCAGACACCAGACAGAGGCAAGAGAGACGCCAGACGGACGCCAGACGCCGGACAGACACCAGAAGGACGCCAGACGGACGCCAGACACCAGACAGACGCCAGACAGACGCCAGACGGACGCCAGACGTCAGACAGACGCCAGACAGACGCCAGACGCCAGACGGACGCCAGACACCAGACGGACGCCAGACACCAGACAGACGACAGACGGACGCCAGAAGGACGCCAGACAGAAGCCAGACGGACGCCAGACGGACACCAGACGGCAGACAGACGCCAGACGGACGCCAGACACCAGGCAGACGCCAGCAGGCACCAGACGGACGCCAGACACCAGACAGACGCCAGACGGACGCCAGACGCCAGACAGACGCCAGACGGACGCCAGACACCAGACAGACGCCGGTCGGACGCCAGACAGACGTCAGGCAGCAGACAGACGCCAGACGGACGCCGCACACCAGACAGTCGCCAGACAGACGACAGACGGACGCCAGACACCAGACAGACGCCAGACAGACGCCAGACGGACGCCAGACACCTGACAGACGCCAGACAGACGCCCGGCGGATGCCAGATGCCAGACAGACGCCACACACCAGACAGACGCCAGACGGAAGCCAGACGGACGCCAGACGCCAGACTGACGCCAGACGGCCGCCAGACGCCAGACGGACGCCAGACGCCAGACAGACATCAGACAGACGCCAGACGGACGCCAGCAGGCGCCAGACGGACGCCAGACACCAGACAGACGCCAGACGGACGCCAGACGCCAGACAGACGCCACACACCAGACAGACGCCAGACGGAAGCCAGACGCCGGACAGACACCAGACGGACGCCAGACGAACACCAGACACCAGACAGACGCCAGACAGACGCCAGAATGACTCCAGACACCGGTCAGACGCCAGCAGGCGCCAGACGGACGCCAGACACCAGACAGACGCCAGACGGACGCCAGACACCAGACAGAGGCAAGACAGACGCCAGACGCCAGACAGAAGCCAGACTCCGGACAGACACCAGAAGGACGCCAGACGGACGCCAGACACCAGACAGACGCCAGACAGACGCCAGACGGACGCCAGACGTCAGACAGACGACAGACAGACGCCAGACGCCAGACGGACGTCAGACACCAGACAGACGCCGGACAGACGCCAGAAGGACGCCAGACAGAAGCCAGACGGACGCCAGACGGACGCCAGACGCCAGACAGACGCCAGACGGACGCCAGACACCAGACAGACGCCAGACGGACGCCAGACACCAGACAGAGGCAAGACAGACGCCAGACGGACGCCAGACGCCGGACAGACACCAGAAGGACGCCAGACGGACGCCAGACACCAGACAGACGCCAGACAGACGCCAGACTGACGCCAGACACCAGACAGACGCCAGACGAACGCCAGACACCAGACAGAGGCAAGACAGACGCCAGACGGACGCCAGACGCCGGACAGACACCAGAAGGACGCCAGACGGACGCCAGACACCAGACAGACGCCAGACAGACGCCAGACGGACGCCAGACGTCAGACAGACGCCAGACAGACGCCAGACGGACGTCAGACACCAGACAGACGCCGGACAGACGCCAGAAGGACGCCAGACAGAAGCCAGACGGACGCCAGACGGACGCCAGACGCCAGACAGGCGGCAGACGGACGCCAGACGCCAGACAGACGCCAGACGGACGCCAGACACCAGACAGACGCCAGACGGACGCCAGACGCCAGACAGACGCCAGACAGCAGACAGACGCCAGACGCCAGACAGACGCCAGACGGACGCCAGACACCAGACAGACGCCAGACAGCAGACAGACGCCAGACGGACGCCACACACCAGACAGTCGCCAGACAGACGCCAGACGGACGCCAGACACCAGACAGACGCCAGACAGACGCCAGACGGACGCCAGACACCTGACAGACGCCAGACAGACGCCCGACGGATGCCAGACGCCAGACAGACTCCACACACCAGACAGACGCCAGACGGACGCCAGACGGACGCCAGACACCAGACAGACGCCAGACAGACGCCAGACGGACTCCAGACACCAGTCAGACGCCAGCAGGCGCCAGACGGACGCCAGACACCAGACAGACGCCAGACGGACGCCAGACACCAGACAGAGGCAAGACAGACGCCAGACGGACGCCAGACGCCGGACAGACAACAGAAGGACGCCAGACACCAGACAGACGCCAGACAGACGCCAGACGGACGCCAGACGTCAGACAGACGCCAGACAGACGCCAGACGCCAGACGGACGTCAGACACCAGACAGACGCCGGACAGACGCCAGACGGACGCCAGACGCCAGACAGGCGGCAGACGGACGCCAGACGCCAGACAGACGCCAGACGGACGCCAGACACCAGACAGACGCCAGACGGACGCCAGACGCCAGACAGACGCCAGACAGCAGACAGACGCCAGACAGCAGACAGACGCCAGACGGACGCCACACACCAGACAGTCGCCAGACAGACGCCAGACGGACTCCAGACACCAGACAGACGCCAGACAGACGCCAGACGGACGCCAGACACCTGACAGACGCCAGACAGACGCCCGACGGATGCCAGACGCCAGACAGACTCCACACACCAGACAGACGCCAGACGGACGCCAGACGGACGCGAGACACCAGACAGACTCCAGACAGACGCCAGACGGACTCCAGACACCAGTCAGACGCCAGCAGGCGCCAGACGGACGCCAGACACCAGACAGACGCCAGACGGACGCCAGACACCAGACAGAAGCAAGACAGACGCCAGACGGACGCCAGACACCAGACAGACGCCAGACGGACGCCAGACGCCAGACAGACGCCACACACCAGACAGACGCCAGACGGAAGCCAGACGCCGGACAGACACCAGACGGACGCCAGACGAACACCAGACACCAGACAGACGCCAGACAGACGCCAGACGGACTCCAGACACCAGTCAGACGCCAGCAGGCGCCAGGCGGACGCCAGACACCAGACAGACGCCAGACGGACGCCAGACACCAGACAGAGGCAAGATAGACGTCAGACGGACGCCAGACGCCGGACAGACACCAGAAGGACGCCAGACGGACGCCAGACACCAGACAGACGCCAGACAGACGCCAGACGGACGCCAGACGTCAGACAGACGCCAGACAGACGCCAGACGGACGTCAGACACCAGACAGACGCCGGACAGACGCCAGAAGGACGCCAGACAGAAGCCAGACGGACGCCAGACGCCAGACAGGCGGCAGACGGACGCCAGACGCCAGACAGACGCCTGACGGACGCCAGACGGACGCCAGACACCAGACAGACGCCAGACGGACGCCAGACGCCAGACAGACGCCAGACAGCAGACAGACGCCAGACAGCAGACAGACGCCAGACGGACGCCACACACCAGACAGTCGCCAGACAGACGCCAGACGGACGCCAGACACCAGACAGACGCCAGACAGACGCCAGACGGACTCCAGACACCAGTCAGACGCCAGCAGGCGCCAGACGGACGCCAGACACCAGACAGACGCCAGACGGACGCCAGACACCAGACAGAGGCAAGAGAGACGCCAGACGGACGCCAGACGCCGGACAGACACCAGAAGGACGCCAGACGGACGCCAGACACCAGACAGACGCCAGACAGACGCCAGACGGACGCCAGACGTCAGACAGACGCCAGACAGACGCCAGACGCCAGACGGACGCCAGACACCAGACGGACGCCAGACACCAGACAGACGACAGACGGACGCCAGAAGGACGCCAGACAGAAGCCAGACGGACGCCAGACGGACACCAGACGGCAGACAGACGCCAGACGGACGCCAGACACCAGGCAGACGCCAGCAGGCACCAGACGGACGCCAGACACCAGACAGACGCCAGACGGACGCCAGACGCCAGACAGACGCCAGACGGACGCCAGACACCAGACAGACGCCGGTCGGACGCCAGACAGACGTCAGGCAGCAGACAGACGCCAGACGGACGCCGCACACCAGACAGTCGCCAGACAGACGACAGACGGACGCCAGACACCAGACAGACGCCAGACAGACGCCAGACGGACGCCAGACACCTGACAGACGCCAGACAGACGCCCGGCGGATGCCAGATGCCAGACAGACGCCACACACCAGACAGACGCCAGACGGAAGCCAGACGGACGCCAGACGCCAGACTGACGCCAGACGGCCGCCAGACGCCAGACGGACGCCAGACGCCAGACAGACATCAGACAGACGCCAGACGGACGCCAGCAGGCGCCAGACGGACGCCAGACACCAGACAGACGCCAGACGGACGCCAGACGCCAGACAGACGCCACACACCAGACAGACGCCAGACGGAAGCCAGACGCCGGACAGACACCAGACGGACGCCAGACGAACACCAGACACCAGACAGACGCCAGACAGACGCCAGAATGACTCCAGACACCGGTCAGACGCCAGCAGGCGCCAGACGGACGCCAGACACCAGACAGACGCCAGACGGACGCCAGACACCAGACAGAGGCAAGACAGACGCCAGACGCCAGACAGAAGCCAGACTCCGGACAGACACCAGAAGGACGCCAGACGGACGCCAGACACCAGACAGACGCCAGACAGACGCCAGACGGACGCCAGACGTCAGACAGACGACAGACAGACGCCAGACGCCAGACGGACGTCAGACACCAGACAGACGCCGGACAGACGCCAGAAGGACGCCAGACAGAAGCCAGACGGACGCCAGACGGACGCCAGACGCCAGACAGACGCCAGACGGACGCCAGACACCAGACAGACGCCAGACGGACGCCAGACACCAGACAGAGGCAAGACAGACGCCAGACGGACGCCAGACGCCGGACAGACACCAGAAGGACGCCAGACGGACGCCAGACACCAGACAGACGCCAGACAGACGCCAGACTGACGCCAGACACCAGACAGACGCCAGACGAACGCCAGACACCAGACAGAGGCAAGACAGACGCCAGACGGACGCCAGACGCCGGACAGACACCAGAAGGACGCCAGACGGACGCCAGACACCAGACAGACGCCAGACAGACGCCAGACGGACGCCAGACGTCAGACAGACGCCAGACAGACGCCAGACGGACGTCAGACACCAGACAGACGCCGGACAGACGCCAGAAGGACGCCAGACAGAAGCCAGACGGACGCCAGACGGACGCCAGACGCCAGACAGGCGGCAGACGGACGCCAGACGCCAGACAGACGCCAGACGGACGCCAGACACCAGACAGACGCCAGACGGACGCCAGACGCCAGACAGACGCCAGACAGCAGACAGACGCCAGACGCCAGACAGACGCCAGACGGACGCCAGACACCAGACAGACGCCAGACAGCAGACAGACGCCAGACGGACGCCACACACCAGACAGTCGCCAGACAGACGCCAGACGGACGCCAGACACCAGACAGACGCCAGACAGACGCCAGACGGACGCCAGACACCTGACAGACGCCAGACAGACGCCCGACGGATGCCAGACGCCAGACAGACTCCACACACCAGACAGACGCCAGACGGACGCCAGACGGACGCCAGACACCAGACAGACGCCAGACAGACGCCAGACGGACTCCAGACACCAGTCAGACGCCAGCAGGCGCCAGACGGACGCCAGACACCAGACAGACGCCAGACGGACGCCAGACACCAGACAGAGGCAAGACAGACGCCAGACGGACGCCAGACGCCGGACAGACAACAGAAGGACGCCAGACACCAGACAGACGCCAGACAGACGCCAGACGGACGCCAGACGTCAGACAGACGCCAGACAGACGCCAGACGCCAGACGGACGTCAGACACCAGACAGACGCCGGACAGACGCCAGACGGACGCCAGACGCCAGACAGGCGGCAGACGGACGCCAGACGCCAGACAGACGCCAGACGGACGCCAGACACCAGACAGACGCCAGACGGACGCCAGACGCCAGACAGACGCCAGACAGCAGACAGACGCCAGACAGCAGACAGACGCCAGACGGACGCCACACACCAGACAGTCGCCAGACAGACGCCAGACGGACTCCAGACACCAGACAGACGCCAGACAGACGCCAGACGGACGCCAGACACCTGACAGACGCCAGACAGACGCCCGACGGATGCCAGACGCCAGACAGACTCCACACACCAGACAGACGCCAGACGGACGCCAGACGGACGCGAGACACCAGACAGACTCCAGACAGACGCCAGACGGACTCCAGACACCAGTCAGACGCCAGCAGGCGCCAGACGGACGCCAGACACCAGACAGACGCCAGACGGACGCCAGACACCAGACAGAAGCAAGACAGACGCCAGACGGACGCCAGACACCAGACAGACGCCAGACGGACGCCAGACGCCAGACAGACGCCACACACCAGACAGACGCCAGACGGAAGCCAGACGCCGGACAGACACCAGACGGACGCCAGACGAACACCAGACACCAGACAGACGCCAGACAGACGCCAGACGGACTCCAGACACCAGTCAGACGCCAGCAGGCGCCAGGCGGACGCCAGACACCAGACAGACGCCAGACGGACGCCAGACACCAGACAGAGGCAAGATAGACGTCAGACGGACGCCAGACGCCGGACAGACACCAGAAGGACGCCAGACGGACGCCAGACACCAGACAGACGCCAGACAGACGCCAGACGGACGCCAGACGTCAGACAGACGCCAGACAGACGCCAGACGGACGTCAGACACCAGACAGACGCCGGACAGACGCCAGAAGGACGCCAGACAGAAGCCAGACGGACGCCAGACGCCAGACAGGCGGCAGACGGACGCCAGACGCCAGACAGACGCCTGACGGACGCCAGACGGACGCCAGACACCAGACAGACGCCAGACGGACGCCAGACGCCAGACAGACGCCAGACAGCAGACAGACGCCAGACAGCAGACAGACGCCAGACGGACGCCACACACCAGACAGTCGCCAGACAGACGCCAGACGGACGCCAGACACCAGACAGACGCCAGACAGACGCCAGACGGACGCCAGACACCTGACAGACGCCAGACAGACGCCCGACGGATGCCCGACGCCAGACAGACTCCACACACCAGACAGACGCCAGACGGACGCCAGACGGACGCCAGACACCAGACAGACGCCAGACAGACGCCAGACGGACTCCAGACACCAGTCAGACGCCAGCAGGCGCCAGACGGACGCCAGACACCAGACAGACGCCAGACGGACGCCAGACACCAGACAGAGGCAAGAGAGACGCCAGACGGACGCCAGACGCCGGACAGACACCAGAAGGACGCCAGACGGACGCCAGACACCAGACAGACGCCAGACAGACGCCAGACGGACGCCAGACGTCAGACAGACGCCAGACAGACGCCAGACGCCAGACGGACGCCAGACACCAGACGGACGCCAGACACCAGACAGACGACAGACGGACGCCAGAAGGACGCCAGACAGAAGCCAGACGGACGCCAGACGGACACCAGACGGCAGACAGACGCCAGACGGACGCCAGACACCAGGCAGACGCCAGCAGGCACCAGACGGACGCCAGACACCAGACAGACGCCAGACGGACGCCAGACGCCAGACAGACGCCAGACGGACGCCAGACACCAGACAGACGCCGGTCGGACGCCAGACAGACGTCAGGCAGCAGACAGACGCCAGACGGACGCCGCACACCAGACAGTCGCCAGACAGACGACAGACGGACGCCAGACACCAGACAGACGCCAGACAGACGCCAGACGGACGCCAGACACCTGACAGACGCCAGACAGACGCCCGGCGGATGCCAGATGCCAGACAGACGCCACACACCAGACAGACGCCAGACGGAAGCCAGACGGACGCCAGACGCCAGACTGACGCCAGACGGCCGCCAGACGCCAGACGGACGCCAGACGCCAGACAGACATCAGACAGACGCCAGACGGACGCCAGCAGGCGCCAGACGGACGCCAGACACCAGACAGACGCCAGACGGACGCCAGACGCCAGACAGACGCCACACACCAGACAGACGCCAGACGGAAGCCAGACGCCGGACAGACACCAGACGGACGCCAGACGAACACCAGACACCAGACAGACGCCAGACAGACGCCAGAATGACTCCAGACACCGGTCAGACGCCAGCAGGCGCCAGACGGACGCCAGACACCAGACAGACGCCAGACGGACGCCAGACACCAGACAGAGGCAAGACAGACGCCAGACGCCAGACAGAAGCCAGACTCCGGACAGACACCAGAAGGACGCCAGACGGACGCCAGACACCAGACAGACGCCAGACAGACGCCAGACGGACGCCAGACGTCAGACAGACGACAGACAGACGCCAGACGCCAGACGGACGTCAGACACCAGACAGACGCCGGACAGACGCCAGAAGGACGCCAGACAGAAGCCAGACGGACGCCAGACGGACGCCAGACGCCAGACAGACGCCAGACGGACGCCAGACACCAGACAGACGCCAGACGGACGCCAGACACCAGACAGAGGCAAGACAGACGCCAGACGGACGCCAGACGCCGGACAGACACCAGAAGGACGCCAGACGGACGCCAGACACCAGACAGACGCCAGACAGACGCCAGACTGACGCCAGACACCAGACAGACGCCAGACGAACGCCAGACACCAGACAGAGGCAAGACAGACGCCAGACGGACGCCAGACGCCGGACAGACACCAGAAGGACGCCAGACGGACGCCAGACACCAGACAGACGCCAGACAGACGCCAGACGGACGCCAGACGTCAGACAGACGCCAGACAGACGCCAGACGCCAGACGGACGTCAGACACCAGACAGACGCTGGACAGACGCCAGAAGGACGCCAGACAGAAGCCAGACGGACGCCAGACGGACGCCAGACGCCAGACAGGCGGCAGACGGACGCCAGACGCCAGACAGACGCCAGACGGACGCCAGACACCAGACAGACGCCAGACGGACGCCAGACGCCAGACAGGCGCCAGACAGCAGACAGACGCCAGACGCCAGACAGACGCCAGACGGACGCCAGACACCAGACAGACGCCAGACAGCAGACAGACGCCAGACGGACGCCACACACCAGACAGTCGCCAGACAGACGCCAGACGGACGCCAGACACCAGACAGACGCCAGACAGACGCCAGACGGACGCCAGACACCTGACAGACTCCAGACAGACGCCCGACGGATGCCAGACGCCAGACAGACTCCACACACCAGACAGACGCCAGACGGACGCCAGACGGACGCCAGACACCAGACAGACGCCAGACAGACGCCAGACGGACTCCAGACACCAGTCAGACGCCAGCAGGCGCCAGACGGACGCCAGACACCAGACAGACGCCAGACGGACGCCAGACACCAGACAGAGGCAAGACAGACGCCAGACGGACGCCAGACGCCGGACAGACAACAGAAGGACGCCAGACGGACGCCAGACACCAGACAGACGCCAGACAGACGCCAGACGGACGCCAGACGTCAGACAGACGCCAGACAGACGCCAGACGCCAGACGGACGTCAGACACCAGACAGACGCCGGACAGACGCCAGACGGACGCCAGACGCCAGACAGGCGGCAGACGGACGCCAGACGCCAGACAGACGCCAGACGGACGCCAGACACCAGACAGACGCCAGACGGACGCCAGACGCCAGACAGACGCCAGACAGCAGACAGACGTCAGACGGACGCCACACACCAGACAGTCGCCAGACAGACGCCAGACGGACGCCAGACACCAGACAGACGCCAGACAGACGCCAGACGGACGCCAGACACCTGACAGACGCCAGACAGACGCCCGACGGATGCCAGACGCCAGACAGACTCCACACACCAGACAGACGCCAGACTGACGCCAGACGGACGCCAGACGCCAGACGGACGCCAGACGCCAGACAGACATCAGACAGACGCCAGACGGACGCCAGCAGGCGCCAGACGGACGCCAGACACCAGACAGACGCCAGACGGACGCCAGACGCCAGACAGACGCCACACACCAGACAGACGCCAGACGGAAGCCAGACGCCGGACAGACACCAGACGGACGCCAGACGAACACCAGACACCAGACAGACGCCAGACAGACGCCAGAATGACTCCAGACACCGGTCAGACGCCAGCAGGCGCCAGACGGACGCCAGACACCAGACAGACGCCAGACGGACGCCAGACACCAGACAGAGGCAAGACAGACGCCAGACGCCAGACAGACGCCAGACTCCGGACAGACACCAGAAGGACGCCAGACGGACGCCAGACACCAGACAGACGCCAGACAGACGCCAGACGGACGCCAGACGTCAGACAGACGACAGACAGACGCCAGACGCCAGACGGACGTCAGACACCAGACAGACGCCGGACAGACGCCAGAAGGACGCCAGACAGAAGCCAGACGGACGCCAGACGGACGCCAGACGCCAGACAGGCGGCAGACGGACGCCAGACGCCAGACAGACGCCAGACGGGCGCCAGACACCAGACAGACGTCAGACAGACGCCAGACGGACGCCAGACGCCAGACAGACGTCAGACAGACGCCAGACGCCAGACAGACGCCAGACGGACACCAGACGCCAGACAGACGTCAGACAGACGCCAAACGGACGTCAGACACCGGACAGACGCCTGAGGGACGCCAGACACCAGACAGACGCCAGACAGACGCCAGACGGACGCCAGACACCTGACAGACGCCAGACAGACGCCCGGCGGATGCCAGATGCCAGACAGACGCCACACACCAGACAGACGCCAGACGGAAACCAGACGGACGCCAGACGGACGCCAGACGCCAGACGGACGCCAGACGCCAGACGGACGCCAGACGGAAGCCAGACGCCAGACAGACATCAGACAGACGCCAGACGGACGCCAGCAGGCGCCAGACGGCCGCCAGACACCAGACAGACGCCAGACGGACGCCAGACGCCAGACAGACGCCACACACCAGACAGACGCCAGACGGAAGCCAGACGCCGGACAGACACCAGACGGACGCCAGACGAACACCAGACACCAGACAGACGCCAGACAGACGCCAGACGGACTCCAGACACCAGTCAGACGCCAGCAGGCGCCAGGCGGACGCCAGACACCAGACAGACGCCAGACGGACGCCAGACACCAGACAGAGGCAAGACAGACGCCAGACGGACGCCAGACGCCGGACAGACACCAGAAGGACGCCAGACGGACGCCAGACACCAGACAGACGCCAGACAGACGCCAGACGGACGCCAGACGTCAGACAGACGCCAGACAGACGCCAGACGCCAGACGGACGTCAGACACCAGACAGACGCCGGACAGACGCCAGAAGGACGCCAGACAGAAGCCAGACGGACGCCAGACGGACGCCAGACGCCAGACAGGCGGCAGACGGACGCCAGACGCCAGACAGACGCCAGACGGACGCCAGACGGACGCCAGACACCAGACAGACGCCAGACGGACGCCAGACGCCAGACAGACGCCAGACACCAGACAGACGCCAGACAGCAGACAGACGCCAGACGGACGCCACACACCAGACAGTCGCCAGACAGACGCCAGACGGACGCCAGACACCAGACAGACGCCAGACAGACGCCAGACGGATGCCAGACGCCAGACAGACTCCACACACCAGACAGACGCCAGACGGACGCCAGACGGACGCCAGACACCAGACAGACGCCAGACAGACGCCAGACGGACTCCAGACACCAGTCAGACGCCAGCAGGCGCCAGACGGACGCCAGACACCAGACAGACGCCAGACGGACGCCAGACACCAGACAGAGGCAAGACAGACGCCAGACGGACGCCAGACGCCGGACAGACACCAGAAGGACGCCAGACGGACGCCAGACACCAGACAGACGCCAGACAGACGCCAGACTGACGCCAGACACCAGACAGACGCCGGTCGGACGCCAGACAGACGTCAGGCAGCAGACAGACGCCAGACGGACGCCGCACACCAGACAGTCGCCAGACAGACGACAGACGGACGCCAGACACCAGACAGACGCCAGACAGACGCCAGACGGACGCCAGACACCTGACAGACGCCAGACAGACGCCCGGCGGATGCCAGATGCCAGACAGACGCCACACACCAGACAGACGCCAGACGGAAGCCAGACGGACGCCAGACGCCAGACTGACGCCAGACGGACGCCAGACGCCAGACGGACGCCAGACGCCAGACAGACATCAGACAGACGCCAGACGGACGCCAGCAGGCGCCAGACGGACGCCAGACACCAGACAGACGCCAGACGGACGCCAGACGCCAGACAGACGCCACACACCAGACAGACGCCAGACGGAAGCCAGACGCCGGACAGACACCAGACGGACGCCAGACGAACACCAGACACCAGACAGACGCCAGACAGACGCCAGAATGACTCCAGACACCGGTCAGACGCCAGCAGGCGCCAGACGGACGCCAGACACCAGACAGACGCCAGACGGACGCCAGACACCAGACAGAGGCAAGACAGACGCCAGACGCCAGACAGACGCCAGACTCCGGACAGACACCAGAAGGACGCCAGACGGACGCCAGACACCAGACAGACGCCAGACAGACGCCAGACGGACGCCAGACGTCAGACAGACGACAGACAGACGCCAGACGCCAGACGGACGTCAGACACCAGACAGACGCCGGACAGACGCCAGAAGGACGCCAGACAGAAGCCAGACGGACGCCAGACGGACGCCAGACGCCAGACAGGCGGCAGACGGACGCCAGACGCCAGACAGACGCCAGACGGACGCCAGACACCAGACAGACGCCAGACGGACGCCAGACGCCAGACAGACGCCAGACAGCAGACAGACGCCAGACAGCAGACAGACGCCAGACGGACGCCACACACCAGACAGTCGCCAGACAGACGCCAGACGGACGCCAGACACCAGACAGACGCCAGACAGACGCCAGACGGACGCCAGACACCTGACAGACGCCAGACAGACGCCCGACGGATGCCAGACGCCAGACAGACTCCACACACCAGACAGACGCCAGACGGACGCCAGACGGACGCCAGACACCAGACAGACGCCAGACAGACGCCAGACGGACTCCAGACACCAGTCAGACGCCAGCAGGCGCCAGACGGACGCCAGACACCAGACAGACGCCAGACGGACGCCAGACACCAGACAGAGGCAAGACAGACGCCAGACGGACGCCAGACGCCGGACAGACACCAGAAGGACGCCAGACGGACGCCAGACACCAGACAGACGCCAGACAGACGCCAGACGGACGCCAGACGTCAGACAGACGCCAGACAGACGCCAGACGCCAGACGGACGTCAGACACCAGACAGACGCCGGACAGACGCCAGAAGGACGCCAGACAGAAGCCAGACGGACGCCAGACGGACGCCAGACGCCAGACAGGCGGCAGACGGACGCCAGACGCCAGACAGACGCCAGACGGACGCCAGACACCAGACAGACGCCAGACGGACGCCAGACGCCAGACAGACGCCAGACAGCAGACAGACGCCAGACAGCAGACAGACGCCAGACGGACGCCACACACCAGACAGTCGCCAGACAGACGCCAGACGGACGCCAGACACCAGACAGACGCCAGACAGACGCCAGACGGACGCCAGACACCTGACAGACGCCAGACAGACGCCCGACGGATGCCAGACGCCAGACAGACTCCACACACCAGACAGACGCCAGACGGACGCCAGACACCAGACAGACGCCAGACAGACGCCAGACACCAGACAGAGGCAAGACAGACGCCAGACGCCGGACAGACACCAGAAGGACGCCAGACGGACGCCAGACACCAGACAGACGCCAGACAGACGCCAGACGGACGCCAGACGTCAGACAGACGCCAAACAGACGCCAGACGCCAGACGGACGTCAGACACCAGACAGACGGCAGACAGACGCCAGAAGGACGCCAGACAGAAGCCGGACGGACGCCAGACGGACGCCAGACGCCAGACAGGCGGCAGACGGACGCCAGACGCCAGACAGACGCCAGACGGACGCCAGACACCAGACAGACGTCAGACAGACGCCAGACGGACGCCAGACGCCAGACAGACGTCAGACAGACGCCAGACGCCAGACAGACGCCAGACGGACACCAGACGCCAGACAGACGTCAGACAGACGCCAAACGGACGTCAGACACCGGACAGACGCCTGAGGGACGCCAGACACCAGACAGACGCCAGACAGACGCCAGACGGACGCCAGACACCTGACAGACGCCAGACAGACGCCCGGCGGATGCCAGATGCCAGACAGACGCCACACACCAGACAGACGCCAGACGGAAACCAGACGGACGCCAGACGGACGCCAGACGCCAGACGGACGCCAGACGCCAGACGGACGCCAGACGGAAGCCACACGCCAGACAGACATCAGACAGACGCCAGACGGACGCCAGCAGGCGCCAGACGGCCGCCAGACACCAGACAGACGCCAGACGGACGCCAGACGCCAGACAGACGCCACACACCAGACAGACGCCAGACGGAAGCCAGACGCCGGACAGACACCAGACGGACGCCAGACGAACACCAGACACCAGACAGACGCCAGACAGACGCCAGACGGACTCCAGACACCAGTCAGACGCCAGCAGGCGCCAGGCGGACGCCAGACACCAGACAGACGCCAGACGGACGCCAGACACCAGACAGAGGCAAGACAGACGCCAGACGGACGCCAGACGCCGGACAGACACCAGAAGGACGCCAGACGGACGCCAGACACCAGACAGACGCCAGACAGACGCCAGACGGACGCCAGACGTCAGACAGACGCCAGACAGACGCCAGACGCCAGACGGACGTTAGACACCAGACAGACGCCGGACAGACGCCAGAAGGACGCCAGACAGAAGCCAGACGGACGCCAGACGGACGCCAGACGCCAGACAGGCGGCAGACGGACGCCAGACGCCAGACAGACGGCAGACGGACGCCAGACGGACGCCAGACACCAGACAGACGCCAGACGGACGCCAGACAGACGCCAGACACCAGACAGACGCCAGACAGCAGACAGACGCCAGACGGACGCCACACACCAGACAGTCGCCAGACAGACGCCAGACGGACGCCAGACACCAGACAGACGCCAGACAGACGCCAGACGGACGCCAGACACCTGACAGACGCCAGACAGACGCCCGACGGATGCCAGACGCCAGACAGACTCCACACACCAGACAGACGCCAGACGGACGCCAGACGGACGCCAGACACCAGACAGACGCCAGACAGACGCCAGACGGACTCCAGACACCAGTCAGACGCCAGCAGGCGCCAGACGGACGCCAGACACCAGACAGACGCCAGACGGACGCCAGACACCAGACAGAGGCAAGACAGACGCCAGACGGACGCCAGACGCCGGACAGACACCAGAAGGACGCCAGACGGACGCCAGACACCAGACAGACGCCAGACAGACGCCAGACTGACGCCAGACACCAGACAGACGCCAGACGGACGCCAGACACCAGACAGAGGCAAGACAGACGCCAGACGGACGCCAGACGCCGGACAGACACCAGAAGTACGCCAGACGGACGCCAGACACCAGACAGACGCCAGACAGACGCCAGACGGACGCCAGACGTCAGACAGACGCCAGACAGACGCCAGACGCCAGACGGACGTCAGACACCAGACAGACGCTGGACAGACGCCAGAAGGACGCCAGACAGAAGCCAGACGGACGCCAGACGGACGCCAGACGCCAGACAGGCGGCAGACGGACGCCAGACGCCAGACAGACGCCAGACGGACGCCAGACACCAGACAGACGCCAGACGGACGCCAGACGCCAGACAGACGCCAGACAGCAGACAGACGCCAGACGCCAGACAGACGCCAGACGGACGCCAGACACCAGACAGACGCCAGACAGCAGACAGACGCCAGACGGACGCCACACACCAGACAGTCGCCAGACAGACGCCAGACGGACGCCAGACACCAGACAGACGCCAGACAGACGCCAGACGGACGCCAGACACCTGACAGACGCCAGACAGACGCCCGACGGATGCCAGACGCCAGACAGACTCCACACACCAGACAGACGCCAGACGGACGCCAGACGGACGCCAGACACCAGACAGACGCCAGACAGACGCCAGACGGACTCCAGACACCAGTCAGACGCCAGCAGGCGCCAGACGGACGCCAGACACCAGACAGACGCCAGACGGACGCCAGACACCAGACAGAGGCAAGACAGACGCCAGACGGACGCCAGACGCCGGACAGACAACAGAAGGACGCCAGACGGACGCCAGACACCAGACAGACGCCAGACAGACGCCAGACGGACGCCAGACGTCAGACAGACGCCAGACAGACGCCAGACGCCAGACGGACGTCAGACACCAGACAGACGCCGGACAGACGCCAGACGGACGCCAGACGCCAGACAGGCGGCAGACGGACGCCAGACGCCAGACAGACGCCAGACGGACGCCAGACACCAGACAGACGCCAGACGGACGCCAGACGCCAGACAGACGCCAGACAGCAGACAGACGCCAGACAGCAGACAGACGCCAGACGGACGCCACACACCAGACAGTCGCCAGACAGACGCCACCGGACGCCAGACACCAGACAGACGCCAGACAGACGCCAGACGGACGCCAGACACCTGACAGACGCCAGACAGACGCCCGACGGATGCCAGACGCCAGACAGACACCACACACCAGACAGACGCCAGACGGACGCCAGACGGACGCCAGACACCAGACAGAGTCCAGACAGACGCCAGACGGACTCCAGACACCAGTCAGACGCCAGCAGGCGCCAGACGGACGCCAGACACCAGACAGACGCCAGACGGACGCCAGACACCAGACAGAGGCAAGACAGACGCCAGACGGACGCCAGACACCAGACAGACGCCAGACGGACGCCAGACGCCAGACAGACGCCACACACCAGACAGACGCCAGACGGAAGCCAGACGCCGGACAGACACCAGACGGACGCCAGACGGTCGCCAGACACCAGACAGAGGCAAGACAGACGCCAGACGGACGCCAGACGCCGGACAGACACCAGAAGGACGCCAGACGGACGCCAGACACCAGACAGACGCCAGACAGACGCCAGACGGACGCCAGACGTCAGACAGACGCCAGACAGACGCCAGACGCCAGACGGACGTCAGACACCAGACAGACGCCGGACAGACGCCAGGCTGACGCCAGACAGACGCCAGACAGACGCCAGACGGACGCCAGACGGACGCCAGACAGACGTCAGGCAGCAGACAGACGCCAGACGGACGCCAGACGGACGCCAGACACCTGACAGACGCCAGAGAGACGCCCGGCGGATGCCAGATGCCAGACAGACGCCACACACCAGACAGAGGCCAGGCGGAAGCCAGACGGACGCCAGACGCCAGACTGACGCCAGACGGACGCCAGACGGACGCCAGACGCCAGACAGACGTCAGACAGACGCCAAACGGACGCCAGACACCAGACAGACGCCAGACGGACGCCAGACAAACGTCAGGCAGCAGACAGACGCCAGACGGACGCCAGACGGACGCCAGACACCTGACAGACGCCAGAGAGACGCCCGGCGGATGCCAGATGCCAGACAGACGCCAGGCGGAAGCCAGACGGACGCCAGACGCCAGACTGACGCCAGACGGACGCCAGACGCCAGACGAACGCCAGACGGACGCCAGACGCCAGACAGACGTCAGACAGACGCCAGACGGACGCCAGACACCAGACAGACGCCAGACGGACGCCAGACTCCAGACAGACGTCAGACAGACGCAAGCCGGAAGCCAGACGGTCGCCAGACTGACGCCAGACAGACGCCAGACAGACGCCAGACGGACGCCAGACGGACGCCAGACAGACGTCAGACAGCAGAAAGACGCCAGACAGACGCCAGACGGACGCCAGACACCTGACAGACGCCAGACAGACGCCCGGCGGATGCCAGATGCCAGACAGACGCCACACACCAGACAGACGCCAGACGGAAGCCAGACGGACGCCAGACGGACGCCAGACGCCAGACGGACGCCAGACGGACGCCAGACGCCAGACAGACGTCAGACAGACGCCAGACGGACGCCAGCAGGCGCCAGACGGACGCCAGACACCAGACAGACGCCAGACGGACGCCAGACACCAGACAGACGCCAGACGGACGCCAGACAGACGTCAGGCAGCAGACAGACGCCAGACGGACGCCACACACCAGACAGTCGCCAGACAGACGCCAGACGGACGCCAGACACCAGACAGACACCTGACAGACGCGAGACAGACGCCCGCCGGATGCCAGACGCCAGACAGACGCCACACACCAGACAGACGCCAGACGGAAGCCAGACGGGCGCCAGACTGACGCCGGACGGACGCCAGACGCCAGACGGACGCCAGACGCCAGACAGACGCCAGAAGGACGCCAGACGCCAGACTGATGCCAGATGGACGCAAGACGCCAGACAGACGCCAGACGGACGTCAGAAGGACGCCAGACGCCAGACTGACGCCAGACGCCGGACAGACACCAGACGGACGCCAGACAGACACCAGTCACCAGACGGACGCCAGACGCCAGACAGACGCCAGACGGACGCCAGACGCCAGACAGACGCCTGATAGACGCCAGACAGACACCAGACGACAGACGGACGCCAGACACCAGACAGACACCAGACGGACGCCAGAAGGACGCCCGACGGACGCCAGACGCCAGACGGACGCCAGACACCAGACAGACGCCAGACGGACGCCAGAAGGACGCCAGACGGACGCCAGACACCAGACGGACGCCAGACACCAGACAGACGACAGACGGACGCCAGAAGGACGCCAGACAGAAGCCAGACGGACGCCAGACGGACACCAGACGGCAGACAGACGCCAGACGGACGCCAGACACCAGACAGACGCCAGCAGGCACCAGACGGACGCCAGACACCAGACAGACGCCAGACGGACGCCAGACGGACGCCAGACGCCAGAAAGACGCCAGACGACGCCAGACGGACGCCAGACGCCAGACAGACGTCAGACAGACGCCACACGGACGCCAGACACCAGACAGACGCCGGTCGGACGCCAGACAGACGTCAGGCAGCAGACAGACGCCAGACGGACGCCGCACACCAGACAGTCGCCAGACAGACGACAGACGGACGCCAGACACCAGACAAACGCCAGACAGACGCCAGACGGACGCCAGACACCTGACAGACGCCAGACAGACGCCCGGCGGATGCCAGATGCCAGACAGACGCCACACACCAGACTGACGCCAGACGGAAGCCAGACGGACGCCAGACGCCAGACTGACGCCAGACGGACGCCAGACGCCAGATGGACGCCAGACGCCAGACAGACATCAGACAGACGCCAGACGGACGCCAGCAGGCGCCAGACGGACGCCAGACACCAGACAGACGCCAGACGGACGCCAGACGCCAGACAGACGCCACGCACCAGACTGACGCCAGACGGAAGCCAGACGCCGGACAGACACCAGACGGACGCCAGACGAACACCAGACACCAGACAGACGCCAGACAGACGCCAGAATGACTCCAGACACCGGTCAGACGCCAGCAGGCGCCAGACGGACGCCAGACACCAGACAGACGCCAGACGGACGCCAGACACCAGACAGAGGCAAGACAGACGCCAGACGGACGCCAGACGCCGGACTGACACCAGAAGGACGCCAGACAGACGCCAGACAGACGCCAGACGGACGCCAGACGTCAGACAGACGCCAGACAGACGCCAGACGCCAGACGGACGTCAGACACCAGACAGACGCCGGACAGACGCCAGAAGGACGCCAGACAGAAGCCAGACGGACGCCAGACGCCAGACAGGCGGCAGACGGACGCCAGACGCCAGACAGACGGCAGACGGACGCCAGACGGACGCCAGACACCAGACAGACGCCAGACGGACGCCAGACGCCAGACAGACGCCAGACACCAGACAGACGCCAGACAGACGCCAGACGGACGCCAGACGTCAGACAGACGCCAGACAGACGCCAGACGCCAGACGGACGTCAGACACCAGACAGACGCCGGACAGACGCCAGAAGGACGCCAGACAGAAGCCAGACGGACGCCAGACGGACGCCAGACGCCAGACAGGCGGCAGACGGACGCCAGACGCCAGACAGACGCCAGACGGACGCCAGACACCAGACAGACGTCAGACAGACGCCAGACGGAGGCCAGACACCAGACATACGCCGGTCGGACGCCAGACAGACGTCAGGCAGCAGACAGACGCCAGACGGACGCCGCACACCAGACAGTCGCCAGACAGACGACAGACGGACGCCAGACACCAGACAGACGCCAGACAGACGCCAGACGGACGCCAGACACCTGACAGACGCCAGACAGACGCCCGGCGGATGCCAGATGCCAGACAGACGCCACACACCAGACAGACACCAGACGGAAGCCAGACGGACGCCAGACTGACGCCAGACACCAGACAGACGCCAGCAGGCGCCAGACGGACGCCAGACGCCAGACAGACGTCAGACAGACGCCAGACGGACGCCAGCAGGCGCCAGACGGACGCCAGACACCAGACAGACGTCAGACAGGCGCCAGACGGACGCCAGACACCCGAGAGGCGCCAGACGGACGCCAGACGCCAGACAGACGTCAGACAGACGCCAGACGCCAGACAGACGCCAGACGGACACCAGACGCCAGACAGACGTCAGACAGACGCCAAACGGACGTCAGACACCGGACAGACGCCTGACGGACGCCAGACACCAGACAGACGCCAGACAGACGCCAGACGGACGCCAGACACCTGACAGACGCCAGACAGACGCCCGGCGGATGCCAGATGCCAGACAGACGCCACACACCAGACAGACGCCAGACGGAAGCCAGACGGACGCCAGACGCCAGACTGACGCCAGACGGACGCCAGACGCCAGACGGACGCCAGACGGAAGCCAGACGCCAGACAGACATCAGACAGACGCCAGACGGACGCCAGCAGGCGCCAGACGGACGCCAGACACCAGACAGACGCCAGACGGACGCCAGACGCCAGACAGACGCCACACACCAGACAGACGCCAGACGGAAGCCAGACGCCGGACAGACACCAGACGGACGCCAGACGAACACCAGACACCAGACAGACGCCAGACAGACGCCAGACGGACTCCAGACACCAGTCAGACGCCAGCAGGCGCCAGGCGGACGCCAGACACCAGGCAGACGCCAGACGGACGCCAGACACCAGACAGAGGCAAGACAGACGCCAGACGGACGCCAGACGCCGGACAGACACCAGAAGGACGCCAGACGGACGCCAGACACCAGACAGACGCAAGACAGACGCCAGACGGACGCCAGACGTCAGACAGACGCCAGACAGACGCCAGACGCCAGACGGACGTCAGACACCAGACAGACGCCGGACAGACGCCAGAAGGACGCCAGACAGAAGCCAGACGGACGCCAGACGGACGCCAGACGCCAGACAGGCGGCAGACGGACGCCAGACGCCAGACAGACGCCAGACGGACGCCAGACGGACGCCAGACACCAGACAGACGCCAGACGGACGCCAGACGCCAGACAGACGCCAGACAGCAGACAGACGCCAGACAGCAGACAGACGCCAGACGGACGCCACACACCAGACAGTCGCCAGACAGACGCCAGACGGACGCCAGACACCAGACAGACGCCAGACAGACGCCAGACGGACGCCAGACACCTGACAGACGCCAGACAGACGCCCGGCGGATGCCAGACGCCAGACAGACTCCACACACCAGACAGACGCCAGACGGACGCCAGACGGACGCCAGACACCAGACAGACGCCAGACAGACGCCAGACGGACTCCAGACACCAGTCAGACGCCAGCAGGCGCCAGACGGACGCCAGACACCAGACAGACGCCAGACGGACGCCAGACACCAGACAGAGGCAAGACAGACGCCAGACGGACGCCAGACGCCGGACAGACACCAGAAGGACGCCAGACGGACGCCAGACACCAGACAGACGCCAGACAGACGCCAGACTGACGCCAGACACCAGACAGACGCCAGACGGACGCCAGACACCAGACAGAGGCAAGACAGACGCCAGACGGACGCCAGACGCCGGACAGACACCAGAAGGACGCCAGACGGACGCCAGACACCAGACAGACGCCAGACAGACGCCAGACTGACGCCAGACACCAGACAGACGCCAGACTGACGCCAGACACCAGACAGACGCCAGACGGACGCCAGACACCAGACAGAGGCAAGACAGACGCCAGACGGACGCCAGACGCCAGACGGACGCCACACACCAGACAGACGCCAGACGGAAGCCAGACGCCGGACAGACACCAGACGGACGCCAGACGAACACCAGACACCAGACAGACGCCAGACAGACGCCAGACGGACTCCAGACACCAGTCAGACGCCAGCAGGCGCCAGGCGGACGCCAGACACCAGGCAGACGCCAGACGGACGCCAGACACCAGACAGAGGCAAGACAGACGCCAGACGGACGCCAGACGCCGGACAGACACCAGAAGGACGCCAGACGGACGCCAGACACCAGACAGACGCAAGACAGACGCCAGACGGACGCCAGACGTCAGACAGACGCCAGACAGACGCCAGACGCCAGACGGACGTCAGACACCAGACAGACGCCGGACAGACGCCAGAAGGACGCCAGACAGAAGCCAGACGGACGCCAGACGGACGCCAGACGCCAGACAGGCGGCAGACGGACGCCAGACGCCAGACAGACGCCAGACGGACGCCAGACGGACGCCAGACACCAGACAGACGCCAGACGGACGCCAGACGCCAGACAGACGCCAGACAGCAGACAGACGCCAGACAGCAGACAGACGCCAGACGGACGCCACACACCAGACAGTCGCCAGACAGACGCCAGACGGACGCCAGACACCAGACAGACGCCAGACAGACGCCAGACGGACGCCAGACACCTGACAGACGCCAGACAGACGCCCGGCGGATGCCAGACGCCAGACAGACTCCACACACCAGACAGACGCCAGACGGACGCCAGACGGACGCCAGACACCAGACAGACGCCAGACAGACGCCAGACGGACTCCAGACACCAGTCAGACGCCAGCAGGCGCCAGACGGACGCCAGACACCAGACAGACGCCAGACGGACGCCAGACACCAGACAGAGGCAAGACAGACGCCAGACGGACGCCAGACGCCGGACAGACACCAGAAGGACGCCAGACGGACGCCAGACACCAGACAGACGCCAGACAGACGCCAGACTGACGCCAGACACCAGACAGACGCCAGACGGACGCCAGACACCAGACAGAGGCAAGACAGACGCCAGACGGACGCCAGACGCCGGACAGACACCAGAAGGACGCCAGACGGACGCCAGACACCAGACAGACGCCAGACAGACGCCAGACGGACGCCAGACGTCAGACAGACGCCAGACAGACGCCAGACGGACGTCAGACACCAGACAGACGCCGGACAGACGCCAGAAGGACGCCAGACAGAAGCCAGACGGACGCCAGACGGACGCCAGACGCCAGACAGGCGGCAGACGGACGCCAGACGCCAGACAGACGCCAGACGGACGCCAGACACCAGACAGACGCCAGACGGACGCCAGACGCCAGACAGACGCCAGACAGCAGACAGACGCCAGACGCCAGACAGACGCCAGACGGACGCCAGACACCAGACAGACGCCAGACAGCAGACAGACGCCAGACGGACGCCACACACCAGACAGTCGCCAGACAGACGCCAGACGGACGCCAGACACCAGACAGACGCCAGACAGACGCCAGACGGACGCCAGACACCTGACAGACGCCAGACAGACGCCCGACGGATGCCAGACGCCAGACAGACTCCACACACCAGACAGACGCCAGACGGACGCCAGACGGACGCCAGACACCAGACAGACGCCAGACAGACGCCAGACGGACTCCAGACACCAGTCAGACGCCAGCAGGCGCCAGACGGACGCCAGACACCAGACAGACGCCAGACGGACGCCAGACACCAGACAGAGGCAAGACAGACGCCAGACGGACGCCAGACGCCGGACAGACAACAGAAGGACGCCAGACACCAGACAGACGCCAGACAGACGCCAGACGGACGCCAGACGTCAGACAGACGCCAGACAGACGCCAGACGCCAGACGGACGTCAGACACCAGACAGACGCCGGACAGACGCCAGACAGAAGCCAGACGGACGCCAGACGCCAGACAGGCGGCAGACGGACGCCAGACGCCAGACAGACGCCAGACGGACGCCAGACGGACGCCAGACACCAGACAGACGCCAGACGGACGCCAGACGCCAGACAGACGCCAGACAGCAGACAGACGCCAGACAGCAGACAGACGCCAGACGGACGCCACACACCAGACAGTCGCCAGACAGACGCCAGACGGACGCCAGACACCAGACAGACGCCAGACAGACGCCAGACGGACGCCAGACACCTGACAGACGCCAGACAGACGCCCGACGAATGCCCGACGCCAGACAGACTCCACACACCAGACAGACGCCAGACGGACGCCAGACGGACGCCAGACACCAGACAGACGCCAGACAGACGCCAGACGGACTCCAGACACCAGTCAGACGCCAGCAGGCGCCAGACGGACGCCAGACACCAGACAGACGCCAGACGGACGCCAGACACCAGACAGAGGCAAGAGAGACGCCAGACGGACGCCAGACGCCGGACAGACACCAGAAGGACGCCAGACGGACGCCAGACACCAGACAGACGCCAGACAGACGCCAGACGGACGCCAGACGTCAGACAGACGCCAGACGCCAGACGGACGCCAGACACCAGACGGACGCCAGACACCAGACAGACGACAGACGGACGCCAGAAGGACGCCAGACAGAAGCCAGACGGACGCCAGACGGACACCAGACGGCAGACAGACGCCAGACGGACGCCAGACACCAGGCAGACGCCAGCAGGCACCAGACGGACGCCAGACACCAGACAGACGCCAGACGGACGCCAGACGGACGCCAGACGCCAGACAGACGCCAGACGACGCCAGACGGACGCCAGACGCCAGACAGACGTCAGACAGACGCCAGACGGACGCCAGACACCAGACAGACGCCGGTCGGACGCCAGACAGACGTCAGGCAGCAGACAGACGCCAGACGGACGCCGCACACCAGACAGTCGCCAGACAGACGACAGACGGACGCCAGACACCAGACAGACGCCAGACAGACGCCAGACGGACGCCAGACACCTGACAGACGCCAGACAGACGCCCGGCGGATGCCAGATGCCAGACAGACGCCACACACCAGACAGACGCCAGACGGAAGCCAGACGGACGCCAGACGCCAGACTGACGCCAGACGGACGCCAGACGCCAGACGGACGCCAGACGCCAGACAGACATCAGACAGACGCCAGACAGACGCCAGAATGACTCCAGACACCGGTCAGACGCCAGCAGGCGCCAGACGGACGCCAGACACCAGACAGACGCCAGACGGACGCCAGACACCAGACAGAGGCAAGACAGACGCCAGACGCCAGACAGACGCCAGACTCCGGACAGACACCAGAAGGACGCCAGACGGACGCCAGACACCAGACAGACGCCAGACAGACGCCAGACGGACGCCAGACGTCAGACAGACGCCAGACAGACGCCAGACGCCAGACGGACGTCAGGCACCAGACAGACGCCGGACAGACGCCAGAAGGACGCCAGACAGAAGCCAGACGGACGCCAGACGGACGCCAGACGCCAGACAGGCGGCAGACGGACGCCAGACGCCAGACAGACGCCAGACGGACGCCAGACACCAGACAGACGCCAGACGGACGCCAGACGCCAGACAGACGCCAGACAGCAGACAGACGCCAGACAGCAGACAGACGCCAGACGGACGCCACACACCAGACAGTCGCCAGACAGACGCCAGACGGACGCCAGACACCAGACAGACGCCAGACAGACGCCAGACGGACGCCAGACACCTGACAGACGCCAGACAGACGCCCGACGGATGCCAGACGCCAGACAGACTCCACACACCAGACAGACGCCAGACGGACGCCAGACGGACGCCAGACACCAGACAGACGCCAGACGGACGCCAGACACCAGACAGAGGCAAGACAGACGCCAGACGGACGCCAGACGCCGGACAGACACCAGAAGGACGCCAGACGTACGCCAGACACCAGACAGACGCCAGACAGACGCCAGACGGACGCCAGACGTCAGACAGACGCCAAACAGACGCCAGACGCCAGACGGACGTCAGACACCAGACAGACGCCGGACATACGCCAGAAGGACGCCAGACAGAAGCCAGACGGACGCCAGACGGACGCCAGACGCCAGACAGGCGGCAGACGGACGCCAGACGCCAGACAGACGCCAGACGGACGCCAGACACCAGACAGACGTCAGACAGACGCCAGACGGACGCCAGACGCCAGACAGTCGTCAGACAGACGCCTGACGCCAGACAGACGCCAGACGGACACCAGACGCCAGACAGACGTCAGACAGACGCCAAACGGACGTCAGACACCGGACAGACGCCTGAGGGACGCCGGACACCAGACAGACGCCAGACAGACGCCAGACGGACGCCAGACACCTGACAGACGCCAGACAGACGCCCGGCGGATGCCAGATGCCAGACAGACGCCACACACCAGACAGACGCCAGACGGAAACCAGACGGACGCCAGACGCAAGACTGACGCCAGACGGACGCCAGACGCCAGACGGACGCCAGACGGAAGCCAGACGCCAGACAGACATCAGACAGACGCCAGACGGACGCCAGCAGGCGCCAGACGGCCGCCAGACACCAGACAGACGCCAGACGGACGCCAGACGCCAGACAGACGCCACACACCAGACAGACGCCAGACGGAAGCCAGACGGACGCCAGACTGACGCCAGACACCAGACAGACGCCAGCAGGCGCCAGACGGACGCCAGACGCCAGACAGACGTCAGACAGACGCCAGACGGACGCCAGCAGGCGCCAGACGGACGCCAGACACCAGACAGACGTCAGACAGGCGCCAGACGGACGCCAGACACCAGAGAGACGCCAGACGTACGCCAGACGCCAGACAGACGTCAGACAGACGCCAGACGGACTCCAGACACCAGTCAGACGCCAGCAGGCGCCAGACGGACGCCAGACACCAGACAGACGCCAGACGGACGCCAGACACCAGACAGAGGCAAGACAGACGCCAGACGGACGCCAGACGCCGGACAGACACCAGAAGGACGCCAGACGGACGCCAGACACCAGTCAGACGCCAGACAGACGCCAGACGGACGCCAGACGTCAGACAGACGCCAGACAGACGCCAGACGCCAGACGGACGTCAGACACAAGACAGACGCCGGACAGACGCCAGAAGGACGCCAGACAGAAGCCAGACGGACGCCAGACGGATGTCAGACGCCAGACAGACGTCAGAAAGACGCCAGACGGACGCCAGACGTCAGACAGACGCCAGACGCCAGACGGACGCCAGACACCAGACAGACGCCAGACGGACGCCAGACAGACGGCAGACGGACGCCAGACACCAGACAGACGCCGGACAGACGCCAGACGGCCGCCAGACCGACGCCAGACAGCAGACAGACGCCAGACGGACGCCAGACGCTGGACTGACCCCCGACGGACGCCAGACATACGCCAGACGGACGCCAGACGCCAGACAGACGCCAGACGGACGACAGACGCCAGACAGGCGTCATACAGACGCCAGACGTCGGACAGACGCCAGACGGACGCCAGACGGACGCCAGACGCCACACGGACGCCAGGCGCCAGACAGAAGCCAGACAGAGGCAAGACAGACGCCAGACGGACGCCAGACGCCGGACAGACACCAGAAGGACGCCAGACGGACGCCAGACACCAGACAGACGCCAGACAGACGCCAGACGGACGCCAGACGTCAGACAGACGCCAGACAGACGCCAGACGGACGTCAGACACCAGACAGACGCCGGACAGACGCCAGAAGGACGCCAGACAGAAGCCAGACGGACGCCAGACGGACGCCAGACGCCAGACAGGCGGCAGACGGACGCCAGACGCCAGACAGACGCCAGACGGACGCCAGACACCAGACAGACGCCAGACGGACGCCAGACGCCAGACAGACGCCAGACAGCAGACAGACGCCAGACGCCAGACAGACGCCAGACGGACGCCAGACACCAGACAGACGCCAGACAGCAGACAGACGCCAGACGGACGCCACACACCAGACAGTCGCCAGACAGACGCCAGACGGACGCCAGACACCAGACAGACGCCAGACAGACGCCAGACGGACGCCAGACACCTGACAGACGCCAGACAGACGCCCGACGGATGCCAGACGCCAGACAGACTCCACACACCAGACAGACGCCAGACGGACGCCAGACGGACGCCAGACACCAGACAGACGCCAGACAGACGCCAGACGGACTCCAGACACCAGTCAGACGCCAGCAGGCGCCAGACGGACGCCAGACACCAGACAGACGCCAGACGGACGCCAGACACCAGACAGAGGCAAGACAGACGCCAGACGGACGCCAGACGCCGGACAGACAACAGAAGGACGCCAGACACCAGACAGACGCCAGACAGACGCCAGACGGACGCCAGACGTCAGACAGACGCCAGACAGACGCCAGACGCCAGACGGACGTCAGACACCAGACAGACGCCGGACAGACGCCAGACGGACGCCAGACGCCAGACAGGCGGCAGACGGACGCCAGACGCCAGACAGACGCCAGACGGACGCCAGACACCAGACAGACGCCAGACGGACGCCAGACGCCAGACAGACGCCAGACAGCAGACAGACGCCAGACAGCAGACAGACGCCAGACGGACGCCACACACCAGACAGTCGCCAGACAGACGCCAGACGGACGCCAGACACCAGACAGACGCCAGACAGACGCCAGACGGACGCCAGACACCTGACAGACGCCAGACAGACGCCCGACGGATGCCAGACGCCAGACAGACTCCACACACCAGACAGACGCCAGACGGACGCCAGACGGACGCGAGACACCAGACAGACTCCAGACAGACGCCAGACGGACTCCAGACACCAGTCAGACGCCAGCAGGCGCCAGACGGACGCCAGATACCAGACAGACGCCAGACGGACGCCAGACACCAGACAGAGGCAAGACAGACGCCAGACGGACGCCAGACGCCGGACAGACACCAGAAGGACGCCAGACGGACGCCAGACACCAGACAGACGCCCGACAGACGCCAGACGGACGCCAGACGTCAGACAGACGCCAGACAGACGCCAGACGCCAGACGGACGTCAGACACCAGACAGACGCCGGACAGACGCCAGAAGGACGCCAGACAGAAGCCAGACGGACGCCAGACGGACGCCAGACGCCAGACAGGCGGCAGACGGACGCCAGACGCCAGACAGACGCCAGACGGACGCCAGACGGACGCCAGACACCAGACAGACGCCAGACGGACGCCAGACGCCAGACAGACGCCAGACAGCAGACAGACGCCAGACAGCAGACAGACGCCAGACGGACGCCACACACCAGACAGTCGCCAGACAGACGCCAGACGGACGCCAGACACCAGACAGACGCCAGACAGACGCCAGACGGACGCCAGACACCTGACAGACGCCAGACAGACGCCCGGCGGATGCCAGACGCCAGACAGACTCCACACACCAGACAGACGCCAGACGGACGCCAGACGGACGCCAGACACCAGACAGACGCCAGACAGACGCCAGACGGACTCCAGACACCAGTCAGACGCCAGCAGGCGCCAGACGGACGCCAGACACCAGACAGACGCCAGACGGACGCCAGACACCAGACAGAGGCAAGACAGACGCCAGACGGACGCCAGACGCCGGACAGACACCAGAAGGACGCCAGACGGACGCCAGACACCAGACAGACGCCAGACAGACGCCAGACTGACGCCAGACACCAGACAGACGCCAGACGGACGCCAGACACCAGACAGAGGCAAGACAGACGCCAGACGGACGCCAGACGCCGGACAGACACCAGAAGGACGCCAGACGGACGCCAGACACCAGACAGACGCCAGACAGACGCCAGACTGACGCCAGACACCAGACAGACGCCAGACTGACGCCAGACACCAGACAGACGCCAGACGGACGCCAGACACCAGACAGAGGCAAGACAGACGCCAGACGGACGCCAGACGCCAGACAGACGCCACACACCAGACAGACGCCAGACGGAAGCCAGACGCCGGACAGACACCAGACGGACGCCAGACGAACACCAGACACCAGACAGACGCCAGACAGACGCCAGACGGACTCCAGACACCAGTCAGACGCCAGCAGGCGCCAGGCGGACGCCAGACACCAGGCAGACGCCAGACGGACGCCAGACACCAGACAGAGGCAAGACAGACGCCAGACGGACGCCAGACGCCGGACAGACACCAGAAGGACGCCAGACGGACGCCAGACACCAGACAGACGCAAGACAGACGCCAGACGGACGCCAGACGTCAGACAGACGCCAGACAGACGCCAGATGCCAGACGGACGTCAGACACCAGACAGACGCCGGACAGACGCCAGAAGGACGCCAGACAGAAGCCAGACGGACGCCAGACGGACGCCAGACGCCAGACAGGCGGCAGACGGACGCCAGACGCCAGACAGACGCCAGACGGACGCCAGACGGACGCCAGACACCAGACAGACGCCAGACGGACGCCAGACGCCAGACAGACGCCAGACAGCAGACAGACGCCAGACAGCAGACAGACGCCAGACGGACGCCACACACCAGACAGTCGCCAGACAGACGCCAGACGGACGCCAGACACCAGACAGACGCCAGACAGACGCCAGACGGACGCCAGACACCTGACAGACGCCAGACAGACGCCCGGCGGATGCCAGACGCCAGACAGACTCCACACACCAGACAGACGCCAGACGGACGCCAGACGGACGCCAGACACCAGACAGACGCCAGACAGACGCCAGACGGACTCCAGACACCAGTCAGACGCCAGCAGGCGCCAGACGGACGCCAGACACCAGACAGACGCCAGACGGACGCCAGACACCAGACAGAGGCAAGACAGACGCCAGACGGACGCCAGACGCCGGACAGACACCAGAAGGACGCCAGACGGACGCCAAACACCAGACAGACGCCAGACAGACGCCAGACTGACGCCAGACACCAGACAGACGCCAGACGAACGCCAGACGGACGCCAGACGCCAGACAGACGTCAGACAGACGCCAAAGGACGCCAGACACCAGACAGACGCCAGACGGACGCCAGACAGACGTCAGGCAGCAGACAGACGCCAGACGGACGCCAGACTCCAGACAGACGTCAGACAGACGCAAGCCGGACGCCAGACACCAGACGGACGCCAGACGGACGCCAGACGCCAGACAGACGTCAGACGGACGCCAGACACCAGACAGAGGCAAGACAGACGCCAGACGCCAGACAGACGCCAGACTCCGGACAGACACCAGAAGGACGCCAGACGGACGCCAGACACCAGACAGACGCCAGACAGACGCCAGACGGACGCCAGACGTCAGACAGACGACAGACAGACGCCAGACGCCAGACGGACGTCAGACACCAGACAGACGCCGGACAGACGCCAGAAGGACGCCAGACAGAAGCCAGACGGACGCCAGACGGACGCCAGACGCCAGACAGGCGGCAGACGGACGCCAGACGCCAGACAGACGCCAGACGGACGCCAGACACCAGACAGACGCCAGACGGACGCCAGACGCCAGACAGACGCCAGACAGCAGACAGACGCCAGACAGCAGACAGACGCCAGACGGACGCCACACACCAGACAGTCGCCAGACAGACGCCAGACGGACGCCAGACACCAGACAGACGCCAGACAGACGCCAGACGGACGCCAGACACCTGACAGACGCCAGACAGACGCCCGACGGATGCCAGACGCCAGACAGACTCCACACACCAGACAGACGCCAGACGGACGCCAGACGGACGCCAGACACCAGACAGACGCCAGACAGACGCCAGACACCAGACAGAGGCAAGACAGACGCCAGACGGACGCCAGACGCCGGACAGACACCAGAAGGACGCCGGACGGACGCCAGACACCAGACAGACGCCAGACAGACGCCAGACGGACGCCAGACGTCAGACAGACGCCAAACAGACGCCAGACGCCAGACGGACGTCAGACACCAGACAGACGCCGGACAGACGCCAGAAGGACGCCAGACAGAAGCCAGACGGACGCCAGACGGACGCCAGACGCCAGACAGGCGGCAGACGGACGCCAGACGCCAGACAGACGCCAGACGGACGCCAGACACCAGACAGACGTCAGACAGACGCCAGACGGACGCCAGACGCCAGACAGTCGTCAGACAGACGCCTGACGCCAGACAGACGCCAGACGGACACCAGACGCCAGACAGACGTCAGACAGACGCCAAACGGACGTCAGACACCGGACAGACGCCTGAGGGACGCCGGACACCAGACAGACGCCAGACAGACGCCAGACGGACGCCAGACACCTGACAGACGCCAGACAGACGCCCGGCGGATGCCAGATGCCAGACAGACGCCACACACCAGACAGACGCCAGACGGAAACCAGACGGACGCCAGACGCCAGACTGACGCCAGACGGACGCCAGACGCCAGACGGACGCCAGACGGAAGCCAGACGCCAGACAGACATCAGACAGACGCCAGACGGACGCCAGCAGGCGCCAGACGGCCGCCAGACACCAGACAGACGCCAGACGGACGCCAGACGCCAGACAGACGCCACACACCAGACAGACGCCAGACGGAAGCCAGACGGACGCCAGACTGACGCCAGACACCAGACAGACGCCAGCAGGCGCCAGACGGACGCCAGACGCCAGACAGACGTCAGACAGACGCCAGACGGACGCCAGCAGGCGCCAGACGGACGCCAGACACCAGACAGACGTCAGACAGGCGCCAGACGGACGCCAGACACCAGAGAGACGCCAGACGTACGCCAGACGCCAGACAGACGTCAGACAGACGCCAGACGGACTCCAGACACCAGTCAGACGCCAGCAGGCGCCAGACGGACGCCAGACACCAGACAGACGCCAGACGGACGCCAGACACCAGACAGAGGCAAGACAGACGCCAGACGGACGCCAGACGCCGGACAGACACCAGAAGGACGCCAGACGGACGCCAGACACCAGTCAGACGCCAGACAGACGCCAGACGGACGCCAGACGTCAGACAGACGCCAGACAGACGCCAGACGCCAGACGGACGTCAGACACAAGACAGACGCCGGACAGACGCCAGAAGGACGCCAGACAGAAGCCAGACGGACGCCAGACGGATGTCAGACGCCAGACAGACGTCAGAAAGACGCCAGACGGACGCCAGACGTCAGACAGACGCCAGACGCCAGACGGACGCCAGACACCAGACAGACGCCAGACGGACGCCAGACAGACGGCAGACGGACGCCAGACACCAGACAGACGCCGGACAGACGCCAGACGGCCGCCAGACCGACGCCAGACAGCAGACAGACGCCAGACGGACGCCAGACGCTGGACTGACCCCCGACGGACGCCAGACATACGCCAGACGGACGCCAGACGCCAGACAGACGCCAGACGGACGACAGACGCCAGACAGGCGTCATACAGACGCCAGACGTCGGACAGACGCCAGACGGACGCCAGACGGACGCCAGACGCCACACGGACGCCAGGCGCCAGACAGAAGCCAGACAGAGGCAAGACAGACGCCAGACGGACGCCAGACGCCGGACAGACACCAGAAGGACGCCAGACGGACGCCAGACACCAGACAGACGCCAGACAGACGCCAGACGGACGCCAGACGTCAGACAGACGCCATACAGACGCCAGACGGACGTCAGACACCAGACAGACGCCGGACAGACGCCAGAAGGACGCCAGACAGAAGCCAGACGGACGCCAGACGGACGCCAGACGCCAGACAGGCGGCAGACGGACGCCAGACGCCAGACAGACGCCATACGGACGCCAGACACCAGACAGACGCCAGACGGACGCCAGACGCCAGACAGACGCCAGACAGCAGACAGACGCCAGACGCCAGACAGACGCCAGACGGACGCCAGACACCAGACAGACGCCAGACAGCAGACAGACGCCAGACGGACGCCACACACCAGACAGTCGCCAGACAGACGCCAGACGGACGCCAGACACCAGACAGACGCCAGACAGACGCCAGACGGACGCCAGACACCTGACAGACGCCAGACAGACGCCCGACGGATGCCAGACGCCAGACAGACTCCACACACCAGACAGACGCCAGACGGACGCCAGACGGACGCCAGACACCAGACAGACGCCAGACAGACGCCAGACGGACTCCAGACACCAGTCAGACGCCAGCAGGCGCCAGACGGACGCCAGACACCAGACAGACGCCAGACGGACGCCAGACACCAGACAGAGGCAAGACAGACGCCAGACGGACGCCAGACGCCGGACAGACAACAGAAGGACGCCAGACACCAGACAGACGCCAGACAGACGCCAGACGGACGCCAGACGTCAGACAGACGCCAGACAGACGCCAGACGCCAGACGGACGTCAGACACCAGACAGACGCCGGACAGACGCCAGACGGACGCCAGACGCCAGACAGGCGGCAGACGGACGCCAGACGCCAGACAGACGCCAGACGGACGCCAGACACCAGACAGACGCCAGACGGACGCCAGACGCCAGACAGACGCCAGACAGCAGACAGACGCCAGACAGCAGACAGACGCCAGACGGACGCCACACACCAGACAGTCGCCAGACAGACGCCAGACGGACTCCAGACACCAGACAGACGCCAGACAGACGCCAGACGGACGCCAGACACCTGACAGACGCCAGACAGACGCCCGACGGATGCCAGACGCCAGACAGACTCCACACACCAGACAGACGCCAGACGGACGCCAGACGGACGCGAGACACCAGACAGACTCCAGACAGACGCCAGACGGACTCCAGACACCAGTCAGACGCCAGCAGGCGCCAGACGGACGCCAGACACCAGACAGACGCCAGACGGACGCCAGACACCAGACAGAAGCAAGACAGACGCCAGACGGACGCCAGACACCAGACAGACGCCAGACGGACGCCAGACGCCAGACAGACGCCACACACCAGACAGACGCCAGACGGAAGCCAGACGCCGGACAGACACCAGACGGACGCCAGACGAACACCAGACACCAGACAGACGCCAGACAGACGCCAGACGGACTCCAGACACCAGTCAGACGCCAGCAGGCGCCAGGCGGACGCCAGACACCAGACAGACGCCAGACGGACGCCAGACACCAGACAGAGGCAAGATAGACGTCAGACGGACGCCAGACGCCGGACAGACACCAGAAGGACGCCAGACGGACGCCAGACACCAGACAGACGCCAGACAGACGCCAGACGGACGCCAGACGTCAGACAGACGCCAGACAGACGCCAGACGGACGTCAGACACCAGACAGACGCCGGACAGACGCCAGAAGGACGCCAGACAGAAGCCAGACGGACGCCAGACGCCAGACAGGCGGCAGACGGACGCCAGACGCCAGACAGACGCCTGACGGACGCCAGACGGACGCCAGACACCAGACAGACGCCAGACGGACGCCAGACGCCAGACAGACGCCAGACAGCAGACAGACGCCAGACAGCAGACAGACGCCAGACGGACGCCACACACCAGACAGTCGCCAGACAGACGCCAGACGGACGCCAGACACCAGACAGACGCCAGACAGACGCCAGACGGACGCCAGACACCTGACAGACGCCAGACAGACGCCCGACGGATGCCCGACGCCAGACAGACTCCACACACCAGACAGACGCCAGACGGACGCCAGACGGACGCCAGACACCAGACAGACGCCAGACAGACGCCAGACGGACTCCAGACACCAGTCAGACGCCAGCAGGCGCCAGACGGACGCCAGACACCAGACAGACGCCAGACGGACGCCAGACACCAGACAGAGGCAAGAGAGACGCCAGACGGACGCCAGACGCCGGACAGACACCAGAAGGACGCCAGACGGACGCCAGACACCAGACAGACGCCAGACAGACGCCAGACGGACGCCAGACGTCAGACAGACGCCAGACAGACGCCAGACGCCAGACGGACGCCAGACACCAGACGGACGCCAGACACCAGACAGACGACAGACGGACGCCAGAAGGACGCCAGACAGAAGCCAGACGGACGCCAGACGGACACCAGACGGCAGACAGACGCCAGACGGACGCCAGACACCAGGCAGACGCCAGCAGGCACCAGACGGACGCCAGACACCAGACAGACGCCAGACGGACGCCAGACGCCAGACAGACGCCAGACGGACGCCAGACACCAGACAGACGCCGGTCGGACGCCAGACAGACGTCAGGCAGCAGACAGACGCCAGACGGACGCCGCACACCAGACAGTCGCCAGACAGACGACAGACGGACGCCAGACACCAGACAGACGCCAGACAGACGCCAGACGGACGCCAGACACCTGACAGACGCCAGACAGACGCCCGGCGGATGCCAGATGCCAGACAGACGCCACACACCAGACAGACGCCAGACGGAAGCCAGACGGACGCCAGACGCCAGACTGACGCCAGACGGCCGCCAGACGCCAGACGGACGCCAGACGCCAGACAGACATCAGACAGACGCCAGACGGACGCCAGCAGGCGCCAGACGGACGCCAGACACCAGACAGACGCCAGACGGACGCCAGACGCCAGACAGACGCCACACACCAGACAGACGCCAGACGGAAGCCAGACGCCGGACAGACACCAGACGGACGCCAGACGAACACCAGACACCAGACAGACGCCAGACAGACGCCAGAATGACTCCAGACACCGGTCAGACGCCAGCAGGCGCCAGACGGACGCCAGACACCAGACAGACGCCAGACGGACGCCAGACACCAGACAGAGGCAAGACAGACGCCAGACGCCAGACAGAAGCCAGACTCCGGACAGACACCAGAAGGACGCCAGACGGACGCCAGACACCAGACAGACGCCAGACAGACGCCAGACGGACGCCAGACGTCAGACAGACGACAGACAGACGCCAGACGCCAGACGGACGTCAGACACCAGACAGACGCCGGACAGACGCCAGAAGGACGCCAGACAGAAGCCAGACGGACGCCAGACGGACGCCAGACGCCAGACAGACGCCAGACGGACGCCAGACACCAGACAGACGCCAGACGGACGCCAGACACCAGACAGAGGCAAGACAGACGCCAGACGGACGCCAGACGCCGGACAGACACCAGAAGGACGCCAGACGGACGCCAGACACCAGACAGACGCCGGACAGACGCCAGACTGACGCCAGACACCAGACAGACGCCAGACGAACGCCAGACACCAGACAGAGGCAAGACAGACGCCAGACAGACGCCAGACGGACGCCAGACGTCAGACAGACGCCAGACAGACGCCAGACGCCAGACGGACGTCAGACACCAGACAGACGCTGGACAGACGCCAGAAGGACGCCAGACAGAAGCCAGACGGACGCCAGACGGACGCCAGACGCCAGACAGGCGGCAGACGGACGCCAGACGCCAGACAGACGCCAGACGGACGCCAGACACCAGACAGACGCCAGACGGACGCCAGACGCCAGACAGACGCCAGACAGCAGACAGACGCCAGACGCCAGACAGACGCCAGACGGACGCCAGACACCAGACAGACGCCAGACAGCAGACAGACGCCAGACGGACGCCACACACCAGACAGTCGCCAGACAGACGCCAGACGGACGCCAGACACCAGACAGACGCCAGACAGACGCCAGACGGACGCCAGACACCTGACAGACTCCAGACAGACGCCCGACGGATGCCAGACGCCAGACAGACTCCACACACCAGACAGACGCCAGACGGACGCCAGACGGACGCCAGACACCAGACAGACGCCAGACAGACGCCAGACGGACTCCAGACACCAGTCAGACGCCAGCAGGCGCCAGACGGACGCCAGACACCAGACAGACGCCAGACGGACGCCAGACACCAGACAGAGGCAAGACAGACGCCAGACGGACGCCAGACACCAGACAGACGCCAGACAGACGCCAGACGGACGCCAGACGTCAGACAGACGCCAGACAGACGCCAGACGCCAGACGGACGTTAGACACCAGACAGACGCCGGACAGACGCCAGAAGGACGCCAGACAGAAGCCAGACGGACGCCAGACGGACGCCAGACGCCAGACCGGCGGCAGACGGACGCCAGACGCCAGACAGACGGCAGACGGACGCCAGACGGACGCCAGACACCAGACAGACGCCAGACGGACGCCAGACAGACGCCAGACACCAGACAGACGCCAGACAGCAGACAGACGCCAGACGGACGCCACACACCAGACAGTCGCCAGACAGACGCCAGACGGACGCCAGACACCAGACAGACGCCAGACAGACGCCAGACGGACGCCAGACACCTGACAGACGCCAGACAGACGCCCGACGGATGCCAGACGCCAGACAGACTCCACACACCAGACAGACGCCAGACGGACGCCAGACGGACGCCAGACACCAGACAGACGCCAGACAGACGCCAGACGGACTCCAGACACCAGTCAGACGCCAGCAGGCGCCAGACGGACGCCAGACACCAGACAGACGCCAGACGGACGCCAGACACCAGACAGAGGCAAGACAGACGCCAGACGGACGCCAGACGCCGGACAGACACCAGAAGGACGCCAGACGGACGCCAGACACCAGACAGACGCCAGACAGACGCCAGACTGACGCCAGACACCAGACAGACGCCAGACGGACGCCAGACACCAGACAGAGGCAAGACAGACGCCAGACGGACGCCAGACGCCGGACAGACACCAGAAGTACGCCAGACGGACGCCAGACACCAGACAGACGCCAGACAGACGCCAGACGGACGCCAGACGTCAGACAGACGCCAGACAGACGCCAGACGCCAGACGGACGTCAGACACCAGACAGACGCTGGACAGACGCCAGAAGGACGCCAGACAGAAGCCAGACGGACGCCAGACGGACGCCAGACGCCAGACAGGCGGCAGACGGACGCCAGACGCCAGACAGACGCCAGACGGACGCCAGACACCAGACAGACGCCAGACGGACGCCAGACGCCAGACAGACGCCAGACAGCAGACAGACGCCAGACGCCAGACAGACGCCAGACGGACGCCAGACACCAGACAGACGCCAGACAGCAGACAGACGCCAGACGGACGCCACACACCAGACAGTCGCCAGACAGACGCCAGACGGACGCCAGACACCAGACAGACGCCAGACAGACGCCAGACGGACGCCAGACACCTGACAGACGCCAGACAGACGCCCGACGGATGCCAGACGCCAGACAGACTCCACACACCAGACAGACGCCAGACGGACGCCAGACGGACGCCAGACACCAGACAGACGCCAGACAGACGCCAGACGGACTCCAGACACCAGTCAGACGCCAGCAGGCGCCAGACGGACGCCAGACACCAGACAGACGCCAGACGGACGCCAGACACCAGACAGAGGCAAGACAGACGCCAGACGGACGCCAGACGCCGGACAGACAACAGAAGGACGCCAGACGGACGCCAGACACCAGACAGACGCCAGACAGACGCCAGACGGACGCCAGACGTCAGACAGACGCCAGACAGACGCCAGACGCCAGACGGACGTCAGACACCAGACAGACGCCGGACAGACGCCAGACGGACGCCAGACGCCAGACAGGCGGCAGACGGACGCCAGACGCCAGACAGACGCCAGACGGACGCCAGACACCAGACAGACGCCAGACGGACGCCAGACGCCAGACAGACGCCAGACAGCAGACAGACGCCAGACAGCAGACAGACGCCAGACGGACGCCACACACCAGACAGTCGCCAGACAGACGCCACCGGACGCCAGACACCAGACAGACGCCAGACAGACGCCAGACGGACGCCAGACACCTGACAGACGCCAGACAGACGCCCGACGGATGCCAGACGCCAGACAGACACCACACACCAGACAGACGCCAGACGGACGCCAGACGGACGCCAGACACCAGACAGAGTCCAGACAGACGCCAGACGGACTCCAGACACCAGTCAGACGCCAGCAGGCGCCAGACGGACGCCAGACACCAGACAGACGCCAGACGGACGCCAGACACCAGACAGAGGCAAGACAGACGCCAGACGGACGCCAGACACCAGACAGACGCCAGACGGACGCCAGACGCCAGACAGACGCCACACACCAGACAGACGCCAGACGGAAGCCAGACGCCGGACAGACACCAGACGGACGCCAGACGGTCGCCAGACACCAGACAGAGGCAAGACAGACGCCAGACGGACGCCAGACGCCGGACAGACACCAGAAGGACGCCAGACGGACGCCAGACACCAGACAGACGCCAGACAGACGCCAGACGGACGCCAGACGTCAGACAGACGCCAGACAGACGCCAGACGCCAGACGGACGTCAGACACCAGACAGACGCCGGACAGACGCCAGAAGGACGCCAGACAGAAGCCAGACGGACGCCAGACGGACGCCAGACGCCAGACAGGCGGCAGACGGACGCCAGACGCCAGACAGACGCCAGACGGACGCCAGACACCAGACAGACGTCAGACAGACGCCAGACGGACGCCAGACGCCAGACAGACGTCAGACAGACGCCAGACGCCAGACAGACGCCAGACGGACACCAGACGCCCGACAGACGTCAGACAGACGCCAAACGGACGTCAGACACCGGACAGACGCCTGAGGGACGCCAGACACCAGACAGACGCCAGACAGACGCCAGACGGACGCCAGACACCTGACAGACGCCAGACAGACGCCCGGCGGATGCCAGATGCCAGACAGACGCCACACACCAGACAGACGCCAGACGGAAACCAGACGGACGCCAGACGCCAGACTGACGCCAGACGGACGCCAGACGCCAGACGGACGCCAGACGGAAGCCAGACGCCAGACAGACATCAGACAGACGCCAGACGGACGCCAGCAGGCGCCAGACGGCCGCCAGACACCAGACAGACGCCAGACGGACGCCAGACGCCAGACAGACGCCACACACCAGACAGACGCCAGACGGAAGCCAGACGCCGGACAGACACCAGACGGATGCCAGACGAACACCAGACACCAGACAGACGCCAGACAGACGCCAGACGGACTCCAGACACCAGTCAGACGCCAGCAGGCGCCAGGCGGACGCCAGACACCAGACAGACGCCAGACGGACGCCAGACACCAGACAGAGGCAAGACAGACGCCAGACGGACGCCAGACGCCGGACAGACACCAGAAGGACGCCAGACGGACGCCAGACACCAGACAGACGCCAGACAGACGCCAGACGGACGCCAGACGTCAGACAGACGCCAGACAGACGCCAGACGGACTCCAGACACCAGTCAGACGCCAGCAGGCGCCAGGCGGACGCCAGACACCAGACAGACGCCAGACGGACGCCAGACACCAGACAGAGGCAAGACAGACGCCAGACGGACGCCAGACGCCGGACAGACACCAGAAGGACGCCAGACGGACGCCAGACACCAGACAGACGCCAGACGGACGCCAGACGCCAGACAGACGCCAGACAGCAGACAGACGCCAGACAGCAGACAGACGCCAGACGGACGCCACACACCAGACAGTCGCCAGACAGACGCCAGACGGACGCCAGACACCAGACAGACGCCAGACAGACGCCAGACGGACGCCAGACACCTGACAGACGCCAGACAGACGCCCGACGGATGCCAGACGCCAGACAGACTCCACACACCAGACAGACGCCAGACGGACGCCAGACGGACGCCAGACACCAGACAGACGCCAGACGGACGCCAGACACCAGACAGAGGCAAGACAGACGCCAGACGGACGCCAGACGCCGGACAGACACCAGAAGGACGCCAGACGGACGCCAGACACCAGACAGACGCCAGACAGACGCCAGACGGACGCCAGACGTCAGACAGACGCCAAACAGACGCCAGACGCCAGACGGACGTCAGACACCAGACAGACGCCGGACAGACGCCAGAAGGACGCCAGACAGAAGCCAGACGGACGCCAGACGGACGCCAGACGCCAGACAGGCGGCAGACGGACGCCAGACGCCAGACAGACGCCAGACGGACGCCAGACACCAGACAGACGTCAGACAGACGCCAGACGGACGCCAGACGCCAGACAGACGTCAGACAGACGCCAGACGCCAGACAGACGCCAGACGGACACCAGACGCCAGACAGACGTCAGACAGACGCCAAACTGACGTCAGACACCGGACAGACGCCTGAGGGACGCCAGACACCAGACAGACGCCAGACAGACGCCAGACGGACGCCAGACACCTGACAGACGCCAGACAGACGCCCGGCGGATGCCAGATGCCAGACAGACGCCACACACCAGACAGACGCCAGACGGAAACCAGACGGACGCCAGACGCCAGACTGACGCCAGACGCCAGACGGACGCCAGACGGAAGCCAGACGCCAGACAGACATCAGACAGACGCCAGACGGACGCCAGCAGGCGCCAGACGGCGGCCAGACACCAGACAAACGCCAGACGGACGCCAGACGCCAGACAGACGCCACACACCAGACAGACGCCAGACGGAAGCCAGACGGACGCCAGACTGACACCAGACACCAGACAGACGCCAGCAGGCGCCAGACGGACGCCAGACGCCAGACAGACGTCAGACAGACGCCAGACGGACGCCAGCAGGCGCCAGACGGACGCCAGACACCAGACAGACGTCAGACAGGCGCCAGACGGACGCCAGACACCAGAGAGACGCCAGACGGACGCCAGACGCCAGACAGACGTCGGACAGACGCCAGACGGACTCCAGACACCAGTCAGACGCCAGCAGGCGCCAGACGGACGCCAGACACCAGACAGACGCCAGACGGACGCCAGACACCAGACAGAGGCAAGACAGACGCCAGACGGACGCCAGACGCCGGACAGACACCAGAAGGACGCCAGACGGACGCCAGACACCAGTCAGACGCCAGACAGACGCCAGACGGACGCCAGACGTCAGACAGACGCCAGACAGACGCCAGACGCCAGACGGACGTCAGACACAAGACAGACGCCGGACAGACGCCAGAAGGACGCCAGACAGAAGCCAGACGGACGCCAGACGGATGTCAGACGCCAGAAAGACGTCAGAAAGACGCCAGACGGACGCCAGACGTCAGACAGACGCCAGACGCCAGACGGACGCCAGACACCAGACAGACGCCAGACGGACGCCAGACAGACGGCAGACGGACGCCAGACACCAGACAGACGCCGGACAGACGCCAGACGGCCGCCAGACCGACGCCAGACAGCAGACAGACGCCAGACGGACGCCAGACGCTGGACTGACCCCCGACGGACGCCAGACATACGCCAGACGGACGCCAGACGCCAGACAGACGCCAGACGGACGACAGACGCCAGACAGGCGTCATACAGACGCCAGACGTCGGACAGACGCCAGACGGACGCCAGACGGACGCCAGACGCCACACGGACGCCAGGCGCCAGACAGAAGCCAGACGGACGCCAGACGGACGCCAGACGCTGGACTGACCCCCGACGGACGCCAGACAGACGCCAGACGCCGGACAGCCGCCAGACAGACGCCAGACGGACGACAGACGCCAGACAGACGGCAGACGGACGCCAGACGCCAGACAGACGACAGACGAACGCCAGAAGGACGCCAGACGCCAAACAGAAGCCAGACGGACGCCAGACGGACACCAGACGGCAGACGGACGCCAGACACCAGACAGACGCCAGCAGGCGCCAGACGGACGCCAGACACCAGACAGTCGCCAGACGGACGCCACACACCAGACAGTCGCCAGACAGACGCCAGACGGACGCCAGACACCAGACAGACGCCAGACAGACGCCAGACGGACGCCAGACACCTGACAGACGCCAGACAGACGCCCGACGGATGCCAGACGCCAGACAGACTCCACACAACAGACAGACGCCAGACGGACGCCAGACGGACGCCAGACACCAGACAGACGCCAGACAGACGCCAGACGGACTCCAGACACCAGACAGACGCCAGACAGACGCCAGACGGACGCCAGACGTCAGACAGACGCCAAACAGACGCCAGACGCCAGACGGACGTCAGACACCAGACAGACGCCGGACAGACGCCAGAAGGACGCCAGACAGAAGCCAGACGGACGCCAGACGGACGCCAGACGCCAGACAGACAACAGACAGACGCCAGACGCCAGACAGACGCCAGACGGACGCCAGACCCCAGACAGACGCCAGACGGACGCCAGACGCCAGACAGACGCCAGACAGCAGACAGACGCCAGACAGCAGACAGACGCCAGACGGACGCCACACACCAGACAGTCGCCAGACAGACGCCAGACGGACGCCAGACACCAGACAGACGCCAGACAGACGCCAGACGGACGCCAGACACCTGACAGACGCCAGACAGACGCCCGACGGATGCCAGACGCCAGACTCCACACACCAGACAGACGCCAGACGGACGCCAGACGGACGCCAGACACCAGACAGACGCCAGACAGACGCCAGACGGACTCCAGACACCAGTCAGACGCCAGCAGGCGCCAGACGGACGCCAGACACCAGACAGACGCCAGACGGACGCCAGACACCAGTCAGAGGGAAGAGAGACGCCAGACGGACGCCAGACGCCGGACAGACACCAGAAGGACGCCAGACGGACGCCAGACACCAGACAGACGCCAGACGGACGCCAGACGTCAGACAGACGCCAGACAGACGCCAGACGCCAGACGGACGTCAGACACCAGACAGACGCCGGACAGACGCCAGAAGGACGCCAGACAGAAGCCAGACGGACGCCAGACGGACGCCAGACGCCAGACAGGCGGCAGACGGACGCCAGACGCCAGACAGACGCCAGACGGACGCCAGACACCAGACAGACGCCAGACGGACGCCAGACGCCAGACAGACGCCAGACAGCAGACAGACGCCAGACAGCAGACAGACGCCAGACGGACGCCACACACCAGACAGTCGCCAGACAGACGCCAGACGGACGCCAGACACCAGACAGACGCCAGACAGACGCCAGACGGACGCCAGACACCTGACAGACTCCAGACAGACGCCCGACAGATGCCAGATGCCAGACAGACTCCACACACCAGACAGACGCCAGACGGACGCCAGACGGACGCCAGACGCCAGGCTGACGCCAGACAGACGCCCGACGGATGTCAGACGCCAGACAGACGCCACACTCCAGACAGACGCCAGAAGGACGCCAGACGGACGCCAGACGCCAGACTGACGCCAGACGGACGCCAGACGGACGCCAGACGCCTGACAGTGACGAGAGACAGACGTCCGACAGACGCCAGACGGACGCCAGACACCAGAGAGACGCCAGACAGACGCCAGACGCCAGACGGACGCCAGACACCAGACAGACGCCGGACAGACGCCAGACGGGCGCCAGACGGACGCCAGACACCAGACAGACGCCAGACGGACGCCAGACGCCGGACTGACCCCCGACGGACGCCAGACAGACGCCAGACACCAGACAAACACCTGACAGACGCCCGACGGATGCCAGACGCCAGACAGACGCCACACACCAGACAGACGCCAGACGGAAGCCAGACTGACGCCAGACTGACGCCAGACGGACGCCAGACGCCAGACAGACGCCAGACGCCAGACAGACGCCAGAAGGACGCCAGACTGACGCCAGACGCCAGACGGACGCCAGACGCCAGACAGACGCCAGACGGACGTCAGAAGGACGCCAGACGGACGCCAGACAGACGCCAGACGGACGGCAGACGCCAGACAGACACCAGACGGACGCCAGACAGACGCCAGACGGACGCCAGACACCAGACAGACGCCAGACGGACGCCAGACGCCAGAGAGACGTCAGACAGATTCCAGTCGGACGCCAGACGGACGACAGACGCCGGACAGACGCCAGACAGACGCCAGACGGACGCCAGACGGACGCCAGACGCCAGACGGACGCCAGACGCCGGACAGACACCAGACGGACGCCAGAGGCTACTCCAAACACCAGACAGACGCCAGACGGACGCCAGACGCCAGACAGACGTCAGATTCCGGACGGACGAAGGACGCCGGACAGACACCAGACGGACGCCAGACGGACGGCAGAAACCAGACAGACGCCAGACAGACGCCAGACGGACTCCAGACACCAGTCAGACGCCAGACGGACGCCAGACGCCAGACAGACGCCAGACGGACGCCAGACGGACGCCAGACGCCGGACAGACACCAGACGGACGCCAGACAGACGCCAGACGGACGCCAGATACCACACAGACGCCAGACAGACGCCAGACGGATGCCAGACGCCAGACAGACGCCAGACGGACGCCAGACGGACGCCAGACGCCGGACAGACACCAGACGGACGCCAGACAGACGCCAGACGGACGCCAGATACCACACAGACGCCAGACAGACGCCAGACGGATGCCAGACGCCAGACAAACGTCAGACAGACGCCAGACGGACGCCAGACGTCAGACAGACGCCAGACGCCAGACGGACGCCAGACACCAGACAGACGCCAGACGGACGCCAGAAGGACGCCAGACGCCAGACAGAAGCCAGACGGACGGCAGACGGACGCCAGACGCCAGACAGACGCCAGACGGACTCCAGACACCAGACAGACGCCAGACGGACGCCAGACGCCTGACAGACACCAGACGGACGCCAGACGTCAGACAGACGCCAGACGGACGCCAGAAGCCAGACGGACGCCAAGACACCAGACAGACGCCGGATGGACGCCAGAAGGGCGCCAGACGCAAGACAGAAGCCAGACGGACGCCAGACGCCAGACAGACGGCGGACGGACGCCAGACGCCAGACAGACGCCAGACCGACGAAAGACGGACGCCAGACAGACGCAAGTCGGACGCCAGGCGGACGCCAGAAGGACGCCAGACGGACGCCAGACGCCAGGCAGACGCCAGAAACCAGACCGACGCCAGACGGACGCCAGAAGGACGCCAGACGGACGCCAGACACCGGACAGACGCCAGACGGACGCCAGAAGGACGCCAGACGCCAGACGGACGCCAGACGCCAGACAGACGCCAGACGGACGCCAGACGCCGGACAGACACCAGACGGACGCCAAACGCCAGACAGACGCCAGACGGACGCCAGACACCAGACAGACGCCAGACAGACGCCAGACGGATGCCAGACGCCAGGCAGACGCCAGACAGACGCCAGACAGACGCCAGACGCCAGACAGACGCCAGACGGACGCCAGACGCCGGACAGACACCAGACGGACGCCAGACATACGCCAGACGGACGCCAGATACCACACAGACGCCAGACAGACGCCAGACGGATGCCAGACGCCAGACAGACGTCAGACAGACGCCAGACGGACGCCAGACGTCAGACAGACGCCAGACGCCAGACGGACGCCAGACACCAGACAGACGCCAGACGGACGCCAGAAGGACGCCAGACGCAAGACAGAAGCCAGACGGACGCCAGACGGCAGACGGACGCCAGACGCCAGACAGACGCCAGACGGACGCCAGACACCAGACAGACGCCAGACACCTGACAGACGCCAGACAGACGTCCGACGGATGCCAGACGCCAGACAGACGCCACACTCCAGACAGACGCCAGAAGGACGCCAGACGGACGCCAGACGCCAGACTGACGCCAGACGGACGCCAGACGCCTGACAGTGACGACAGACACCAGACGGCAGACAGACGTCCGACAGACGCCAGACGGACGCCAGACACCAGAGAGACGCCAGACGGACGCCAGACGCCAGACAGACGTCAGACAGACGCCAGACGGACGCCAGACACCAGACAGACGCCAGGCGGACGCCAGAAGGACGCCAGACGGACGCCAGACGCCAGGCGGACGCCAGACACCAGACAGACGCCAGACGGACGCCAGAAGGACGCCAGACGGACGCCAGACACCGGACAGACGCCAGACGGACGCCAGAAGGACGCCAGACGCCAGACAGAAGCCAGACGGACGCCAGACGCCAGACAGACGCCAGACGCCGGACAGACTCCAGACGGACGCCAGACGCCAGACAGACGCCAGACAGACGCCAGACACCAGACAGACGCCAGACAGACGCCAGACGGATGCCAGACGCCAGGCAGACGCCAGACAGACGCCAGACAGACGCCAGACGGACGCCAGACGCCGGACAGACACCAGACGGACGCCAGACGGACGCCAGAAGGACGCCAGACGCCAGACAGAAGCCAGACGGACGCCAGACGGCAGACGGACGCCAGACGCCAGACAGACGCCAGACGGACGCCAGACACCAGACAGACGCCAGACGGACGCCAGACGCCGGACAGACACCAGACGGACGCCAGACGGACGCCAGACGTCAGACAGACGCCAGACGGACGCCAGAAGCCAGACGGACGCCAAGACACCAGACAGACGCCGGACGGACGCCAGAAGGACGCCAGACGCAAGACAGAAGCCAGACGGACACCAGACGCCAGGCAGACGGTGGACGGACGCCAGACGCCAGACAGACGCCAGACCGACGAAAGAAGGACGCCAGACGCCAGACAGACGCAAGTCGGACGCCCGACTGACGCCAGACGGACGCCAGACGCCAGACAGACGCCAGACGGACGCCAGACGCCAGAGGGACGCCAGACAGACGCCAGACGGACGCCAGACACCAGACAGACGCCGGACGTACGCCAGACGCCGGACAGACACCAGACGGACGCCAGACGCTACTCCAAACACCGGAGACGCCAGACGGACGCTAGACGCCAGACAGACGTCAGACAGACTCCAGACGGACGCCAGACGGACGCCAGACGCCGGACAGACGCCAGACAGACGCCAGACGGACGCCAGATGCCAGACGGACGCCAGACACCAGACAGACGCCAGACGGACGCCAGAAGGACGCCAGACGGACGCCAGATGCCAGACGGACGGCAGACGCCAGACAGACGCCAGACGGACGCCAGACGGACGCCAGACCCCAGACAGACGCCGGACAGACACCAGACGGGCGCCAGACGCCAGACAGACGCCAGACGGACGCCAGACGCCAGACGGACGCCAGACGCTGGACAGACACCAAACGGACGCCAGACGGACGCCAGACGCCAGACAGACGTCAGACAGACGCCTGTCGGACGTCAGAAGGACGCCAGACGGACGCCAGACAGACGCCAGACGGACGGCAGACGCCAGACAGACACCAGACGGACGCCAGACAGACGCCAGACGGACGCCAGACACCAGACGGACGCCAGACGCCAGAGAGACGTCAGACAGATTCCAGACGGACGCCAGACGGACGACAGACGCCGGACAGACGCCAGACAGACGCCAGACGGACGCCAGACGGACGCCAGACGCCAGACGGACGCCAGACGCCGGACAGACACCAGAAGGACGCCAGAGGCTACTCCAAACACCAGACAGACGCCAGACGGACGCCAGACGCCAGACAGACGTCAGATTCCGGACGGACGAAGGACGCCGGACAGACACCAGACGGACGCCAGACGGACGGCAGAAACCAGACAGACGCCAGACAGACGCCAGACGGACTCCAGACACCAGTCAGAAGCCAGACGGACGCCAGACGCCAGACAGACGCCAGACGGAAGCCAGACGCCAGACAGTCGCCAGACAGACGCCAGACGGACGCCAGACGCCGGACAGACACCAGACGGACGCCAGACAGACGCCAGACGGACGCCAGATACCACACAGACGCCAGACAGACGCCAGACGGATGCCAGACGCCAGACAAACGTCAGACAGACGCCAGACGGACGCCAGACGTCAGACAGACGCCAGACGCCAGACGGACGCCAGACACCAGACAGACGCCAGACGGACGCCAGAAGGACGCCAGACGCCAGACAGAAGCCAGACGGACGGCAGACGGACGCCAGACGCCAGACAGACGCCAGACGGACTCCAGACACCAGACAGACGCCAGACGGACGCCAGACGCCGGACAGACACCAGACGGACGCCAGACGGACGCCTGACGTCAGACAGACGCCAGACGGACGCCAGAAGCCAGACGGACGCCAGACACCAGACAGACGCCAGACAGACGCCAGACGGACGCCAGACGTCAGACAGACGCCAAACAGACGCCAGACGCCAGACGGACGTCAGACACCAGACAGACGCCGGACAGACGCCAGAAGGACGCCAGACAGAAGCCAGACGGACGCCAGACGGACGCCAGACGCCAGACAGGCGGCAGACGGACGCCAGACGCCAGAATAGACGCCAGACGGACGCCAGACACCAGACAGACGCCAGACGGACGCCAGACGCCAGACAGACGCCAGACAGCAGACAGACGCCAGACAGCAGACAGACGCCAGACGGACGCCACACACCAGACAGTCGCCAGACAGACGCCAGACGGACGCCAGACACCAGACAGACGCCAGACAGACGCCAGACGGACGCCAGACACCTGACAGACGCCAGACAGACGCCCGACGGATGCCAGACGCCAGACAGACTCCACACACCAGACAGACGCCAGACGGACGCCAGACACCAGACAGACGCTAGACAGACGCCAGACGGACTCCAGACACCAGTCGGACGCCAGCAGGCGCCAGACGGACGCCAGACACCAGACAGACGCCAGACGGACGCCAGACACCAGACAGAGGCAAGACAGACGCCAGACGGACGCCAGACGCCGGACAGACACCAGAAGGACGCCAGACGGACGCCAGACACCAGACAGACGCCAGACAGACGCCAGACGGACGCCAGACGTCAGACAGACGCCAGACAGACGCCAGACGCCAGACGGACGTCAGACACCAGACAGACGCCGGACAGACGCCAGACAGAAGCCAGACGGACGCCAGACGGACGCCAGACGCCAGACAGGCGGCAGACGGACGCCAGACGCCAGACAGACGCCAGACGGACGCCAGACACCAGACAGACGCCAGACGGACGCCAGACGCCAGATAGACGCCAGACAGCAGACAGACGCCAGACAGCAGACAGACGCCAGACGGACGCCACACACCAGACAGTCGCCAGACAGACGCCAGACGGACGCCAGACACCAGACAGACGCCAGACAGACGCCAGACGGACTCCAGACACCAGTCAGACGCCAGACGGACGCCAGACGCCAGACAGACGCCAGACGGACGCCAGACGCCAGACAGTCGCCAGACAGACGCCAGACGGACGCCAGACGCCGGTCAGACACCAGACGGACGCCAGACAGACGCCAGACGGACGCCAGATACCACACAGACGCCAGACAGACGCCAGACGGATGCCAGACGCCAGACAAACGTCAGACAGACGCCAGACGGACGCCAGACGTCAGACAGACGCCAGACGCCAGACGGACGCCAGACACCAGACAGACGCCAGACGGACGCCAGAAGGACGCCAGAAGGACGCCAGACAGAAGCCAGACGGACGGCAGACGGACGCCAGACGCCAGACAGACGCCAGACGGACTCCAGACACCAGACAGCCGCCAGACGGACGCCAGACGCCTGACAGACACCAGACGGACGCCAGACGGACGCCTGACGTCAGACAGACGCCAGACGGACGCCAGAAGCCAGACGGACGCCAAGACACCAGACAGAAGCCGGATGGACGCCAGAAGGGCGCCAGACGCAAGACAGAAGCCAGACGGACGCCAGACGCCAGACAGACGGCGGACGGACGCCAGACGCCAGACAGACGCCAGACCGACGAAAGACGGACGCCAGACAGACGCAAGTCGGACGCCAGGCGGACGCCAGAAGGACGCCAGACGGACGCCAGACGCCAGGCAGACGCCAGAAACCAGACCGACGCCAGACGGACGCCAGAAGGACGCCAGACGGACGCCAGACACCGGACAGACGCCAGACGGACGCCAGAAGGACGCCAGACGCCAGACAGAAGCCAGACGGACGCCAGACGCCAGACAGACGCCAGACGGACGCCAGACGCCGGACAGACACCAGACGGACGCCAAACGCCAGACAGACGCCAGACGGACGCCAGACACCAGACAGACGCCAGACAGACGCCAGACGGATGCCAGACGCCAGGCAGACGCCAGACAGACGCCAGACAGACGCCAGACGCCAGACAGACGCCAGACGGACGCCAGACGCCGGACAGACACCAGACGGACGCCAGACATACGCCAGACGGACGCCAGATACCACACAGACGCCAGACAGACGCCAGACGGATGCCAGACGCCAGACAGACGTCAGACAGACGCCAGACGGACGCCAGACGTCAGACAGACGCCAGACGCCAGACGGACGCCAGACACCAGACAGACGCCAGACGGACGCCAGAAGGACGCCAGACGCAAGACAGAAGCCAGACGGACGCCAGACGGCAGACGGACGCCAGACGCCAGACAGACGCCCGACGGATGCCAGACGCCAGACAGACGCCACACTCCAGACAGACGCCAGAAGGACGCCAGACGGACGCCAGACGCCAGACTGACGCCAGACGGACGCCAGACGCCTGACAGTGACGACAGACACCAGACGGCAGACAGACGTCCGACAGACGCCAGACGGACGCCAGACACCAGAGAGACGCCAGACGGACGCCAGACGCCAGACAGACGTCAGACAGACGCCAGACGGACGCCAGACACCAGACAGACGCCAGGCGGACGCCAGAAGGACGCCAGACGGACGCCAGACGCCAGGCGGACGCCAGACACCAGACAGACGCCAGACGGACGCCAGAAGGACGCCAGACGGACGCCAGACACCGGACAGACGCCAGACGGACGCCAGAAGGACGCCAGACGCCAGACAGAAGCCAGACGGACGCCAGACGCCAGACAGACGCCAGACGCCGGACAGACTCCAGACGGACGCCAGACGCCAGACAGACGCCAGACAGACGCCAGACACCAGACAGACGCCAGACAGACGCCAGACGGATGCCAGACGCCAGGCAGACGCCAGACAGACGCCAGACAGACGCCAGACGGACGCCAGACGCCGGACAGACACCAGACGGACGCCAGACGGACGCCAGAAGGACGCCAGACGCCAGACAGAAGCCAGACGGACGCCAGACGGCAGACGGACGCCAGACGCCAGACAGACGCCAGACGGACGCCAGACACCAGACAGACGCCAGACGGACGCCAGACGCCGGACAGACACCAGACGGACGCCAGACGGACGCCAGACGTCAGACAGACGCCAGACGGACGCCAGAAGCCAGACGGACGCCAAGTCACCAGACAGACGCCGGACGGACGCCAGAAGGACGCCAGACGCAAGACAGAAGCCAGACGGACACCAGACGCCAGGCAGACGGTGGACGGACGCCAGACGCCAGACCGACGAAAGAAGGACGCCAGACGCCAGACAGACGCAAGTCGGACGCCCGACTGACGCCAGACGGACGCCAGACGCCAGACAGACGCCAGACGGACGCCAGACGCCAGAGGGACGCCAGACAGACGCCAGACGGACGCCAGACACCAGACAGACGCCGGACGGACTCCAGACGCCGGACAGACACCAGACGGACGCCAGACGCTACTCCAAACACCGGAGACGCCAGACGGACGCTAGACGCCAGACAGACGTCAGACAGACTCCAGACGGACGCCAGACGGACGCCAGACGCCGGACAGACGCCAGACAGACGCCAGACGGACGCCAGATGCCAGACGGACGCCAGACACCAGACAGACGCCAGACGGACGCCAGAAGGACGCCAGACGGACGCCAGATGCCAGACGGACGGCAGACGCCAGACAGACGCCAGACGGACGCCAGACGGACGCCAGACCCCAGACAGACGCCGGACAGACACCAGACGGGCGCCAGACGCCAGACAGACGCCAGACGGACGCCAGACGCCAGACGGACGCCAGACGCTGGACAGACACCAAACGGACGCCAGACGGACGCCAGACGCCAGACAGACGTCAGACAGACGCCTGTCGGACGTCAGAAGGACGCCAGACGGACGCCAGACAGACGCCAGACGGACGCCAGACGCCAGACAGTCGCCAGACAGACGCCAGACGGACGCCAGACGTCAGACAGACGCCAGACAGACGCCAGACGCCAGACGGACGTCAGACACCAGACAGACGCCGGACAGACGCCAGACGGACGCCAGACAGAAGCCAGACGGACGCCAGACGGACGCCAGACGCCAGACAGGCGGCAGACGGACGCCAGACGCCAGACAGACGCCAGACGGACGCCAGACACCAGACAGACGCCAGACGGACGCCAGACGCCAGACAGACGTCAGACAGACGCCAAACGGACGTCAGACACCGGACAGGGGGCAGACGGACGCCAGACGCCAGACAGACGCCAGACAGACGCCAGACGGACGCCAGACACCAGACAGACGCCAGACGGACGCCAGACGCCAGACAGACGCCAGACAGCAGACAGACGCCAGACAGCAGACAGACGCCAGACGGACGCCAGACGGACGCCAGACACCAGACAGACGCCAGACAGACGCCAGACGGATGCCAGACGCCAGGCAGAAGCCAGACGGACGCCAGACGGACGCCAGACACCAGACAGACGCCAGACGGACGCCAGACGCCGGGCAGACACCAGACGGACGCCAGACGCCAGACAGACGCCAGACGGACGCCAGACACCAGACAGACGCCAGACAGACGCCAGACGGATGCCAGACGCCAGGCAGACGCCAGACAGACGCCAGACGGACACCAGACGCCAGACAGACGTCAGAGAGAGGCCAAACGGACGTCAGACACCGGACAGACGCCTGACGGACGCCAGACACCAGACAGACGCCAGACAGACGCCAGACGGACGCCAGACACCTGACAGACGCCAGACAGACGCCCGGCGGATGCCAGATGCCAGACAGACGCCACACACCAGACAGACGCCAGACGGAAGCCAGACGGACGCCAGACGCCAGACTGACGCCAGACGGACGCCAGACGCCAGACGGACGCCAGACGCCAGACAGACAACAGACAGACGCCAGACGGACGCCAGCAGGCGCCAGACGGACGCCAGACACCAGACAGACGCCAGACGGACGCCAGACGCCAGACAGACGCTACACACCAGACAGACGCCAGACGGAAGCCAGACGCCGGACAGACACCAGACGGACGCCAGACGAACACCAGACACCAGACAGACGCCAGACAGACGCCAGACGGACTCCAGACACCAGTCAGACGCCAGCAGGCGCCAGACTGACGCCAGACACCAGACAGACGCCAGACGGACGCCAGACACCAGACAGAGGCAAGACAGACGCCAGACGGACGCCAGACGCCGGACAGACACCAGAAGGACGCCAGACGGACGCCAGACACCAGACAGACGCCAGACAGACGCCAGACGGACGCCAGACGTCAGACAGACGCCAAACAGACGCCAGACGCCAGACGGACGTCAGACACCAGACAGACGCCGGACAGACGCCAGAAGGACGCCAGACAGAAGCCAGACGGACGCCAGACGGACGCCAGACGCCAGACAGACAACAGACAGACGCCAGACGCCAGACAGACGCCAGACGGACGCCAGACCCCAGACAGACGCCAGACGGACGCCAGACGCCAGACAGACGCCAGACAGCAGACAGACGCCAGACAGCAGACAGACGCCAGACGGACGCCACACACCAGACAGTCGCCAGACAGACGCCAGACGGACGCCAGACACCAGACAGACGCCAGACAGACGCCAGACGGACGCCAGACACCTGACAGACGCCAGACAGACGCCCGACGGATGCCAGACGCCAGACTCCACACACCAGACAGACGCCAGACGGACGCCAGACGGACGCCAGACACCAGACAGACGCCAGACAGACGCCAGACGGACTCCAGACACCAGTCAGACGCCAGCAGGCGCCAGACGGACGCCAGACACCAGACAGACGCCAGACGGACGCCAGACACCAGTCAGAGGGAAGAGAGACGCCAGACGGACGCCAGACGCCGGACAGACACCAGAAGGACGCCAGACGGACGCCAGACACCAGACAGACGCCAGACAGACGCCAGACGGACGCCAGACGTCAGACAGACGCCAGACAGACGCCAGACGCCAGACGGACGTCAGACACCAGACAGACGCCGGACAGACGCCAGAAGGACGCCAGACAGAAGCCAGACGGACGCCAGACGGACGCCAGACGCCAGACAGGCGGCAGACGGACGCCAGACGCCAGACAGACGCCAGACGGACGCCAGACACCAGACAGACGCCAGACGGACGCCAGACGCCAGACAGACGCCAGACAGCAGACAGACGCCAGACAGCAGACAGACGCCAGACGGACGCCACACACCAGACAGTCGCCAGACAGACGCCAGACGGACGCCAGACACCAGACAGACGCCAGACAGACGCCAGACGGACGCCAGACACCTGACAGACTCCAGACAGACGCCCGACAGATGCCAGATGCCAGACAGACTCCACACACCAGACAGACGCCAGACGGACGCCAGACGGACGCCAGACGCCAGGCTGACGCCAGACAGACGCCCGACGGATGTCAGGCGCCAGACAGACGCCACACTCCAGACAGACGCCAGAAGGACGCCAGACGGACGCCAGACGCCAGACTGACGCCAGACGGACGCCAGACGGACGCCAGACGCCTGACAGTGACGAGAGACGCCAGACGGCAGACAGACGTCCGACAGACGCCAGACGGACGCCAGACACCAGAGAGACGCCAGACAGTCGCCAGACGCCAGACGGACGCCAGACACCAGACAGACGCCGGACAGACGCCAGACGGGCGCCAGACGGACGCCAGACACCAGACAGACGCCAGACGGACGCCAGACGCCGGACTGACCCCCGACGGACGCCAGACAGACGCCAGACACCAGACAAACACCTGACAGACGCCAGACAGACGCCCGACGGATGCCAGACGCCAGACAGACGCCACACACCAGACAGACGCCAGACGGAAGCCAGACTGACGCCAGACGGACGCCAGACGCCAGACAGAAGCCAGACGGACGGCAGACGGACGCCAGACGCCAGACAGACGCCAGACGGACTCCAGACACCAGACGGACGCCAGACGGACGCCAGACGCCTGACAGACACCAGACGGACGCCAGACGGACGCCTGACGTCAGACAGACGCCAGACGGACGCCAGAAGCCAGACGGACGCCAAGACACCAGACAGACGCCGGATGGACGCCAGAAGGGCGCCAGACGCAAGACAGAAGCCAGACGGACGCCAGACGCCAGACAGACGGCGGACGGACGCCAGACGCCAGACAGACGCCAGACCGACGAAAGACGGACGCCAGACAGACGCAAGTCGGACGCCAGGCGGACGCCAGAAGGACGCCAGACGGACGCCAGACGCCAGGCAGACGCCAGAAACCAGACCGACGCCAGACGGACGCCAGAAGGACGCCAGACGGACGCCAGACACCGGACAGACGCCAGACGGACGCCAGAAGGACGCCAGACGCCAGACGGACGCCAGACGCCAGACGGACGCCAGACGCCAGACAGACGCCAGACGGACGCCAGACGCCGGACAGACACCAGACGGACGCCAAACGCCAGACAGACGCCAGACGGACGCCAGACACCAGACAGACGCCAGACAGACGCCAGACGGATGCCAGACGCCAGGCAGACGCCAGACAGACGCCAGACAGACGCCAGACGCCAGACAGACGCCAGACGGACGCCAGACGCCGGACAGACACCAGACGGACGCCAGACATACGCCAGACGGACGCCAGATACCACACAGACGCCAGACAGACGCCAGACGGATGCCAGACGCCAGACAGACGTCAGACAGACGCCAGACGGACGCCAGACGTCAGACAGACGCCAGACGCCAGACGGACGCCAGACACCAGACAGACGCCAGACGGACGCCAGAAGGACGCCAGACGCAAGACAGAAGCCAGACGGACGCCAGACGGCAGACGGACGCCAGACGCCAGACAGACGCCAGACGGACGCCAGACACCAGACAGACGCCAGACACCTGACAGACGCCAGACAGACGTCCGACGGATGCCAGACGCCAGACAGACGCCACACTCCAGACAGACGCCAGAAGGACGCCAGACGGACGCCAGACGCCAGACTGACGCCAGACGGACGCCAGACGCCTGACAGTGACGACAGACACCAGACGGCAGACAGACGTCCGACAGACGCCAGACGGACGCCAGACACCAGAGAGACGCCAGACGGACGCCAGACGCCAGACAGACGTCAGACAGACGCCAGACGGACGCCAGACACCAGACAGACGCCAGGCGGACGCCAGAAGGACGCCAGACGGACGCCAGACGCCAGGCGGACGCCAGACACCAGACAGACGCCAGACGGACGCCAGAAGGACGCCAGACGGACGCCAGACACCGGACAGACGCCAGACGGACGCCAGAAGGACGCCAGACGCCAGACAGAAGCCAGACGGACGCCAGACGCCAGACAGACGCCAGACGCCGGACAGACTCCAGACGGACGCCAGACGCCAGACAGACGCCAGACAGACGCCAGACACCAGACAGACGCCAGACAGACGCCAGACGGATGCCAGACGCCAGGCAGACGCCAGACAGACGCCAGACAGACGCCAGACGGACGCCAGACGCCGGACAGACACCAGACGGACGCCAGACGGACGCCAGAAGGACGCCAGACGCCAGACAGAAGCCAGACGGACGCCAGACGGCAGACGGACGCCAGACGCCAGACAGACGCCAGACGGACGCCAGACACCAGACAGACGCCAGACGGACGCCAGACGCCGGACAGACACCAGACGGACGCCAGACGGACGCCAGACGTCAGACAGACGCCAGACGGACGCCAGAAGCCAGACGGACGCCAAGACACCAGACAGACGCCGGACGGACGCCAGAAGGACGCCAGACGCAAGACAGAAGCCAGACGGACACCAGACGCCAGGCAGACGGTGGACGGACGCCAGACGCCAGACAGACGCCAGACCGACGAAAGAAGGACGCCAGACGCCAGACAGACGCAAGTCGGACGCCCGACTGACGCCAGACGGACGCCAGACGCCAGACAGACGCCAGACGGACGCCAGACGCCAGAGGGACGCCAGACAGACGCCAGACGGACGCCAGACACCAGACAGACGCCGGACGTACGCCAGACGCCGGACAGACACCAGACGGACGCCAGACGCTACTCCAAACACCGGAGACGCCAGACGGACGCTAGACGCCAGACAGACGTCAGACAGACTCCAGACGGACGCCAGACGGACGCCAGACGCCGGACAGACGCCAGACAGACGCCAGACGGACGCCAGATGCCAGACGGACGCCAGACACCAGACAGACGCCAGACGGACGCCAGAAGGACGCCAGACGGACGCCAGATGCCAGACGGACGGCAGACGCCAGACAGACGCCAGACGGACGCCAGACGGACGCCAGACCCCAGACAGACGCCGGACAGACACCAGACGGGCGCCAGACGCCAGACAGACGCCAGACGGACGCCAGACGCCAGACGGACGCCAGACGCTGGACAGACACCAAACGGACGCCAGACGGACGCCAGACGCCAGACAGACGTCAGACAGACGCCTGTCGGACGTCAGAAGGACGCCAGACGGACGCCAGACAGACGCCAGACGGACGGCAGACGCCAGACAGACACCAGACGGACGCCAGACAGACGCCAGACGGACGCCAGACACCAGACGGACGCCAGACGCCAGAGAGACGTCAGACAGATTCCAGACGGACGCCAGACGGACGACAGACGCCGGACAGACGCCAGACAGACGCCAGACGGACGCCAGACGGACGCCAGACGCCAGACGGACGCCAGACGCCGGACAGACACCAGAAGGACGCCAGAGGCTACTCCAAACACCAGACAGACGCCAGACGGACGCCAGACGCCAGACAGACGTCAGATTCCGGACGGACGAAGGACGCCGGACAGACACCAGACGGACGCCAGACGGACGGCAGAAACCAGACAGACGCCAGACAGACGCCAGACGGACTCCAGACACCAGTCAGAAGCCAGACGGACGCCAGACGCCAGACAGACGCCAGACGGAAGCCAGACGCCAGACAGTCGCCAGACAGACGCCAGACGGACGCCAGACGCCGGACAGACACCAGACGGACGCCAGACAGACGCCAGACGGACGCCAGATACCACACAGACGCCAGACAGACGCCAGACGGATGCCAGACGCCAGACAAACGTCAGACAGACGCCAGACGGACGCCAGACGTCAGACAGACGCCAGACGCCAGACGGACGCCAGACACCAGACAGACGCCAGACGGACGCCAGAAGGACGCCAGACGCCAGACAGAAGCCAGACGGACGGCAGACGGACGCCAGACGCCAGACAGACGCCAGACGGACTCCAGACACCAGACAGACGCCAGACGGACGCCAGACGCCGGACAGACACCAGACGGACGCCAGACGGACGCCTGACGTCAGACAGACGCCAGACGGACGCCAGAAGCCAGACGGACGCCAGACACCAGACAGACGCCAGACAGACGCCAGACGGACGCCAGACGTCAGACAGACGCCAAACAGACGCCAGACGCCAGACGGACGTCAGACACCAGACAGACGCCGGACAGACGCCAGAAGGACGCCAGACAGAAGCCAGACGGACGCCAGACGGACGCCAGACGCCAGACAGGCGGCAGACGGACGCCAGACGCCAGAATAGACGCCAGACGGACGCCAGACACCAGACAGACGCCAGACGGACGCCAGACGCCAGACAGACGCCAGACAGCAGACAGACGCCAGACAGCAGACAGACGCCAGACGGACGCCACACACCAGACAGTCGCCAGACAGACGCCAGACGGACGCCAGACACCAGACAGACGCCAGACAGACGCCAGACGGACGCCAGACACCTGACAGACGCCAGACAGACGCCCGACGGATGCCAGACGCCAGACAGACTCCACACACCAGACAGACGCCAGACGGACGCCAGACACCAGACAGACGCTAGACAGACGCCAGACGGACTCCAGACACCAGTCGGACGCCAGCAGGCGCCAGACGGACGCCAGACACCAGACAGACGCCAGACGGACGCCAGACACCAGACAGAGGCAAGACAGACGCCAGACGGACGCCAGACGCCGGACAGACACCAGAAGGACGCCAGACGGACGCCAGACACCAGACAGACGCCAGACAGACGCCAGACGGACGCCAGACGTCAGACAGACGCCAGACAGACGCCAGACGCCAGACGGACGTCAGACACCAGACAGACGCCGGACAGACGCCAGACAGAAGCCAGACGGACGCCAGACGGACGCCAGACGCCAGACAGGCGGCAGACGGACGCCAGACGCCAGACAGACGCCAGACGGACGCCAGACACCAGACAGACGCCAGACGGACGCCAGACGCCAGATAGACGCCAGACAGCAGACAGACGCCAGACAGCAGACAGACGCCAGACGGACGCCACACACCAGACAGTCGCCAGACAGACGCCAGACGGACGCCAGACACCAGACAGACGCCAGACAGACGCCAGACGGACTCCAGACACCAGTCAGACGCCAGACGGACGCCAGACGCCAGACAGACGCCAGACGGACGCCAGACGCCAGACAGTCGCCAGACAGACGCCAGACGGACGCCAGACGCCGGTCAGACACCAGACGGACGCCAGACAGACGCCAGACGGACGCCAGATACCACACAGACGCCAGACAGACGCCAGACGGATGCCAGACGCCAGACAAACGTCAGACAGACGCCAGACGGACGCCAGACGTCAGACAGACGCCAGACGCCAGACGGACGCCAGACACCAGACAGACGCCAGACGGACGCCAGAAGGACGCCAGAAGGACGCCAGACAGAAGCCAGACGGACGGCAGACGGACGCCAGACGCCAGACAGACGCCAGACGGACTCCAGACACCAGACAGCCGCCAGACGGACGCCAGACGCCTGACAGACACCAGACGGACGCCAGACGGACGCCTGACGTCAGACAGACGCCAGACGGACGCCAGAAGCCAGACGGACGCCAAGACACCAGACAGAAGCCGGATGGACGCCAGAAGGGCGCCAGACGCAAGACAGAAGCCAGACGGACGCCAGACGCCAGACAGACGGCGGACGGACGCCAGACGCCAGACAGACGCCAGACCGACGAAAGACGGACGCCAGACAGACGCAAGTCGGACGCCAGGCGGACGCCAGAAGGACGCCAGACGGACGCCAGACGCCAGGCAGACGCCAGAAACCAGACCGACGCCAGACGGACGCCAGAAGGACGCCAGACGGACGCCAGACACCGGACAGACGCCAGACGGACGCCAGAAGGACGCCAGACGCCAGACAGAAGCCAGACGGACGCCAGACGCCAGACAGACGCCAGACGGACGCCAGACGCCGGACAGACACCAGACGGACGCCAAACGCCAGACAGACGCCAGACGGACGCCAGACACCAGACAGACGCCAGACAGACGCCAGACGGATGCCAGACGCCAGGCAGACGCCAGACAGACGCCAGACAGACGCCAGACGCCAGACAGACGCCAGACGGACGCCAGACGCCGGACAGACACCAGACGGACGCCAGACATACGCCAGACGGACGCCAGATACCACACAGACGCCAGACAGACGCCAGACGGATGCCAGACGCCAGACAGACGTCAGACAGACGCCAGACGGACGCCAGACGTCAGACAGACGCCAGACGCCAGACGGACGCCAGACACCAGACAGACGCCAGACGGACGCCAGAAGGACGCCAGACGCAAGACAGAAGCCAGACGGACGCCAGACGGCAGACGGACGCCAGACGCCAGACAGACGCCCGACGGATGCCAGACGCCAGACAGACGCCACACTCCAGACAGACGCCAGAAGGACGCCAGACGGACGCCAGACGCCAGACTGACGCCAGACGGACGCCAGACGCCTGACAGTGACGACAGACACCAGACGGCAGACAGACGTCCGACAGACGCCAGACGGACGCCAGACACCAGAGAGACGCCAGACGGACGCCAGACGCCAGACAGACGTCAGACAGACGCCAGACGGACGCCAGACACCAGACAGACGCCAGGCGGACGCCAGAAGGACGCCAGACGGACGCCAGACGCCAGGCGGACGCCAGACACCAGACAGACGCCAGACGGACGCCAGAAGGACGCCAGACGGACGCCAGACACCGGACAGACGCCAGACGGACGCCAGAAGGACGCCAGACGCCAGACAGAAGCCAGACGGACGCCAGACGCCAGACAGACGCCAGACGCCGGACAGACTCCAGACGGACGCCAGACGCCAGACAGACGCCAGACAGACGCCAGACACCAGACAGACGCCAGACAGACGCCAGACGGATGCCAGACGCCAGGCAGACGCCAGACAGACGCCAGACAGACGCCAGACGGACGCCAGACGCCGGACAGACACCAGACGGACGCCAGACGGACGCCAGAAGGACGCCAGACGCCAGACAGAAGCCAGACGGACGCCAGACGGCAGACGGACGCCAGACGCCAGACAGACGCCAGACGGACGCCAGACACCAGACAGACGCCAGACGGACGCCAGACGCCGGACAGACACCAGACGGACGCCAGACGGACGCCAGACGTCAGACAGACGCCAGACGGACGCCAGAAGCCAGACGGACGCCAAGTCACCAGACAGACGCCGGACGGACGCCAGAAGGACGCCAGACGCAAGACAGAAGCCAGACGGACACCAGACGCCAGGCAGACGGTGGACGGACGCCAGACGCCAGACAGACGCCAGACCGACGAAAGAAGGACGCCAGACGCCAGACAGACGCAAGTCGGACGCCCGACTGACGCCAGACGGACGCCAGACGCCAGACAGACGCCAGACGGACGCCAGACGCCAGAGGGACGCCAGACAGACGCCAGACGGACGCCAGACACCAGACAGACGCCGGACGGACTCCAGACGCCGGACAGACACCAGACGGACGCCAGACGCTACTCCAAACACCGGAGACGCCAGACGGACGCTAGACGCCAGACAGACGTCAGACAGACTCCAGACGGACGCCAGACGGACGCCAGACGCCAGACAGACGCCAGACAGACGCCAGACGGACGCCAGATGCCAGACGGACGCCAGACACCAGACAGACGCCAGACGGACGCCAGAAGGACGCCAGACGGACGCCAGATGCCAGACGGACGGCAGACGCCAGACAGACGCCAGACGGACGCCAGACGGACGCCAGACCCCAGACAGACGCCGGACAGACACCAGACGGGCGCCAGACGCCAGACAGACGCCAGACGGACGCCAGACGCCAGACGGACGCCAGACGCTGGACAGACACCAAACGGACGCCAGACGGACGCCAGACGCCAGACAGACGTCAGACAGACGCCTGTCGGACGTCAGAAGGACGCCAGACGGACGCCAGACAGACGCCAGACGGACGCCAGACGCCAGACAGTCGCCAGACAGACGCCAGACGGACGCCAGACGTCAGACAGACGCCAGACAGACGCCAGACGCCAGACGGACGTCAGACACCAGACAGACGCCGGACAGACGCCAGACGGACGCCAGACAGAAGCCAGACGGACGCCAGACGGACGCCAGACGCCAGACAGGCGGCAGACGGACGCCAGACGCCAGACAGACGCCAGACGGACGCCAGACACCAGACAGACGCCAGACGGACGCCAGACGCCAGACAGACGTCAGACAGACGCCAAACGGACGTCAGACACCGGACAGGGGGCAGACGGACGCCAGACGCCAGACAGACGCCAGACAGACGCCAGACGGACGCCAGACACCAGACAGACGCCAGACGGACGCCAGACGCCAGACAGACGCCAGACAGCAGACAGACGCCAGACAGCAGACAGACGCCAGACGGACGCCAGACGGACGCCAGACACCAGACAGACGCCAGACAGACGCCAGACGGATGCCAGACGCCAGGCAGAAGCCAGACGGACGCCAGACGGACGCCAGACACCAGACAGACGCCAGACGGACGCCAGACGCCGGGCAGACACCAGACGGACGCCAGACGCCAGACAGACGCCAGACGGACGCCAGACACCAGACAGACGCCAGACAGACGCCAGACGGATGCCAGACGCCAGGCAGACGCCAGACAGACGCCAGACGGACACCAGACGCCAGACAGACGTCAGAGAGAGGCCAAACGGACGTCAGACACCGGACAGACGCCTGACGGACGCCAGACACCAGACAGACGCCAGACAGACGCCAGACGGACGCCAGACACCTGACAGACGCCAGACAGACGCCCGGCGGATGCCAGATGCCAGACAGACGCCACACACCAGACAGACGCCAGACGGAAGCCAGACGGACGCCAGACGCCAGACTGACGCCAGACGGACGCCAGACGCCAGACGGACGCCAGACGCCAGACAGACAACAGACAGACGCCAGACGGACGCCAGCAGGCGCCAGACGGACGCCAGACACCAGACAGACGCCAGACGGACGCCAGACGCCAGACAGACGCTACACACCAGACAGACGCCAGACGGAAGCCAGACGCCGGACAGACACCAGACGGACGCCAGACGAACACCAGACACCAGACAGACGCCAGACAGACGCCAGACGGACTCCAGACACCAGTCAGACGCCAGCAGGCGCCAGACTGACGCCAGACACCAGACAGACGCCAGACGGACGCCAGACACCAGACAGAGGCAAGACAGACGCCAGACGGACGCCAGACGCCGGACAGACACCAGAAGGACGCCAGACGGACGCCAGACACCAGACAGACGCCAGACAGACGCCAGACGGACGCCAGACGTCAGACAGACGCCAAACAGACGCCAGACGCCAGACGGACGTCAGACACCAGACAGACGCCGGACAGACGCCAGAAGGACGCCAGACAGAAGCCAGACGGACGCCAGACGGACGCCAGACGCCAGACAGACAACAGACAGACGCCAGACGCCAGACAGACGCCAGACGGACGCCAGACCCCAGACAGACGCCAGACGGACGCCAGACGCCAGACAGACGCCAGACAGCAGACAGACGCCAGACAGCAGACAGACGCCAGACGGACGCCACACACCAGACAGTCGCCAGACAGACGCCAGACGGACGCCAGACACCAGACAGACGCCAGACAGACGCCAGACGGACGCCAGACACCTGACAGACGCCAGACAGACGCCCGACGGATGCCAGACGCCAGACTCCACACACCAGACAGACGCCAGACGGACGCCAGACGGACGCCAGACACCAGACAGACGCCAGACAGACGCCAGACGGACTCCAGACACCAGTCAGACGCCAGCAGGCGCCAGACGGACGCCAGACACCAGACAGACGCCAGACGGACGCCAGACACCAGTCAGAGGGAAGAGAGACGCCAGACGGACGCCAGACGCCGGACAGACACCAGAAGGACGCCAGACGGACGCCAGACACCAGACAGACGCCAGACAGACGCCAGACGGACGCCAGACGTCAGACAGACGCCAGACAGACGCCAGACGCCAGACGGACGTCAGACACCAGACAGACGCCGGACAGACGCCAGAAGGACGCCAGACAGAAGCCAGACGGACGCCAGACGGACGCCAGACGCCAGACAGGCGGCAGACGGACGCCAGACGCCAGACAGACGCCAGACGGACGCCAGACACCAGACAGACGCCAGACGGACGCCAGACGCCAGACAGACGCCAGACAGCAGACAGACGCCAGACAGCAGACAGACGCCAGACGGACGCCACACACCAGACAGTCGCCAGACAGACGCCAGACGGACGCCAGACACCAGACAGACGCCAGACAGACGCCAGACGGACGCCAGACACCTGACAGACTCCAGACAGACGCCCGACAGATGCCAGATGCCAGACAGACTCCACACACCAGACAGACGCCAGACGGACGCCAGACGGACGCCAGACGCCAGGCTGACGCCAGACAGACGCCCGACGGATGTCAGACGCCAGACAGACGCCACACTCCAGACAGACGCCAGAAGGACGCCAGACGGACGCCAGACGCCAGACTGACGCCAGACGGACGCCAGACGGACGCCAGACGCCTGACAGTGACGAGAGACGCCAGACGGCAGACAGACGTCCGACAGACGCCAGACGGACGCCAGACACCAGAGAGACGCCAGACAGACGCCAGACGCCAGACGGACGCCAGACACCAGACAGACGCCGGACAGACGCCAGACGGGCGCCAGACGGACGCCAGACACCAGACAGACGCCAGACGGACGCCAGACGCCGGACTGACCCCCGACGGACGCCAGACAGACGCCAGACACCAGACAAACACCTGACAGACGCCAGACAGACGCCCGACGGATGCCAGACGCCAGACAGACGCCACACACCAGACAGACGCCAGACGGAAGCCAGACTGACGCCAGACGGACGCCAGACGCCAGACAGACGCCAGACGCCAGACAGACGCCAGAAGGACGCCAGACTGATGCCAGACGCCAGACGGACGCCAGACGCCAGATAGACGCCAGACGGACGTCAGAAGGACGCCAGACGGACGCCAGACAGACGCCAGACGGACGGCAGACGCCAGACAGACACCAGACGGACGCCAGACAGACGCCAGACGGACGCCAGACACCAGACAGACGCCAGACGGACGCCAGACGCCAGAGAGACGTCAGACAGATTCCAGTCGGACGCCAGACGGACGACAGACGCCGGACAGACGCCAGACAGACGCCAGACGGACGCCAGACGGACGCCAGACGCCAGACGGACGCCAGACGCCGGACAGACACCAGACGGACGCCAGAGGCTACTCCAAACACCAGACAGACGCCAGACGGACGCCAGACGCCAGACAGACGTCAGATTCCGGACGGACGAAGGACGCCGGACAGACACCAGACGGACGCCAGACGGACGGCAGAAACCAGACAGACGCCAGACAGACGCCAGACGGACTCCAGACACCAGTCAGACGCCAGACGGACGCCAGACGCCAGACAGACGCCAGACGGACGCCAGACGGACGCCAGACGCCGGACAGACACCAGACGGACGCCAGACAGACGCCAGACGGACGCCAGATACCACACAGACGCCAGACAGACGCCAGACGGATGCCAGACGCCAGACAAACGTCAGACAGACGCCAGACGGACGCCAGACGTCAGACAGACGCCAGACGCCAGACGGACGCCAGACACCAGACAGACGCCAGACGGACGCCAGAAGGACGCCAGACGCCAGACAGAAGCCAGACGGACGGCAGACGGACGCCAGACGCCAGACAGACGCCAGACGGACTCCAGACACCAGACAGACGCCAGACGGACGCCAGACGCCTGACAGACACCAGACGGACGCCAGACGGACGCCTGACGTCAGACAGACGCCAGACGGACGCCAGAAGCCAGACGGACGCCAAGACACCAGACAGACGCCGGATGGACGCCAGAAGGGCGCCAGACGCAAGACAGAAGCCAGACGGACGCCAGACGCCAGACAGACGGCGGACGGACGCCAGACGCCAGACAGACGCCAGACCGACGAAAGACGGACGCCAGACAGACGCAAGTCGGACGCCAGGCGGACGCCAGAAGGACGCCAGACGGACGCCAGACGCCAGGCAGACGCCAGAAACCAGACCGACGCCAGACGGACGCCAGAAGGACGCCAGACGGACGCCAGACACCGGACAGACGCCAGACGGACGCCAGAAGGACGCCAGACGCCAGACGGACGCCAGACGCCAGACGGACGCCAGACGCCAGACAGACGCCAGACGGACGCCAGACGCCGGACAGACACCAGACGGACGCCAAACGCCAGACAGACGCCAGACGGACGCCAGACACCAGACAGACGCCAGACAGACGCCAGACGGATGCCAGACGCCAGGCAGACGCCAGACAGACGCCAGACAGACGCCAGACGCCAGACAGACGCCAGACGGACGCCAGACGCCGGACAGACACCAGACGGACGCCAGACATACGCCAGACGGACGCCAGATACCACACAGACGCCAGACAGACGCCAGACGGATGCCAGACGCCAGACAGACGTCAGACAGACGCCAGACGGACGCCAGACGTCAGACAGACGCCAGACGCCAGACGGACGCCAGACACCAGACAGACGCCAGACGGACGCCAGAAGGACGCCAGACGCAAGACAGAAGCCAGACGGACGCCAGACGGCAGACGGACGCCAGACGCCAGACAGACGCCAGACGGACGCCAGACACCAGACAGACGCCAGACACCTGACAGACGCCAGACAGACGCCCGACGGATGCCAGACGCCAGACAGACGCCACACTCCAGACAGACGCCAGAAGGACGCCAGACGGACGCCAGACGCCAGACTGACGCCAGACGGACGCCAGACGCCTGACAGTGACGACAGACACCAGACGGCAGACAGACGTCCGACAGACGCCAGACGGACGCCAGACACCAGAGAGACGCCAGACGGACGCCAGACGCCAGACAGACGTCAGACAGACGCCAGACGGACGCCAGACACCAGACAGACGCCAGGCGGACGCCAGAAGGACGCCAGACGGACGCCAGACGCCAGGCGGACGCCAGACACCAGACAGACGCCAGACGGACGCCAGAAGGACGCCAGACGGACGCCAGACACCGGACAGACGCCAGACGGACGCCAGAAGGACGCCAGACGCCAGACAGAAGCCAGACGGACGCCAGACGCCAGACAGACGCCAGACGCCGGACAGACTCCAGACGGACGCCAGACGCCAGACAGACGCCAGACAGACGCCAGACACCAGACAGACGCCAGACAGACGCCAGACGGATGCCAGACGCCAGGCAGACGCCAGACAGACGCCAGACAGACGCCAGACGGACGCCAGACGCCGGACAGACACCAGACGGACGCCAGACGGACGCCAGAAGGACGCCAGACGCCAGACAGAAGCCAGACGGACGCCAGACGGCAGACGGACGCCAGACGCCAGACAGACGCTAGACGGACGCCAGACACCAGACAGACGCCAGACGGACGCCAGACGCCGGACAGACACCAGACGGACGCCAGACGGACGCCAGACGTCAGACAGACGCCAGACGGACGCCAGAAGCCAGACGGACGCCAAGACACCAGACAGACGCCGGACGGACGCCAGAAGGACGCCAGACGCAAGACAGAAGCCAGACGGACACCAGACGCCAGGCAGACGGTGGACGGACGCCAGACGCCAGACAGACGCCAGACCGACGAAAGAAGGACGCCAGACGCCAGACAGACGCAAGTCGGACGCCCGACTGACGCCAGACGGACGCCAGACGCCAGACAGACGCCAGACGGACGCCAGACGCCAGAGGGACGCCAGACAGACGCCAGACGGACGCCAGACACCAGACAGACGCCGGACGGACGCCAGACGCCGGACAGACACCAGACGGACGCCAGACGCTACTCCAAACACCGGAGACGCCAGACGGACGCTAGACGCCAGACAGACGTCAGACAGACTCCAGACGGACGCCAGACGGACGCCAGACGCCGGACAGACGCCAGACAGACGCCAGACGGACGCCAGATGCCAGACGGACGCCAGACACCAGACAGACGCCAGACGGACGCCAGAAGGACGCCAGACGGACGCCAGATGCCAGACGGACGGCAGACGCCAGACAGACGCCAGACGGACGCCAGACGGACGCCAGACCCCAGACAGACGCCGGACAGACACCAGACGGGCGCCAGACGCCAGACAGACGCCAGACGGACGCCAGACGCCAGACGGACGCCAGACGCTGGACAGACACCAAACGGACGCCAGACGGACGCCAGACGCCAGACAGACGTCAGACAGACGCCTGTCGGACGTCAGAAGGACGCCAGACGGACGCCAGACAGACGCCAGACGGACGGCAGACGCCAGACAGACACCAGACGGACGCCAGACAGACGCCAGACGGACGCCAGACACCAGACAGACGCCAGACGGACGCCAGACGCCAGAGAGACGTCAGACAGATTCCAGACGGACGCCAGACGGACGACAGACGCCGGACAGACGCCAGACAGACGCCAGACGGACGCCAGACGGACGCCAGACGCCAGACGGACGCCAGACGCCGGACAGACACCAGACGGACGCCAGAGGCTACTCCAAACACCAGACAGACGCCAGACGGACGCCAGACGCCAGACAGACGTCAGATTCCGGACGGACGAAGGACGCCGGACAGACACCAGACGGACGCCAGACGGACGGCAGAAACCAGACAGACGCCAGACAGACGCCAGACGGACTCCAGACACCAGTCAGAAGCCAGACGGACGCCAGACGCCAGACAGACGCCAGACGGAAGCCAGACGCCAGACAGTCGCCAGACAGACGCCAGACGGACGCCAGACGCCGGACAGACACCAGACGGACGCCAGACAGACGCCAGACGGACGCCAGATACCACACAGACGCCAGACAGACGCCAGACGGATGCCAGACGCCAGACAAACGTCAGACAGACGCCAGACGGACGCCAGACGTCAGACAGACGCCAGACGCCAGACGGACGCCAGACACCAGACAGACGCCAGACGGACGCCAGAAGGACGCCAGACGCCAGACAGAAGCCAGACGGACGGCAGACGGACGCCAGACGCCAGACAGACGCCAGACGGACTCCAGACACCAGACAGACGCCAGACGGACGCCAGACGCCGGACAGACACCAGACGGACGCCAGACGGACGCCTGACGTCAGACAGACGCCAGACGGACGCCAGAAGCCAGACGGACGCCAGACACCAGACAGACGCCAGACAGACGCCAGACGGACGCCAGACGTCAGACAGACGCCAAACAGACGCCAGACGCCAGACGGACGTCAGACACCAGACAGACGCCGGACAGACGCCAGAAGGACGCCAGACAGAAGCCAGACGGACGCCAGACGCCAGACAGGCGGCAGACGGACGCCAGACGCCAGAATAGACGCCAGACGGACGCCAGACACCAGACAGACGCCAGACGGACGCCAGACGCCAGACAAACGCCAGACAGCAGACAGACGCCAGACAGCAGACAGACGCCAGACGGACGCCACACACCAGACAGTCGCCAGACAGACGCCAGACGGACGCCAGACACCAGACAGACGCCAGACAGACGCCAGACGGACGCCAGACACCTGACAGACGCCAGACAGACGCCCGACGGATGCCAGACGCCAGACAGACTCCACACACCAGACAGACGCCAGACGGACGCCAGACTGACGCCAGACACCAGACAGACGCCAGACGGACGCCAGACACCAGACAGAGGCAAGACAGACGCCAGACGGACGCCAGACGCCGGACAGACACCAGAAGGACGCCAGACGGACGCCAGACACCAGACAGACGCCAGACAGACGCCAGACGGACGCCAGACGTCAGACAGACGCCAGACAGACGCCAGACGCCAGACGGACGTCAGACACCAGACAGACGCCGGACAGACGCCAGACGGACGCCAGACAGAAGCCAGACGGACGCCAGACGGACGCCAGACGCCAGACAGGCGGCAGACGGACGCCAGACGCCAGACAGACGCCAGACGGACGCCAGACACCAGACAGACGCCAGACGGACGCCAGACGCCAGACAGACGTCAGACAGACGCCAAACGGACGTCAGACACCGGACAGGGGGCAGACGGACGCCAGACGCCAGACAGACGCCAGACAGACGCCAGACGGACGCCAGACACCAGACAGACGCCAGACGGACGCCAGACGCCAGACAGACGCCAGACAGCAGACAGACGCCAGACAGCAGACAGACGCCAGACGGACGCCAGACGGACGCCAGACACCAGACAGACGCCAGACAGACGCCAGACGGATGCCAGACGCCAGGCAGAAGCCAGACGGACGCCAGACGGACGCCAGACACCAGACAGACGCCAGACGGACGCCAGACGCCGGGCAGACACCAGACGGACGCCAGACGCCAGACAGACGCCAGACGGACGCCAGACACCAGACAGACGCCAGACAGACGCCAGACGGATGCCAGATGCCAGGCAGACGCCAGACAGACGCCAGACGGACACCAGACGCCAGACAGACGTCAGAGAGAGGCCAAACGGACGTCAGACACCGGACAGACGCCTGACGGACGCCAGACACCAGACAGACGCCAGACAGACGCCAGACGGACGCCAGACACCTGACAGACGCCAGACAGACGCCCGGCGGATGCCAGATGCCAGACAGACGCCACACACCAGACAGACGCCAGACGGAAGCCAGACGGACGCCAGACGCCAGACTGACGCCAGACGGACGCCAGACGCCAGACGGACGCCAGACGCCAGACAGACAACAGACAGACGCCAGACGGACGCCAGCAGGCGCCAGACGGACGCCAGACACCAGACAGACGCCAGACGGACGCCAGACGCCAGACAGACGCTACACACCAGACAGACGCCAGACGGAAGCCAGACGCCGGACAGACACCAGACGGACGCCAGACGAACACCAGACACCAGACAGACGCCAGACAGACGCCAGACGGACTCCAGACACCAGTCAGACGCCAGCAGGCGCCAGACTGACGCCAGACACCAGACAGACGCCAGACGGACGCCAGACACCAGACAGAGGCAAGACAGACGCCAGACGGACGCCAGACGCCGGACAGACACCAGAAGGACGCCAGACGGACGCCAGACACCAGACAGACGCCAGACAGACGCCAGACGGACGCCAGACGTCAGACAGACGCCAAACAGACGCCAGACGCCAGACGGACGTCAGACACCAGACAGACGCCGGACAGACGCCAGAAGGACGCCAGACAGAAGCCAGACGGACGCCAGACGGACGCCAGACGCCAGACAGACAACAGACAGACGCCAGACGCCAGACAGACGCCAGACGGACGCCAGACCCCAGACAGACGCCAGACGGACGCCAGACGCCAGACAGACGCCAGACAGCAGACAGACGCCAGACAGCAGACAGACGCCAGACGGACGCCACACACCAGACAGTCGCCAGACAGACGCCAGACGGACGCCAGACACCAGACAGACGCCAGACAGACGCCAGACGGACGCCAGACACCTGACAGACGCCAGACAGACGCCCGACGGATGCCAGACGCCAGACTCCACACACCAGACAGACGCCAGACGGACGCCAGACGGACGCCAGACACCAGACAGACGCCAGACAGACGCCAGACGGACTCCAGACACCAGTCAGACGCCAGCAGGCGCCAGACGGACGCCAGACACCAGACAGACGCCAGACGGACGCCAGACACCAGTCAGAGGGAAGAGAGACGCCAGACGGACGCCAGACGCCGGACAGACACCAGAAGGACGCCAGACGGACGCCAGACACCAGACAGACGCCAGACAGACGCCAGACGGACGCCAGACGTCAGACAGACGCCAGACAGACGCCAGACGCCAGACGGACGTCAGACACCAGACAGACGCCGGACAGACGCCAGAAGGACGCCAGACAGAAGCCAGACGGACGCCAGACGGACGCCAGACGCCAGACAGGCGGCAGACGGACGCCAGACGCCAGACAGACGCCAGACGGACGCCAGACACCAGACAGACGCCAGACGGACGCCAGACGCCAGACAGACGCCAGACAGCAGACAGACGCCAGACAGCAGACAGACGCCAGACGGACGCCACACACCAGACAGTCGCCAGACAGACGCCAGACGGACGCCAGACGCCAGACAGACGCCAGACAGACGCCAGACGGACGCCAGACACCTGACAGACTCCAGACAGACGCCCGACAGATGCCAGATGCCAGACAGACTCCACACACCAGACAGACGCCAGACGGACGCCAGACGCCAGGCTGACGCCAGACAGACGCCCGACGGATGTCAGACGCCAGACAGACGCCACACTCCAGACAGACGCCAGAAGGACGCCAGACGGACGCCAGACGCCAGACTGACGCCAGACGGACGCCAGACGGACGCCAGACGCCTGACAGTGACGAGAGACGCCAGACGGCAGACAGACGTCCGACAGACGCCAGACGGACGCCAGACACCAGAGAGACGCCAGACAGACGCCAGACGCCAGACGGACGCCAGACACCAGACAGACGCCGGACAGACGCCAGACGGGCGCCAGACGGACGCCAGACACCAGACAGACGCCAGACGGACGCCAGACGCCGGACTGACCCCCGACGGACGCCAGACAGACGCCAGACACCAGACAAACACCTGACAGACGCCAGACAGACGCCCGACGGATGCCAGACGCCAGACAGACGCCACACACCAGACAGACGCCAGACGGACGCCAGACGCCAGATAGACGCCAGACGGACGTCAGAAGGACGCCAGACGGACGCCAGACAGACGCCAGACGGACGGCAGACGCCAGACAGACACCAGACGGACTCCAGACACCAGTCAGACGCCAGCAGGCGCCAGACTGACGCCAGACACCAGACAGACGCCAGACGGACGCCAGACACCAGACAGAGGCAAGACAGACGCCAGACGGACGCCAGACGCCGGACAGACACCAGAAGGACGCCAGACGGACGCCAGACACCAGACAGACGCCAGACAGACGCCAGACGGACGCCAGACGTCAGACAGACGCCAAACAGACGCCAGACGCCAGACGGACGTCAGACACCAGACAGACGCCGGACAGACGCCAGAAGGACGCCAGACAGAAGCCAGACGGACGCCAGACGGACGCCAGACGCCAGACAGACAACAGACAGACGCCAGACGCCAGACAGACGCCAGACGGACGCCAGACCCCAGACAGACGCCAGACGGACGCCAGACGCCAGACAGACGCCAGACAGCAGACAGACGCCAGACAGCAGACAGACGCCAGACGGACGCCACACACCAGACAGTCGCCAGACAGACGCCAGACGGACGCCAGACACCAGACAGACGCCAGACAGACGCCAGACGGACGCCAGACACCTGACAGACGCCAGACAGACGCCCGACGGATGCCAGACGCCAGACTCCACACACCAGACAGACGCCAGACGGACGCCAGACGGACGCCAGACACCAGACAGACGCCAGACAGACGCCAGACGGACTCCAGACACCAGTCAGACGCCAGCAGGCGCCAGACGGACGCCAGACACCAGACAGACGCCAGACGGACGCCAGACACCAGTCAGAGGGAAGAGAGACGCCAGACGGACGCCAGACGCCGGACAGACACCAGAAGGACGCCAGACGGACGCCAGACACCAGACAGACGCCAGACAGACGCCAGACGGACGCCAGACGTCAGACAGACGCCAGACAGACGCCAGACGCCAGACGGACGTCAGACACCAGACAGACGCCGGACAGACGCCAGAAGGACGCCAGACAGAAGCCAGACGGACGCCAGACGGACGCCAGACGCCAGACAGGCGGCAGACGGACGCCAGACGCCAGACAGACGCCAGACGGACGCCAGACACCAGACAGACGCCAGACGGACGCCAGACGCCAGACAGACGCCAGACAGCAGACAGACGCCAGACAGCAGACAGACGCCAGACGGACGCCACACACCAGACAGTCGCCAGACAGACGCCAGACGGACGCCAGACGCCAGACAGACGCCAGACAGACGCCAGACGGACGCCAGACACCTGACAGACTCCAGACAGACGCCCGACAGATGCCAGATGCCAGACAGACTCCACACACCAGACAGACGCCAGACGGACGCCAGACGCCAGGCTGACGCCAGACAGACGCCCGACGGATGTCAGACGCCAGACAGACGCCACACTCCAGACAGACGCCAGAAGGACGCCAGACGGACGCCAGACGCCAGACTGACGCCAGACGGACGCCAGACGGACGCCAGACGCCTGACAGTGACGAGAGACGCCAGACGGCAGACAGACGTCCGACAGACGCCAGACGGACGCCAGACACCAGAGAGACGCCAGACAGACGCCAGACGCCAGACGGACGCCAGACACCAGACAGACGCCGGACAGACGCCAGACGGGCGCCAGACGGACGCCAGACACCAGACAGACGCCAGACGGACGCCAGACGCCGGACTGACCCCCGACGGACGCCAGACAGACGCCAGACACCAGACAAACACCTGACAGACGCCAGACAGACGCCCGACGGATGCCAGACGCCAGACAGACGCCACACACCAGACAGACGCCAGACGGACGCCAGACGCCAGATAGACGCCAGACGGACGTCAGAAGGACGCCAGACGGACGCCAGACAGACGCCAGACGGACGGCAGACGCCAGACAGACACCAGACGGACGCCAGACAGACGCCAGACGGACGCCAGACACCAGACAGACGCCAGACGGACGCCAGACGCCAGAGAGACGTCAGACAGATTCCAGTCGGACGCCAGACGGACGACAGACGCCGGACAGACGCCAGACAGACGCCAGACGGACGCCAGACGGACGCCAGACGCCAGACGGACGCCAGACGCCGGACAGACACCAGACGGACGCCAGAGGCTACTCCAAACACCAGACAGACGCCAGACGGACGCCAGACGCCAGACAGACGTCAGATTCCGGACGGACGAAGGACGCCGGACAGACACCAGACGGACGCCAGACGGACGGCAGAAACCAGACAGACGCCAGACAGACGCCAGACGGACTCCAGACACCAGTCAGACGCCAGACGGACGCCAGACGCCAGACAGACGCCAGACGGACGCCAGACGGACGCCAGACGCCGGACAGACACCAGACGGACGCCAGACAGACGCCAGACGGACGCCAGATACCACACAGACGCCAGACAGACGCCAGACGGATGCCAGACGCCAGACAAACGTCAGACAGACGCCAGACGGACGCCAGACGTCAGACAGACGCCAGACGCCAGACGGACGCCAGACACCAGACAGACGCCAGACGGACGCCAGAAGGACGCCAGACGCCAGACAGAAGCCAGACGGACGGCAGACGGACGCCAGACGCCAGACAGACGCCAGACGGACTCCAGACACCAGACAGACGCCAGACGGACGCCAGACGCCTGACAGACACCAGACGGACGCCAGACGGACGCCTGACGTCAGACAGACGCCAGACGGACGCCAGAAGCCAGACGGACGCCAAGACACCAGACAGACGCCGGATGGACGCCAGAAGGGCGCCAGACGCAAGACAGAAGCCAGACGGACGCCAGACGCCAGACAGACGGCGGACGGACGCCAGACGCCAGACAGACGCCAGACCGACGAAAGACGGACGCCAGACAGACGCAAGTCGGACGCCAGGCGGACGCCAGAAGGACGCCAGACGGACGCCAGACGCCAGGCAGACGCCAGAAACCAGACCGACGCCAGACGGACGCCAGAAGGACGCCAGACGGACGCCAGACACCGGACAGACGCCAGACGGACGCCAGAAGGACGCCAGACGCCAGACGGACGCCAGACGCCAGACGGACGCCAGACGCCAGACAGACGCCAGACGGACGCCAGACGCCGGACAGACACCAGACGGACGCCAAACGCCAGACAGACGCCAGACGGACGCCAGACACCAGACAGACGCCAGACAGACGCCAGACGGATGCCAGACGCCAGGCAGACGCCAGACAGACGCCAGACAGACGCCAGACGCCAGACAGACGCCAGACGGACGCCAGACGCCGGACAGACACCAGACGGACGCCAGACATACGCCAGACGGACGCCAGATACCACACAGACGCCAGACAGACGCCAGACGGATGCCAGACGCCAGACAGACGTCAGACAGACGCCAGACGGACGCCAGACGTCAGACAGACGCCAGACGCCAGACGGACGCCAGACACCAGACAGACGCCAGACGGACGCCAGAAGGACGCCAGACGCAAGACAGAAGCCAGACGGACGCCAGACGGCAGACGGACGCCAGACGCCAGACAGACGCCAGACGGACGCCAGACACCAGACAGACGCCAGACACCTGACAGACGCCAGACAGACGCCCGACGGATGCCAGACGCCAGACAGACGCCACACTCCAGACAGACGCCAGAAGGACGCCAGACGGACGCCAGACGCCAGACGGACGCCAGACGCCTGACAGTGACGACAGACACCAGACGGCAGACAGACGTCCGACAGACGCCAGACGGACGCCAGACACCAGAGAGACGCCAGACGGACGCCAGACGCCAGACAGACGTCAGACAGACGCCAGACGGACGCCAGACACCAGACAGACGCCAGGCGGACGCCAGAAGGACGCCAGACGGACGCCAGACGCCAGGCGGACGCCAGACACCAGACAGACGCCAGACGGACGCCAGAAGGACGCCAGACGGACGCCAGACACCGGACAGACGCCAGACGGACGCCAGAAGGACGCCAGACGCCAGACAGAAGCCAGACGGACGCCAGACGCCAGACAGACGCCAGACGCCGGACAGACTCCAGACGGACGCCAGACGCCAGACAGACGCCAGACAGACGCCAGACACCAGACAGACGCCAGACAGACGCCAGACGGATGCCAGACGCCAGGCAGACGCCAGACAGACGCCAGACAGACGCCAGACGGACGCCAGACGCCGGACAGACACCAGACGGACGCCAGACGGACGCCAGAAGGACGCCAGACGCCAGACAGAAGCCAGACGGACGCCAGACGGCAGACGGACGCCAGACGCCAGACAGACGCCAGACGGACGCCAGACACCAGACAGACGCCAGACGGACGCCAGACGCCGGACAGACACCAGACGGACGCCAGACGGACGCCAGACGTCAGACAGACGCCAGACGGACGCCAGAAGCCAGACGGACGCCAAGACACCAGACAGACGCCGGACGGACGCCAGAAGGACGCCAGACGCAAGACAGAAGCCAGACGGACACCAGACGCCAGGCAGACGGTGGACGGACGCCAGACGCCAGACAGACGCCAGACCGACGAAAGAAGGACGCCAGACGCCAGACAGACGCAAGTCGGACGCCCGACTGACGCCAGACGGACGCCAGACGCCAGACAGACGCCAGACGGACGCCAGACGCCAGAGGGACGCCAGACAGACGCCAGACGGACGCCAGACACCAGACAGACGCCGGACGGACGCCAGACGCCGGACAGACACCAGACGGACGCCAGACGCTACTCCAAACACCGGAGACGCCAGACGGACGCTAGACGCCAGACAGACGTCAGACAGACTCCAGACGGACGCCAGACGGACGCCAGACGCCGGACAGACGCCAGACAGACGCCAGACGGACGCCAGATGCCAGACGGACGCCAGACACCAGACAGACGCCAGACGGACGCCAGAAGGACGCCAGACGGACGCCAGATGCCAGACGGACGGCAGACGCCAGACAGACGCCAGACGGACGCCAGACGGACGCCAGACCCCAGACAGACGCCGGACAGACACCAGACGGGCGCCAGACGCCAGACAGACGCCAGACGGACGCCAGACGCCAGACGGACGCCAGACGCTGGACAGACACCAAACGGACGCCAGACGGACGCCAGACGCCAGACAGACGTCAGACAGACGCCTGTCGGACGTCAGAAGGACGCCAGACGGACGCCAGACAGACGCCAGACGGACGGCAGACGCCAGACAGACACCAGACGGACGCCAGACAGACGCCAGACGGACGCCAGACACCAGACAGACGCCAGACGGACGCCAGACGCCAGAGAGACGTCAGACAGATTCCAGACGGACGCCAGACGGACGACAGACGCCGGACAGACGCCAGACAGACGCCAGACGGACGCCAGACGGACGCCAGACGCCAGACGGACGCCAGACGCCGGACAGACACCAGACGGACGCCAGAGGCTACTCCAAACACCAGACAGACGCCAGACGGACGCCAGACGCCAGACAGACGTCAGATTCCGGACGGACGAAGGACGCCGGACAGACACCAGACGGACGCCAGACGGACGGCAGAAACCAGACAGACGCCAGACAGACGCCAGACGGACTCCAGACACCAGTCAGAAGCCAGACGGACGCCAGACGCCAGACAGACGCCAGACGGAAGCCAGACGCCAGACAGTCGCCAGACAGACGCCAGACGGACGCCAGACGCCGGACAGACACCAGACGGACGCCAGACAGACGCCAGACGGACGCCAGATACCACACAGACGCCAGACAGACGCCAGACGGATGCCAGACGCCAGACAAACGTCAGACAGACGCCAGACGGACGCCAGACGTCAGACAGACGCCAGACGCCAGACGGACGCCAGACACCAGACAGACGCCAGACGGACGCCAGAAGGACGCCAGACGCCAGACAGAAGCCAGACGGACGGCAGACGGACGCCAGACGCCAGACAGACGCCAGACGGACTCCAGACACCAGACAGACGCCAGACGGACGCCAGACGCCGGACAGACACCAGACGGACGCCAGACGGACGCCTGACGTCAGACAGACGCCAGACGGACGCCAGAAGCCAGACGGACGCCAGACACCAGACAGACGCCAGACAGACGCCAGACGGACGCCAGACGTCAGACAGACGCCAAACAGACGCCAGACGCCAGACGGACGTCAGACACCAGACAGACGCCGGACAGACGCCAGAAGGACGCCAGACAGAAGCCAGACGGACGGCAGACGGACGCCAGACGCCAGACAGACGCCAGACGGACTCCAGACACCAGACAGACGCCAGACGGACGCCAGACGCCGGACAGACACCAGACGGACGCCAGACGGACGCCTGACGTCAGATAGACGCCAGACGGACGCCAGAAGCCAGACGGACGCCAGACACCAGACAGACGCCAGACAGACGCCAGACGGACGCCAGACGTCAGACAGACGCCAAACAGACGCCAGACGCCAGACGGACGCCACACACCAGACAGTCGCCAGACAGACGCCAGACGGACGCCAGACACCAGACAGACGCCAGACAGACGCCAGACGGACGCCAGACACCTGACAGACTCCAGACAGACGCCCGACAGATGCCAGATGCCAGACAGACTCCACACACCAGACAGACGCCAGACGGACGCCAGACGCCAGGCTGACGCCAGACAGACGCCCGACGGATGTCAGACGCCAGACAGACGCCACACTCCAGACAGACGCCAGAAGGACGCCAGACGGACGCCAGACGCCAGACTGACGCCAGACGGACGCCAGACGGACGCCAGACGCCTGACAGTGACGAGAGACGCCAGACGGCAGACAGACGTCCGACAGACGCCAGACGGACGCCAGACACCAGAGAGACGCCAGACAGACGCCAGACGCCAGACGGACGCCAGACACCAGACAGACGCCGGACAGACGCCAGACGGGCGCCAGACGGACGCCAGACACCAGACAGACGCCAGACGGACGCCAGACGCCGGACTGACCCCCGACGGACGCCAGACAGACGCCAGACACCAGACAAACACCTGACAGACGCCAGACAGACGCCCGACGGATGCCAGACGCCAGACAGACGCCACACACCAGACAGACGCCAGACGGACGCCAGACGCCAGATAGACGCCAGACGGACGTCAGAAGGACGCCAGACGGACGCCAGACAGACGCCAGACGGACGGCAGACGCCAGACAGACACCAGACGGACGCCAGACAGACGCCAGACGGACGCCAGACACCAGACAGACGCCAGACGGACGCCAGACGCCAGAGAGACGTCAGACAGATTCCAGTCGGACGCCAGACGGACGACAGACGCCGGACAGACGCCAGACAGACGCCAGACGGACGCCAGACGGACGCCAGACGCCAGACGGACGCCAGACGCCGGACAGACACCAGACGGACGCCAGAGGCTACTCCAAACACCAGACAGACGCCAGACGGACGCCAGACGCCAGACGGACGTCAGATTCCGGACGGACGAAGGACGCCGGACAGACACCAGACGGACGCCAGACGGACGGCAGAAACCAGACAGACGCCAGACAGACGCCAGACGGACTCCAGACACCAGTCAGACGCCAGACGGACGCCAGACGCCAGACAGACGCCAGACGGACGCCAGACGGACGCCAGACGCCGGACAGACACCAGACGGACGCCAGACAGACGCCAGACGGACGCCAGATACCACACAGACGCCAGACAGACGCCAGACGGATGCCAGACGCCAGACAAACGTCAGACAGACGCCAGACGGACGCCAGACGTCAGACAGACGCCAGACGCCAGACGGACGCCAGACACCAGACAGACGCCAGACGGACGCCAGAAGGACGCCAGACGCCAGACAGAAGCCAGACGGACGGCAGACGGACGCCAGACGCCAGACAGACGCCAGACGGACTCCAGACACCAGACAGACGCCAGACGGACGCCAGACGCCTGACAGACACCAGACGGACGCCAGACGGACGCCTGACGTCAGACAGACGCCAGACGGACGCCAGAAGCCAGACGGACGCCAAGACACCAGACAGACGCCGGATGGACGCCAGAAGGGCGCCAGACGCAAGACAGAAGCCAGACGGACGCCAGACGCCAGACAGACGGCGGACGGACGCCAGACGCCAGACAGACGCCAGACCGACGAAAGACGGACGCCAGACAGACGCAAGTCGGACGCCAGGCGGACGCCAGAAGGACGCCAGACGGACGCCAGACGCCAGGCAGACGCCAGAAACCAGACCGACGCCAGACGGACGCCAGAAGGACGCCAGACGGACGCCAGACACCGGACAGACGCCAGACGGACGCCAGAAGGACGCCAGACGCCAGACGGACGCCAGACGCCAGACGGACGCCAGACGCCAGACAGACGCCAGACGGACGCCAGACGCCGGACAGACACCAGACGGACGCCAAACGCCAGACAGACGCCAGACGGACGCCAGACACCAGACAGACGCCAGACAGACGCCAGACGGATGCCAGACGCCAGACAGACGCCAGACAGACGCCAGACGCCAGACAGACGCCAGACGGACGCCAGACGCCGGACAGACACCAGACGGACGCCAGACATACGCCAGACGGACGCCAGATACCACACAGACGCCAGACAGACGCCAGACGGATGCCAGACGCCAGACAGACGTCAGACAGACGCCAGACGGACGCCAGACGTCAGACAGACGCCAGACGCCAGACGGACGCCAGACACCAGACAGACGCCAGACGGACGCCAGAAGGACGCCAGACGCAAGACAGAAGCCAGACGGACGCCAGACGGCAGACGGACGCCAGACGCCAGACAGACGCCAGACGGACGCCAGACACCAGACAGACGCCAGACACCTGACAGACGCCAGACAGACGCCCGACGGATGCCAGACGCCAGACAGACGCCACACTCCAGACAGACGCCAGAAGGACGCCAGACGGACGCCAGACGCCAGACGGACGCCAGACGCCTGACAGTGACGACAGACACCAGACGGCAGACAGACGTCCGACAGACGCCAGACGGACGCCAGACACCAGAGAGACGCCAGACGGACGCCAGACGCCAGACAGACGTCAGACAGACGCCAGACGGACGCCAGACACCAGACAGACGCCAGGCGGACGCCAGAAGGACGCCAGACGGACGCCAGACGCCAGGCGGACGCCAGACACCAGACAGACGCCAGACGGACGCCAGAAGGACGCCAGACGGACGCCAGACACCGGACAGACGCCAGACGGACGCCAGAAGGACGCCAGACGCCAGACAGAAGCCAGACGGACGCCAGACGCCAGACAGACGCCAGACGCCGGACAGACTCCAGACGGACGCCAGACGCCAGACAGACGCCAGACAGACGCCAGACACCAGACAGACGCCAGACAGACGCCAGACGGATGCCAGACGCCAGGCAGACGCCAGACAGACGCCAGACAGACGCCAGACGGACGCCAGACGCCGGACAGACACCAGACGGACGCCAGACGGACGCCAGAAGGACGCCAGACGCCAGACAGAAGCCAGACGGACGCCAGACGGCAGACGGACGCCAGACGCCAGACAGACGCCAGACGGACGCCAGACACCAGACAGACGCCAGACGGACGCCAGACGCCGGACAGACACCAGACGGACGCCAGACGGACGCCAGACGTCAGACAGACGCCAGACGGACGCCAGAAGCCAGACGGACGCCAAGACACCAGACAGACGCCGGACGGACGCCAGAAGGACGCCAGACGCAAGACAGAAGCCAGACGGACACCAGACGCCAGGCAGACGGTGGACGGACGCCAGACGCCAGACAGACGCCAGACCGACGAAAGAAGGACGCCAGACGCCAGACAGACGCAAGTCGGACGCCCGACTGACGCCAGACGGACGCCAGACGCCAGACAGACGCCAGACGGACGCCAGACGCCAGAGGGACGCCAGACAGACGCCAGACGGACGCCAGACACCAGACAGACGCCGGACGGACGCCAGACGCCGGACAGACACCAGACGGACGCCAGACGCTACTCCAAACACCGGAGACGCCAGACGGACGCTAGACGCCAGACAGACGTCAGACAGACTCCAGACGGACGCCAGACGGACGCCAGACGCCGGACAGACGCCAGACAGACGCCAGACGGACGCCAGATGCCAGACGGACGCCAGACACCAGACAGACGCCAGACGGACGCCAGAAGGACGCCAGACGGACGCCAGATGCCAGACGGACGGCAGACGCCAGACAGACGCCAGACGGACGCCAGACGGACGCCAGACCCCAGACAGACGCCGGACAGACACCAGACGGGCGCCAGACGCCAGACAGACGCCAGACGGACGCCAGACGCCAGACGGACGCCAGACGCTGGACAGACACCAAACGGACGCCAGACGGACGCCAGACGCCAGACAGACGTCAGACAGACGCCTGTCGGACGTCAGAAGGACGCCAGACGGACGCCAGACAGACGCCAGACGGACGGCAGACGCCAGACAGACACCAGACGGACGCCAGACAGACGCCAGACGGACGCCAGACACCAGACAGACGCCAGACGGACGCCAGACGCCAGAGAGACGTCAGACAGATTCCAGACGGACGCCAGACGGACGACAGACGCCGGACAGACGCCAGACAGACGCCAGACGGACGCCAGACGGACGCCAGACGCCAGACGGACGCCAGACGCCGGACAGACACCAGACGGACGCCAGAGGCTACTCCAAACACCAGACAGACGCCAGACGGACGCCAGACGCCAGACAGACGTCAGATTCCGGACGGACGAAGGACGCCGGACAGACACCAGACGGACGCCAGACGGACGGCAGAAACCAGACAGACGCCAGACAGACGCCAGACGGACTCCAGACACCAGTCAGAAGCCAGACGGACGCCAGACGCCAGACAGACGCCAGACGGAAGCCAGACGCCAGACAGTCGCCAGACAGACGCCAGACGGACGCCAGACGCCGGACAGACACCAGACGGACGCCAGACAGACGCCAGACGGACGCCAGATACCACACAGACGCCAGACAGACGCCAGACGGATGCCAGACGCCAGACAAACGTCAGACAGACGCCAGACGGACGCCAGACGTCAGACAGACGCCAGACGCCAGACGGACGCCAGACACCAGACAGACGCCAGACGGACGCCAGAAGGACGCCAGACGCCAGACAGAAGCCAGACGGAGGCAGACGGACGCCAGACGCCAGACAGACGCCAGACGGACTCCAGACACCAGACAGACGCCAGACGGACGCCAGACGCCGGACAGACACCAGACGCCAGACGGACGCCAGACACCAGACAGACGCCAGACGGACGCCAGAAGGACGCCAGACGCCAGACAGACGCCAGACGGACTCCAGACACCAGACAGACGCCAGACGGACGCCAGACGTCAGACAGACGCCAGACGCCAGACGGACGCCAGACACCAGACAGACGCCAGACGGACGCCAGAAGGACGCCAGACGCCAGACAGAAGCCAGACGGACGGCAGACGGACGCCAGACGCCAGACAGACGCCAGACGGACTCCAGACACCAGACAGACGCCAGACAGACGCCAGACGCCAGACGGACGCCAGACACCAGACAGACGCCGGACAGACGCCAGACGGGCGCCAGACGGACGCCAGACACCAGACAGACGCCAGACGGACGCCAGACGCCGGACTGACCCCCGACGGACGCCAGACAGACGCCAGACACCAGACAAACACCTGACAGACGCCAGACAGACGCCCGACGGATGCCAGACGCCAGACAGACGCCACACACCAGACAGACGCCAGACGGACGCCAGACGCCAGATAGACGCCAGACGGACGTCAGAAGGACGCCAGACGGACGCCAGACAGACGCCAGACGGACGGCAGACGCCAGACAGACACCAGACGGACGCCAGACAGACGCCAGACGGACGCCAGACACCAGACAGACGCCAGACGGACGCCAGACGCCAGAGAGACGTCAGACAGATTCCAGTCGGACGCCAGACGGACGACAGACGCCGGACAGACGCCAGACAGACGCCAGACGGACGCCAGACGGACGCCAGACGCCAGACGGACGCCAGACGCCGGACAGACACCAGACGGACGCCAGAGGCTACTCCAAACACCAGACAGACGCCAGACGGACGCCAGACGCCAGACGGACGTCAGATTCCGGACGGACGAAGGACGCCGGACAGACACCAGACGGACGCCAGACGGACGGCAGAAACCAGACAGACGCCAGACAGACGCCAGACGGACTCCAGACACCAGTCAGACGCCAGACGGACGCCAGACGCCAGACAGACGCCAGACGGACGCCAGACGGACGCCAGACGCCGGACAGACACCAGACGGACGCCAGACAGACGCCAGACGGACGCCAGATACCACACAGACGCCAGACAGACGCCAGACGGATGCCAGACGCCAGACAAACGTCAGACAGACGCCAGACGGACGCCAGACGTCAGACAGACGCCAGACGCCAGACGGACGCCAGACACCAGACAGACGCCAGACGGACGCCAGAAGGACGCCAGACGCCAGACAGAAGCCAGACGGACGGCAGACGGACGCCAGACGCCAGACAGACGCCAGACGGACTCCAGACACCAGACAGACGCCAGACGGACGCCAGACGCCTGACAGACACCAGACGGACGCCAGACGGACGCCTGACGTCAGACAGACGCCAGACGGACGCCAGAAGCCAGACGGACGCCAAGACACCAGACAGACGCCGGATGGACGCCAGAAGGGCGCCAGACGCAAGACAGAAGCCAGACGGACGCCAGACGCCAGACAGACGGCGGACGGACGCCAGACGCCAGACAGACGCCAGACCGACGAAAGACGGACGCCAGACAGACGCAAGTCGGACGCCAGGCGGACGCCAGAAGGACGCCAGACGGACGCCAGACGCCAGGCAGACGCCAGAAACCAGACCGACGCCAGACGGACGCCAGAAGGACGCCAGACGGACGCCAGACACCGGACAGACGCCAGACGGACGCCAGAAGGACGCCAGACGCCAGACGGACGCCAGACGCCAGACGGACGCCAGACGCCAGACAGACGCCAGACGGACGCCAGACGCCGGACAGACACCAGACGGACGCCAAACGCCAGACAGACGCCAGACGGACGCCAGACACCAGACAGACGCCAGACAGACGCCAGACGGATGCCAGACGCCAGACAGACGCCAGACAGACGCCAGACGCCAGACAGACGCCAGACGGACGCCAGACGCCGGACAGACACCAGACGGACGCCAGACATACGCCAGACGGACGCCAGATACCACACAGACGCCAGACAGACGCCAGACGGATGCCAGACGCCAGACAGACGTCAGACAGACGCCAGACGGACGCCAGACGTCAGACAGACGCCAGACGCCAGACGGACGCCAGACACCAGACAGACGCCAGACGGACGCCAGAAGGACGCCAGACGCAAGACAGAAGCCAGACGGACGCCAGACGGCAGACGGACGCCAGACGCCAGACAGACGCCAGACGGACGCCAGACACCAGACAGACGCCAGACACCTGACAGACGCCAGACAGACGCCCGACGGATGCCAGACGCCAGACAGACGCCACACTCCAGACAGACGCCAGAAGGACGCCAGACGGACGCCAGACGCCAGACGGACGCCAGACGCCTGACAGTGACGACAGACACCAGACGGCAGACAGACGTCCGACAGACGCCAGACGGACGCCAGACACCAGAGAGACGCCAGACGGACGCCAGACGCCAGACAGACGTCAGACAGACGCCAGACGGACGCCAGACACCAGACAGACGCCAGGCGGACGCCAGAAGGACGCCAGACGGACGCCAGACGCCAGGCGGACGCCAGACACCAGACAGACGCCAGACGGACGCCAGAAGGACGCCAGACGGACGCCAGACACCGGACAGACGCCAGACGGACGCCAGAAGGACGCCAGACGCCAGACAGAAGCCAGACGGACGCCAGACGCCAGACAGACGCCAGACGCCGGACAGACTCCAGACGGACGCCAGACGCCAGACAGACGCCAGACAGACGCCAGACACCAGACAGACGCCAGACAGACGCCAGACGGATGCCAGACGCCAGGCAGACGCCAGACAGACGCCAGACAGACGCCAGACGGACGCCAGACGCCGGACAGACACCAGACGGACGCCAGACGGACGCCAGAAGGACGCCAGACGCCAGACAGAAGCCAGACGGACGCCAGACGGCAGACGGACGCCAGACGCCAGACAGACGCCAGACGGACGCCAGACACCAGACAGACGCCAGACGGACGCCAGACGCCGGACAGACACCAGACGGACGCCAGACGGACGCCAGACGTCAGACAGACGCCAGACGGACGCCAGAAGCCAGACGGACGCCAAGACACCAGACAGACGCCGGACGGACGCCAGAAGGACGCCAGACGCAAGACAGAAGCCAGACGGACACCAGACGCCAGGCAGACGGTGGACGGACGCCAGACGCCAGACAGACGCCAGACCGACGAAAGAAGGACGCCAGACGCCAGACAGACGCAAGTCGGACGCCCGACTGACGCCAGACGGACGCCAGACGCCAGACAGACGCCAGACGGACGCCAGACGCCAGAGGGACGCCAGACAGACGCCAGACGGACGCCAGACACCAGACAGACGCCGGACGGACGCCAGACGCCGGACAGACACCAGACGGACGCCAGACGCTACTCCAAACACCGGAGACGCCAGACGGACGCTAGACGCCAGACAGACGTCAGACAGACTCCAGACGGACGCCAGACGGACGCCAGACGCCGGACAGACGCCAGACAGACGCCAGACGGACGCCAGATGCCAGACGGACGCCAGACACCAGACAGACGCCAGACGGACGCCAGAAGGACGCCAGACGGACGCCAGATGCCAGACGGACGGCAGACGCCAGACAGACGCCAGACGGACGCCAGACGGACGCCAGACCCCAGACAGACGCCGGACAGACACCAGACGGGCGCCAGACGCCAGACAGACGCCAGACGGACGCCAGACGCCAGACGGACGCCAGACGCTGGACAGACACCAAACGGACGCCAGACGGACGCCAGACGCCAGACAGACGTCAGACAGACGCCTGTCGGACGTCAGAAGGACGCCAGACGGACGCCAGACAGACGCCAGACGGACGGCAGACGCCAGACAGACACCAGACGGACGCCAGACAGACGCCAGACGGACGCCAGACACCAGACAGACGCCAGACGGACGCCAGACGCCAGAGAGACGTCAGACAGATTCCAGACGGACGCCAGACGGACGACAGACGCCGGACAGACGCCAGACAGACGCCAGACGGACGCCAGACGGACGCCAGACGCCAGACGGACGCCAGACGCCGGACAGACACCAGACGGACGCCAGAGGCTACTCCAAACACCAGACAGACGCCAGACGGACGCCAGACGCCAGACAGACGTCAGATTCCGGACGGACGAAGGACGCCGGACAGACACCAGACGGACGCCAGACGGACGGCAGAAACCAGACAGACGCCAGACAGACGCCAGACGGACTCCAGACACCAGTCAGAAGCCAGACGGACGCCAGACGCCAGACAGACGCCAGACGGAAGCCAGACGCCAGACAGTCGCCAGACAGACGCCAGACGGACGCCAGACGCCGGACAGACACCAGACGGACGCCAGACAGACGCCAGACGGACGCCAGATACCACACAGACGCCAGACAGACGCCAGACGGATGCCAGACGCCAGACAAACGTCAGACAGACGCCAGACGGACGCCAGACGTCAGACAGACGCCAGACGCCAGACGGACGCCAGACACCAGACAGACGCCAGACGGACGCCAGAAGGACGCCAGACGCCAGACAGAATCCAGACGGACGGCAGACGGACGCCAGACGCCAGACAGACGCCAGACGGACTCCAGACACCAGACAGACGCCAGACGGACGCCAGACGCCGGACAGACACCAGACGGACGCCAGACGGACGCCTGACGTCAGACAGACGCCAGACGGACGCCAGAAGCCAGACGGACGCCAGACACCAGACAGACGCCAGACAGACGCCAGACGGACGCCAGACGTCAGACAGACGCCAAACAGACGCCAGACGCCAGACGGACGTCAGACACCAGACAGACGCCGGACAGACGCCAGAAGGACGCCAGACAGAAGCCAGACGGACGCCAGACGGACGCCAGACGCCAGACAGGCGGCAGACGGACGCCAGACGCCAGAATAGACGCCAGACGGACGCCAGACACCAGACAGACGCCAGACGGACGCCAGACGCCAGACAAACGCCAGACAGCAGACAGACGCCAGACAGCAGACAGACGCCAGACGGACGCCACACACCAGACAGTCGCCAGACAGACGCCAGACGGACGCCAGACACCAGACAGACGCCAGACAGACGCCAGACGGACGCCAGACACCTGACAGACGCCAGACAGACGCCCGACGGATGCCAGACGCCAGACAGACTCCACACACCAGACAGACGCCAGACGGACGCCAGACTGACGCCAGACACCAGACAGACGCCAGACGGACGCCAGACACCAGACAGAGGCAAGACAGACGCCAGACGGACGCCAGACGCCGGACAGACACCAGAAGGACGCCAGACGGACGCCAGACACCAGACAGACGCCAGACAGACGCCAGACGGACGCCAGACGTCAGACAGACGCCAGACAGACGCCAGACGCCAGACGGACGTCAGACACCAGACAGACGCCGGACAGACGCCAGACGGACGCCAGACAGAAGCCAGACGGACGCCAGACGGACGCCAGACGCCAGACAGGCGGCAGACGGACGCCAGACGCCAGACAGACGCCAGACGGACGCCAGACACCAGACAGACGCCAGACGGACGCCAGACGCCAGACAGACGTCAGACAGACGCCAAACGGACGTCAGACACCGGACAGGGGGCAGACGGACGCCAGACGCCAGACAGACGCCAGACAGACGCCAGACGGACGCCAGACACCAGACAGACGCCAGACGGACGCCAGACGCCAGACAGACGCCAGACGGACGCCAGACGGACGCCAGACACCAGACAGACGCCAGACAGACGCCAGACGGATGCCAGACGCCAGGCAGAAGCCAGACGGACGCCAGACGGACGCCAGACACCAGACAGACGCCAGACGGACGCCAGACGCCGGGCAGACACCAGACGGACGCCAGACGCCAGACAGACGCCAGACGGACGCCAGACACCAGACAGACGCCAGACAGACGCCAGACGGATGCCAGACGCCAGGCAGACGCCAGACAGACGCCAGACGGACACCAGACGCCAGACAGACGTCAGAGAGAGGCCAAACGGACGTCAGACACCGGACAGACGCCTGACGGACGCCAGACACCAGACAGACGCCAGACAGACGCCAGACGGACGCCAGACACCTGACAGACGCCAGACAGACGCCCGGCGGATGCCAGATGCCAGACAGACGCCACACACCAGACAGACGCCAGACGGAAGCCAGACGGACGCCAGACGCCAGACTGACGCCAGACGGACGCCAGACGCCAGACGGACGCCAGACGCCAGACAGACAACAGACAGACGCCAGACGGACGCCAGCAGGCGCCAGACGGACGCCAGACACCAGACAGACGCCAGACGGACGCCAGACGCCAGACAGACGCTACACACCAGACAGACGCCAGACGGAAGCCAGACGCCGGACAGACACCAGACGGACGCCAGACGAACACGAGACACCAGACAGACGCCAGACAGACGCCAGACGGACTCCAGACACCAGTCAGACGCCAGCAGGCGCCAGACTGACGCCAGACACCAGACAGACGCCAGACGGACGCCAGACACCAGACAGAGGCAAGACAGACGCCAGACGGACGCCAGACGCCGGACAGACACCAGAAGGACGCCAGACGGACGCCAGACACCAGACAGACGCCAGACAGACGCCAGACGGACGCCAGACGTCAGACAGACGCCAAACAGACGCCAGACGCCAGACGGACGTCAGACACCAGACAGACGCCGGACAGACGCCAGAAGGACGCCAGACAGAAGCCAGACGGACGCCAGACGGACGCCAGACGCCAGACAGACAACAGACAGACGCCAGACGCCAGACAGACGCCAGACGGACGCCAGACCCCAGACAGACGCCAGACGGACGCCAGACGCCAGACAGACGCCAGACAGCAGACAGACGCCAGACAGCAGACAGACGCCAGACGGACGCCACACACCAGACAGTCGCCAGACAGACGCCAGACGGACGCCAGACACCAGACAGACGCCAGACAGACGCCAGACGGACGCCAGACACCTGACAGACGCCAGACAGACGCCCGACGGATGCCAGACGCCAGACTCCACACACCAGACAGACGCCAGACGGACGCCAGACGGACGCCAGACACCAGACAGACGCCAGACAGACGCCAGACGGACTCCAGACACCAGTCAGACGCCAGCAGGCGCCAGACGGACGCCAGACACCAGACAGACGCCAGACGGACGCCAGACACCAGTCAGAGGGAAGAGAGACGCCAGACGGACGCCAGACGCCGGACAGACACCAGAAGGACGCCAGACGGACGCCAGACACCAGACAGACGCCAGACAGACGCCAGACGGACGCCAGACGTCAGACAGACGCCAGACAGACGCCAGACGCCAGACGGACGTCAGACACCAGACAGACGCCGGACAGACGCCAGAAGGACGCCAGACAGAAGCCAGACGGACGCCAGACGGACGCCAGACGCCAGACAGGCGGCAGACGGACGCCAGACGCCAGACAGACGCCAGACGGACGCCAGACACCAGACAGACGCCAGACGGACGCCAGACGCCAGACAGACGCCAGACAGCAGACAGACGCCAGACAGCAGACAGACGCCAGACGGACGCCACACACCAGACAGTCGCCAGACAGACGCCAGACGGACGCCAGACACCAGACAGACGCCAGACAGACGCCAGACGGACGCCAGACACCTGACAGACTCCAGACAGACGCCCGACAGATGCCAGATGCCAGACAGACTCCACACACCAGACAGACGCCAGACGGACGCCAGACGCCAGGCTGACGCCAGACAGACGCCCGACGGATGTCAGACGCCAGACAGACGCCACACTCCAGACAGACGCCAGAAGGACGCCAGACGGACGCCAGACGCCAGACTGACGCCAGACGGACGCCAGACGGACGCCAGACGCCTGACAGTGACGAGAGACGCCAGACGGCAGACAGACGTCCGACAGACGCCAGACGGACGCCAGACACCAGAGAGACGCCAGACAGACGCCAGACGCCAGACGGACGCCAGACACCAGACAGACGCCGGACAGACGCCAGACGGGCGCCAGACGGACGCCAGACACCAGACAGACGCCAGACGGACGCCAGACGCCGGACTGACCCCCGACGGACGCCAGACAGACGCCAGACACCAGACAAACACCTGACAGACGCCAGACAGACGCCCGACGGATGCCAGACGCCAGACAGACGCCACACACCAGACAGACGCCAGACGGAAGCCAGACTGACGCCAGACTGACGCCAGACGGACGCCAGACGCCAGACAGACGCCAGACGCCAGACAGACGCCAGAAGGACGCCAGACTGACGCCAGACGCCAGACGGACGCCAGACGCCAGATAGACGCCAGACGGACGTCAGAAGGACGCCAGACGGACGCCAGACAGACGCCAGACGGACGGCAGACGCCAGACAGACACCAGACGGACGCCAGACAGACGCCAGACGGACGCCAGACACCAGACAGACGCCAGACGGACGCCAGACGCCAGAGAGACGTCAGACAGATTCCAGTCGGACGCCAGACGGACGACAGACGCCGGACAGACGCCAGACAGACGCCAGACGGACGCCAGACGGACGCCAGACGCCAGACGGACGCCAGACGCCGGACAGACACCAGACGGACGCCAGAGGCTACTCCAAACACCAGACAGACGCCAGACGGACGCCAGACGCCAGACAGACGTCAGATTCCGGACGGACAAAGGACGCCGGACAGACACCAGACGGACGCCAGACGGACGGCAGAAACCAGACAGACGCCAGACAGACGCCAGACGGACTCCAGACACCAGTCAGACGCCAGACGGACGCCAGACGCCAGACAGACGCCAGACGGACGCCAGACGGACGCCAGACGCCGGACAGACACCAGACGGACGCCAGACAGACGCCAGACGGACGCCAGATACCACACAGACGCCAGACAGACGCCAGACGGATGCCAGACGCCAGACAAACGTCAGACAGACGCCAGACGGACGCCAGACGTCAGACAGACGCCAGACGCCAGACGGACGCCAGACACCAGACAGACGCCAGACGGACGCCAGAAGGACGCCAGACGCCAGACAGAAGCCAGACGGACGGCAGACGGACGCCAGACGCCAGACAGACGCCAGACGGACTCCAGACACCAGACAGACGCCAGACGGACGCCAGACGCCTGACAGACACCAGACGGACGCCAGACGGACGCCTGACGTCAGACAGACGCCAGACGGACGCCAGAAGCCAGACGGACGCCAAGACACCAGACAGACGCCGGATGGACACCAGAAGGGCGCCAGACGCAAGACAGAAGCCAGACGGACGCCAGACGCCAGACAGACGGCGGACGGACGCCAGACGCCAGACAGACGCCAGACCGACGAAAGACGGACGCCAGACAGACGCAAGTCGGACGCCAGGCGGACGCCAGAAGGACGCCAGACGGACGCCAGACGCCAGGCAGACGCCAGAAACCAGACCGACGCCAGACGGACGCCAGAAGGACGCCAGACGGACGCCAGACACCGGACAGACGCCAGACGGACGCCAGAAGGACGCCAGACGCCAGACGGACGCCAGACGCCAGACGGACGCCAGACGCCAGACAGACGCCAGACGGACGCCAGACGCCGGACAGACACCAGACGGACGCCAAACGCCAGACAGACGCCAGACGGACGCCAGACACCAGACAGACGCCAGACAGACGCCAGACGGATGCCAGACGCCAGGCAGACGCCAGACAGACGCCAGACAGACGCCAGACGCCAGACAGACGCCAGACGGACGCCAGACGCCGGACAGACACCAGACGGACGCCAGACATACGCCAGACGGACGCCAGATACCACACAGACGCCAGACAGACGCCAGACGGATGCCAGACGCCAGACAGACGTCAGACAGACGCCAGACGGACGCCAGACGTCAGACAGACGCCAGACGCCAGACGGACGCCAGACACCAGACAGACGCCAGACGGACGCCAGAAGGACGCCAGACGCAAGACAGAAGCCAGACGGACGCCAGACGGCAGACGGACGCCAGACGCCAGACAGACGCCAGACGGACGCCAGACACCAGACAGACGCCAGACACCTGACAGACGCCAGACAGACGCCCGACGGATGCCAGACGCCAGACAGACGCCACACTCCAGACAGACGCCAGAAGGACGCCAGACGGACGCCAGACGCCAGACGGACGCCAGACGCCTGACAGTGACGACAGACACCAGACGGCAGACAGACGTCCGACAGACGCCAGACGGACGCCAGACACCAGAGAGACGCCAGACGGACGCCAGACGCCAGACAGACGTCAGACAGACGCCAGACGGACGCCAGACACCAGACAGACGCCAGGCGGACGCCAGAAGGACGCCAGACGGACGCCAGACGCCAGGCGGACGCCAGACACCAGACAGACGCCAGACGGACGCCAGAAGGACGCCAGACGGACGCCAGACACCGGACAGACGCCAGACGGACGCCAGAAGGACGCCAGACGCCAGACAGAAGCCAGACGGACGCCAGACGCCAGACAGACGCCAGACGCCGGACAGACTCCAGACGGACGCCAGACGCCAGACAGACGCCAGACAGACGCCAGACACCAGACAGACGCCAGACAGACGCCAGACGGATGCCAGACGCCAGGCAGACGCCAGACAGACGCCAGACAGACGCCAGACGGACGCCAGACGCCGGACAGACACCAGACGGACGCCAGACGGACGCCAGAAGGACGCCAGACGCCAGACAGAAGCCAGACGGACGCCAGACGGCAGACGGACGCCAGACGCCAGACAGACGCCAGACGGACGCCAGACACCAGACAGACGCCAGACGGACGCCAGACGCCGGACAGACACCAGACGGACGCCAGACGGACGCCAGACGTCAGACAGACGCCAGACGGACGCCAGAAGCCAGACGGACGCCAAGACACCAGACAGACGCCGGACGGACGCCAGAAGGACGCCAGACGCAAGACAGAAGCCAGACGGACACCAGACGCCAGGCAGACGGTGGACGGACGCCAGACGCCAGACAGACGCCAGACCGACGAAAGAAGGACGCCAGACGCCAGACAGACGCAAGTCGGACGCCCGACTGACGCCAGACGGACGCCAGACGCCAGACAGACGCCAGACGGACGCCAGACGCCAGAGGGACGCCAGACAGACGCCAGACGGACGCCAGACACCAGACAGACGCCGGACGGACGCCAGACGCCGGACAGACACCAGACGGACGCCAGACGCTACTCCAAACACCGGAGACGCCAGACGGACGCTAGACGCCAGACAGACGTCAGACAGACTCCAGACGGACGCCAGACGGACGCCAGACGCCGGACAGACGCCAGACAGACGCCAGACGGACGCCAGATGCCAGACGGACGCCAGACACCAGACAGACGCCAGACGGACGCCAGAAGGACGCCAGACGGACGCCAGATGCCAGACGGACGGCAGACGCCAGACAGACGCCAGACGGACGCCAGACGGACGCCAGACCCCAGACAGACGCCGGACAGACACCAGACGGGCGCCAGACGCCAGACAGACGCCAGACGGACGCCAGACGCCAGACGGACGCCAGACGCTGGACAGACACCAAACGGACGCCAGACGGACGCCAGACGCCAGACAGACGTCAGACAGACGCCTGTCGGACGTCAGAAGGACGCCAGACGGACGCCAGACAGACGCCAGACGGACGGCAGACGCCAGACAGACACCAGACGGACGCCAGACAGACGCCAGACGGACGCCAGACACCAGACGGACGCCAGACGCCAGAGAGACGTCAGACAGATTCCAGACGGACGCCAGACGGACGACAGACGCCGGACAGACGCCAGACAGACGCCAGACGGACGCCAGACGGACGCCAGACGCCAGACGGACGCCAGACGCCGGACAGACACCAGACGGACGCCAGAGGCTACTCCAAACACCAGACAGACGCCAGACGGACGCCAGACGCCAGACAGACGTCAGATTCCGGACGGACGAAGGACGCCGGACAGACACCAGACGGACGCCAGACGGACGGCAGAAACCAGACAGACGCCAGACAGACGCCAGACGGACTCCAGACACCAGTCAGAAGCCAGACGGACGCCAGACGCCAGACAGACGCCAGACGGAAGCCAGACGCCAGACAGTCGCCAGACAGACGCCAGACGGACGCCAGACGCCGGACAGACACCAGACGGACGCCAGACAGACGCCAGACGGACGCCAGATACCACACAGACGCCAGACAGACGCCAGACGGATGCCAGACGCCAGACAAACGTCAGACAGACGCCAGACGGACGCCAGACGTCAGACAGACGCCAGACGCCAGACGGACGCCAGACACCAGACAGACGCCAGACGGACGCCAGAAGGACGCCAGACGCCAGACAGAATCCAGACGGACGGCAGACGGACGCCAGACGCCAGACAGACGCCAGACGGACTCCAGACACCAGACAGACGCCAGACGGACGCCAGACGCCGGACAGACACCAGACGGACGCCAGACGGACGCCTGACGTCAGACAGACGCCAGACGGACGCCAGAAGCCAGACGGACGCCAGACACCAGACAGACGCCAGACAGACGCCAGACGGACGCCAGACGTCAGACAGACGCCAAACAGACGCCAGACGCCAGACGGACGTCAGACACCAGACAGACGCCGGACAGACGCCAGAAGGACGCCAGACAGAAGCCAGACGGACGCCAGACGGACGCCAGACGCCAGACAGGCGGCAGACGGACGCCAGACGCCAGAATAGACGTCAGACGGACGCCAGACACCAGACAGACGCCAGACGGACGCCAGACGCCAGACAGACGCCAGACAGCAGACAGACGCCAGACGGACGCCACACACCAGACAGTCGCCAGACAGACGCCAGACGGACGCCAGACACCAGACAGACGCCAGACAGACGCCAGACGGACGCCAGACACCTGACAGACGCCAGACAGACGCCCGACGGATGCCAGACGCCAGACAGACTCCACACACCAGACAGACGCCAGACGGACGCCAGACACCAGACAGACGCTAGACAGACGCCAGACGGACTCCAGACACCAGTCGGACGCCAGCAGGCGCCAGACGGACGCCAGACACCAGACAGACGCCAGACGGACGCCAGACACCAGACAGAGGCAAGACAGACGCCAGACGGACGCCAGACGCCGGACAGACACCAGAAGGACGCCAGACGGACGCCAGACACCAGACAGACGCCAGACAGACGCCAGACGGACGCCAGACGTCAGACAGACGCCAGACAGACGCCAGACGCCAGACGGACGTCAGACACCAGACAGACGCCGGACAGACGCCAGACAGAAGCCAGACGGACGCCAGACGGACGCCAGACGCCAGACAGGCGGCAGACGGACGCCAGACGCCAGACAGACGCCAGACGGACGCCAGACACCAGACAGACGCCAGACGGACGCCAGACGCCAGATAGACGCCAGACAGCAGACAGACGCCAGACAGCAGACAGACGCCAGACGGACGCCACACACCAGACAGTCGCCAGACAGACGCCAGACGGACGCCAGACACCAGACAGACGCCAGACAGACGCCAGACGGACTCCAGACACCAGTCAGACGCCAGACGGACGCCAGACGCCAGACAGACGCCAGACGGACGCCAGACGCCAGACAGTCGCCAGACAGACGCCAGACGGACGCCAGACGCCGGTCAGACACCAGACGGACGCCAGACAGACGCCAGACGGACGCCAGATACCACACAGACGCCAGACAGACGCCAGACGGATGCCAGACGCCAGACAAACGTCAGACAGACGCCGGACGGACGCCAGACGTCAGACAGACGCCAGACGCCAGACGGACTCCAGACACCAGTCAGACGCCAGACGGACGCCAGACGCCAGACAGACGCCAGACGGACGCCAGACGGACGCCAGACGCCGGACAGACACCAGACGGACGCCAGACAGACGCCAGACGGACGCCAGATACCACACAGACGCCAGACAGACGCCAGACGGATGCCAGACGCCAGACAAACGTCAGACAGACGCCAGACGGACGCCAGACGTCAGACAGACGCCAGACGCCAGACGGACGCCAGACACCAGACAGACGCCAGACGGACGCCAGAAGGACGCCAGACGCCAGACAGAAGCCAGACGGACGGCAGACGGACGCCAGACGCCAGACAGACGCCAGACGGACTCCAGACACCAGACAGACGCCAGACGGACGCCAGACGCCTGACAGACACCAGACGGACGCCAGACGGACGCCTGACGTCAGACAGACGCCAGACGGACGCCAGAAGCCAGACGGACGCCAAGACACCAGACAGACGCCGGATGGACACCAGAAGGGCGCCAGACGCAAGACAGAAGCCAGACGGACGCCAGACGCCAGACAGACGGCGGACGGACGCCAGACGCCAGACAGACGCCAGACCGACGAAAGACGGACGCCAGACAGACGCAAGTCGGACGCCAGGCGGACGCCAGAAGGACGCCAGACGGACGCCAGACGCCAGGCAGACGCCAGAAACCAGACCGACGCCAGACGGACGCCAGAAGGACGCCAGACGGACGCCAGACACCGGACAGACGCCAGACGGACGCCAGAAGGACGCCAGACGCCAGACGGACGCCAGACGCCAGACGGACGCCAGACGCCAGACAGACGCCAGACGGACGCCAGACGCCGGACAGACACCAGACGGACGCCAAACGCCAGACAGACGCCAGACGGACGCCAGACACCAGACAGACGCCAGACAGACGCCAGACGGATGCCAGACGCCAGGCAGACGCCAGACAGACGCCAGACAGACGCCAGACGCCAGACAGACGCCAGACGGACGCCAGACGCCGGACAGACACCAGACGGACGCCAGACATACGCCAGACGGACGCCAGATACCACACAGACGCCAGACAGACGCCAGACGGATGCCAGACGCCAGACAGACGTCAGACAGACGCCAGACGGACGCCAGACGTCAGACAGACGCCAGACGCCAGACGGACGCCAGACACCAGACAGACGCCAGACGGACGCCAGAAGGACGCCAGACGCAAGACAGAAGCCAGACGGACGCCAGACGGCAGACGGACGCCAGACGCCAGACAGACGCCAGACGGACGCCAGACACCAGACAGACGCCAGACACCTGACAGACGCCAGACAGACGCCCGACGGATGCCAGACGCCAGACAGACGCCACACTCCAGACAGACGCCAGAAGGACGCCAGACGGACGCCAGACGCCAGACGGACGCCAGACGCCTGACAGTGACGACAGACACCAGACGGCAGACAGACGTCCGACAGACGCCAGACGGACGCCAGACACCAGAGAGACGCCAGACGGACGCCAGACGCCAGACAGACGTCAGACAGACGCCAGACGGACGCCAGACACCAGACAGACGCCAGGCGGACGCCAGAAGGACGCCAGACGGACGCCAGACGCCAGGCGGACGCCAGACACCAGACAGACGCCAGACGGACGCCAGAAGGACGCCAGACGGACGCCAGACACCGGACAGACGCCAGACGGACGCCAGAAGGACGCCAGACGCCAGACAGAAGCCAGACGGACGCCAGACGCCAGACAGACGCCAGACGCCGGACAGACTCCAGACGGACGCCAGACGCCAGACAGACGCCAGACAGACGCCAGACACCAGACAGACGCCAGACAGACGCCAGACGGATGCCAGACGCCAGGCAGACGCCAGACAGACGCCAGACAGACGCCAGACGGACGCCAGACGCCGGACAGACACCAGACGGACGCCAGACGGACGCCAGAAGGACGCCAGACGCCAGACAGAAGCCAGACGGACGCCAGACGGCAGACGGACGCCAGACGCCAGACAGACGCCAGACGGACGCCAGACACCAGACAGACGCCAGACGGACGCCAGACGCCGGACAGACACCAGACGGACGCCAGACGGACGCCAGACGTCAGACAGACGCCAGACGGACGCCAGAAGCCAGACGGACGCCAAGACACCAGACAGACGCCGGACGGACGCCAGAAGGACGCCAGACGCAAGACAGAAGCCAGACGGACACCAGACGCCAGGCAGACGGTGGACGGACGCCAGACGCCAGACAGACGCCAGACCGACGAAAGAAGGACGCCAGACGCCAGACAGACGCAAGTCGGACGCCCGACTGACGCCAGACGGACGCCAGACGCCAGACAGACGCCAGACGGACGCCAGACGCCAGAGGGACGCCAGACAGACGCCAGACGGACGCCAGACACCAGACAGACGCCGGACGGACGCCAGACGCCGGACAGACACCAGACGGACGCCAGACGCTACTCCAAACACCGGAGACGCCAGACGGACGCTAGACGCCAGACAGACGTCAGACAGACTCCAGACGGACGCCAGACGGACGCCAGACGCCGGACAGACGCCAGACAGACGCCAGACGGACGCCAGATGCCAGACGGACGCCAGACACCAGACAGACGCCAGACGGACGCCAGAAGGACGCCAGACGGACGCCAGATGCCAGACGGACGGCAGACGCCAGACAGACGCCAGACGGACGCCAGACGGACGCCAGACCCCAGACAGACGCCGGACAGACACCAGACGGGCGCCAGACGCCAGACAGACGCCAGACGGACGCCAGACGCCAGACGGACGCCAGACGCTGGACAGACACCAAACGGACGCCAGACGGACGCCAGACGCCAGACAGACGTCAGACAGACGCCTGTCGGACGTCAGAAGGACGCCAGACGGACGCCAGACAGACGCCAGACGGACGGCAGACGCCAGACAGACACCAGACGGACGCCAGACAGACGCCAGACGGACGCCAGACACCAGACAGACGCCAGACGGACGCCAGACGCCAGAGAGACGTCAGACAGATTCCAGACGGACGCCAGACGGACGACAGACGCCGGACAGACGCCAGACAGACGCCAGACGGACGCCAGACGGACGCCAGACGCCAGACGGACGCCAGACGCCGGACAGACACCAGACGGACGCCAGAGGCTACTCCAAACACCAGACAGACGCCAGACGGACGCCAGACGCCAGACAGACGTCAGATTCCGGACGGACGAAGGACGCCGGACAGACACCAGACGGACGCCAGACGGACGGCAGAAACCAGACAGACGCCAGACAGACGCCAGACGGACTCCAGACACCAGTCAGAAGCCAGACGGACGCCAGACGCCAGACAGACGCCAGACGGAAGCCAGACGCCAGACAGTCGCCAGACAGACGCCAGACGGACGCCAGACGCCGGACAGACACCAGACGGACGCCAGACAGACGCCAGACGGACGCCAGATACCACACAGACGCCAGACAGACGCCAGACGGATGCCAGACGCCAGACAAACGTCAGACAGACGCCAGACGGACGCCAGACGTCAGACAGACGCCAGACGCCAGACGGACGCCAGACACCAGACAGACGCCAGACGGACGCCAGAAGGACGCCAGACAGAAGCCAGACGGACGGCAGACGGACGCCAGACGCCAGACAGACGCCAGACGGACTCCAGACACCAGACAGACGCCAGACGGACGCCAGACGCCGGACAGACACCAGACGGACGCCAGACGGACGCCTGACGTCAGACAGACGCCAGACGGACGCCAGAAGCCAGACGGACGCCAGACACCAGACAGACGCCAGACAGACGCCAGACGGACGCCAGACGTCAGACAGACGCCAAACAGACGCCAGACGCCAGACGGACGTCAGACACCAGACAGACGCCGGACAGACGCCAGAAGGACGCCAGACAGAAGCCAGACGGACGCCAGACGGACGCCAGACGCCAGACAGGCGGCAGACGGACGCCAGACGCCAGAATAGACGCCAGACGGACGCCAGACACCAGACAGACGCCAGACGGACGCCAGACGCCAGACAAACGCCAGACAGCAGACAGACGCCAGACAGCAGACAGACGCCAGACGGACGCCACACACCAGACAGTCGCCAGACAGACGCCAGACGGACGCCAGACACCAGACAGACGCCAGACAGACGCCAGACGGACGCCAGACACCTGACAGACGCCAGACAGACGCCCGACGGATGCCAGACGCCAGACAGACTCCACACACCAGACAGACGCCAGACGGACGCCAGACTGACGCCAGACACCAGACAGACGCCAGACGGACGCCAGACACCAGACAGAGGCAAGACAGACGCCAGACGGACGCCAGACGCCGGACAGACACCAGAAGGACGCCAGACGGACGCCAGACACCAGACAGACGCCAGACAGACGCCAGACGGACGCCAGACGTCAGACAGACGCCAGACAGACGCCAGACGCCAGACGGACGTCAGACACCAGACAGACGCCGGACAGACGCCAGACGGACGCCAGACAGAAGCCAGACGGACGCCAGACGGACGCCAGACGCCAGACAGGCGGCAGACGGACGCCAGACGCCAGACAGACGCCAGACGGACGCCAGACACCAGACAGACGCCAGACGGACGCCAGACGCCAGACAGACGTCAGACAGACGCCAAACGGACGTCAGACACCGGACAGGGGGCAGACGGACGCCAGACGCCAGACAGACGCCAGACAGACGCCAGACGGACGCCAGACACCAGACAGACGCCAGACGGACGCCAGACGCCAGACAGACGCCAGACAGCAGACAGACGCCAGACAGCAGACAGACGCCAGACGGACGCCAGACGGACGCCAGACACCAGACAGACGCCAGACAGACGCCAGACGGATGCCAGACGCCAGGCAGAAGCCAGACGGACGCCAGACGGACGCCAGACACCAGACAGACGCCAGACGGACGCCAGACGCCGGGCAGACACCAGACGGACGCCAGACGCCAGACAGACGCCAGACGGACGCCAGACACCAGACAGACGCCAGACAGACGCCAGACGGATGCCAGACGCCAGGCAGACGCCAGACAGACGCCAGACGGACACCAGACGCCAGACAGACGTCAGAGAGAGGCCAAACGGACGTCAGACACCGGACAGACGCCTGACGGACGCCAGACACCAGACAGACGCCAGACAGACGCCAGACGGACGCCAGACACCTGACAGACGCCAGACAGACGCCCGGCGGATGCCAGATGCCAGACAGACGCCACACACCAGACAGACGCCAGACGGAAGCCAGACGGACGCCAGACGCCAGACTGACGCCAGACGGACGCCAGACGCCAGACGGACGCCAGACGCCAGACAGACAACAGACAGACGCCAGACGGACGCCAGCAGGCGCCAGACGGACGCCAGACACCAGACAGACGCCAGGCGGACGCCAGACGCCAGACAGACGCTACACACCAGACAGACGCCAGACGGAAGCCAGACGCCGGACAGACACCAGACGGACGCCAGACGAACACCAGACACCAGACAGACGCCAGACAGACGCCAGACGGACTCCAGACACCAGTCAGACGCCAGCAGGCGCCAGACTGACGCCAGACACCAGACAGACGCCAGACGGACGCCAGACACCAGACAGAGGCAAGACAGACGCCAGACGGACGCCAGACGCCGGACAGACACCAGAAGGACGCCAGACGGACGCCAGACACCAGACAGACGCCAGACAGACGCCAGACGGACGCCAGACGTCAGACAGACGCCAAACAGACGCCAGACGCCAGACGGACGTCAGACACCAGACAGACGCCGGACAGACGCCAGAAGGACGCCAGACAGAAGCCAGACGGACGCCAGACGGACGCCAGACGCCAGACAGACAACAGACAGACGCCAGACGCCAGACAGACGCCAGACGGACGCCAGACCCCAGACAGACGCCAGACGGACGCCAGACGCCAGACAGACGCCAGACAGCAGACAGACGCCAGACAGCAGACAGACGCCAGACGGACGCCACACACCAGACAGTCGCCAGACAGACGCCAGACGGACGCCAGACACCAGACAGACGCCAGACAGACGCCAGACGGACGCCAGACACCTGACAGACGCCAGACAGACGCCCGACGGATGCCAGACGCCAGACTCCACACACCAGACAGACGCCAGACGGACGCCAGACGGACGCCAGACACCAGACAGACGCCAGACAGACGCCAGACGGACTCCAGACACCAGTCAGACGCCAGCAGGCGCCAGACGGACGCCAGACACCAGACAGACGCCAGACGGACGCCAGACACCAGTCAGAGGGAAGAGAGACGCCAGACGGACGCCAGACGCCGGACAGACACCAGAAGGACGCCAGACGGACGCCAGACACCAGACAGACGCCAGACAGACGCCAGACGGACGCCAGACGTCAGACAGACGCCAGACAGACGCCAGACGCCAGACGGACGTCAGACACCAGACAGACGCCGGACAGACGCCAGAAGGACGCCAGACAGAAGCCAGACGGACGCCAGACGGACGCCAGACGCCAGACAGGCGGCAGACGGACGCCAGACGCCAGACAGACGCCAGACGGACGCCAGACACCAGACAGACGCCAGACGGACGCCAGACGCCAGACAGACGCCAGACAGCAGACAGACGCCAGACAGCAGACAGACGCCAGACGGACGCCACACACCAGACAGTCGCCAGACAGACGCCAGACGGACGCCAGACACCAGACAGACGCCAGACAGACGCCAGACGGACGCCAGACACCTGACAGACTCCAGACAGACGCCCGACAGATGCCAGATGCCAGACAGACTCCACACACCAGACAGACGCCAGACGGACGCCAGACGCCAGGCTGACGCCAGACAGACGCCCGACGGATGTCAGACGCCAGACAGACGCCACACTCCAGACAGACGCCAGAAGGACGCCAGACGGACGCCAGACGCCAGACTGACGCCAGACGGACGCCAGACGGACGCCAGACGCCTGACAGTGACGAGAGACGCCAGACGGCAGACAGACGTCCGACAGACGCCAGACGGACGCCAGACACCAGAGAGACGCCAGACAGACGCCAGACGCCAGACGGACGCCAGACACCAGACAGACGCCGGACAGACGCTAGACGGGCGCCAGACGGACGCCAGACACCAGACAGACGCCAGACGGACGCCAGACGCCGGACTGACCCCCGACGGACGCCAGACAGACGCCAGACACCAGACAAACACCTGACAGACGCCAGACAGACGCCCGACGGATGCCAGACGCCAGACAGACGCCACACACCAGACAGACGCCAGACGGAAGCCAGACTGACGCCAGACTGACGCCAGACGGACGCCAGACGCCAGACAGACGCCAGACGCCAGACAGACGCCAGAAGGACGCCAGACTGACGCCAGACGCCAGACGGACGCCAGACGCCAGATAGACGCCAGACGGACGTCAGAAGGACGCCAGACGGACGCCAGACAGACGCCAGACGGACGGCAGACGCCAGACAGACACCAGACGGACGCCAGACAGACGCCAGACGGACGCCAGACACCAGACAGACGCCAGACGGACGCCAGACGCCAGAGAGACGTCAGACAGATTCCAGTCGGACGCCAGACGGACGACAGACGCCGGACAGACGCCAGACAGACGCCAGACGGACGCCAGACGGACGCCAGACGCCAGACGGACGCCAGACGCCGGACAGACACCAGACGGACGCCAGAGGCTACTCCAAACACCAGACAGACGCCAGACGGACGCCAGACGCCAGACAGACGTCAGATTCCGGACGGACAAAGGACGCCGGACAGACACCAGACGGACGCCAGACGGACGGCAGAAACCAGACAGACGCCAGACAGACGCCAGACGGACTCCAGACACCAGTCAGACGCCAGACGGACGCCAGACGCCAGACAGACGCCAGACGGACGCCAGACGGACGCCAGACGCCGGACAGACACCAGACGGACGCCAGACAGACGCCAGACGGACGCCAGATACCACACAGACGCCAGACAGACGCCAGACGGATGCCAGACGCCAGACAAACGTCAGACAGACGCCAGACGGACGCCAGACGTCAGACAGACGCCAGACGCCAGACGGACGCCAGACACCAGACAGACGCCAGACGGACGCCAGAAGGACGCCAGACGCCAGACAGAAGCCAGACGGACGGCAGACGGACGCCAGACGCCAGACAGACGCCAGACGGACTCCAGACACCAGACAGACGCCAGACGGACGCCAGACGCCTGACAGACACCAGACGGACGCCAGACGGACGCCTGACGTCAGACAGACGCCAGACGGACGCCAGAAGCCAGACGGACGCCAAGACACCAGACAGACGCCGGATGGACACCAGAAGGGCGCCAGACGCAAGACAGAAGCCAGACGGACGCCAGACGCCAGACAGACGGCGGACGGACGCCAGACGCCAGACAGACGCCAGACCGACGAAAGACGGACGCCAGACAGACGCAAGTCGGACGCCAGGCGGACGCCAGAAGGACGCCAGACGGACGCCAGACGCCAGGCAGACGCCAGAAACCAGACCGACGCCAGACGGACGCCAGAAGGACGCCAGACGGACGCCAGACACCGGACAGACGCCAGACGGACGCCAGAAGGACGCCAGACGCCAGACGGACGCCAGACGCCAGACGGACGCCAGACGCCAGACAGACGCCAGACGGACGCCAGACGCCGGACAGACACCAGACGGACGCCAAACGCCAGACAGACGCCAGACGGACGCCAGACACCAGACAGACGCCAGACAGACGCCAGACGGATGCCAGACGCCAGGCAGACGCCAGACAGACGCCAGACAGACGCCAGACGCCAGACAGACGCCAGACGGACGCCAGACGCCGGACAGACACCAGACGGACGCCAGACATACGCCAGACGGACGCCAGATACCACACAGACGCCAGACAGACGCCAGACGGATGCCAGACGCCAGACAGACGTCAGACAGACGCCAGACGGACGCCAGACGTCAGACAGACGCCAGACGCCAGACGGACGCCAGACACCAGACAGACGCCAGACGGACGCCAGAAGGACGCCAGACGCAAGACAGAAGCCAGACGGACGCCAGACGGCAGACGGACGCCAGACGCCAGACAGACGCCAGACGGACGCCAGACACCAGACAGACGCCAGACACCTGACAGACGCCAGACAGACGCCCGACGGATGCCAGACGCCAGACAGACGCCACACTCCAGACAGACGCCAGAAGGACGCCAGACGGACGCCAGACGCCAGACTGACGCCAGACGGACGCCAGACGCCTGACAGTGACGACAGACACCAGACGGCAGACAGACGTCCGACAGACGCCAGACGGACGCCAGACACCAGAGAGACGCCAGACGGACGCCAGACGCCAGACAGACGTCAGACAGACGCCAGACGGACGCCAGACACCAGACAGACGCCAGGCGGACGCCAGAAGGACGCCAGACGGACGCCAGGCGGACGCCAGACACCAGACAGACGCCAGACGGACGCCAGAAGGACGCCAGACGGACGCCAGACACCTGACAGACGCCAGACGGACGCCAGAAGGACGCCAGACGCCAGACAGAAGCCAGACGGACGCCAGACGCCAGACAGACGCCAGACGCCGGACAGACTCCAGACGGACGCCAGACGCCAGACAGACGCCAGACAGACGCCAGACACCAGACAGACGCCAGACAGACGCCAGACGGATGCCAGACGCCAGGCAGACGCCAGACAGACGCCAGACAGACGCCAGACGGACGCCAGACGCCGGACAGACACCAGACGGACGCCAGACGGACGCCAGAAGGACGCCAGACGCCAGACAGACGCCAGACGGACGCCAGACGTCAGACAGACGCCAAACAGACGCCAGACGCCAGACGGACGTCAGACACCAGACAGACGCCGGACAGACGCCAGAAGGACGCCAGACAGAAGCCAGACGGACGCCAGACGGACGCCAGACGCCAGACAGGCGGCAGACGGACGCCAGACGCCAGAATAGACGCCAGACGGACGCCAGACACCAGACAGACGCCAGACGGACGCCAGACGCCAGACAAACGCCAGACAGCAGACAGACGCCAGACAGCAGACAGACGCCAGACGGACGCCACACACCAGACAGTCGCCAGACAGACGCCAGACGGACGCCAGACACCAGACAGACGCCAGACAGACGCCAGACGGACGCCAGACACCTGACAGACGCCAGACAGACGCCCGACGGATGCCAGACGCCAGACAGACTCCACACACCAGACAGACGCCAGACGGACGCCAGACTGACGCCAGACACCAGACAGACGCCAGACGGACGCCAGACACCAGACAGAGGCAAGACAGACGCCAGACGGACGCCAGACGCCGGACAGACACCAGAAGGACGCCAGACGGACGCCAGACACCAGACAGACGCCAGACAGACGCCAGACGGACGCCAGACGTCAGACAGACGCCAGACAGACGCCAGACGCCAGACGGACGTCAGACACCAGACAGACGCCGGACAGACGCCAGACGGACGCCAGACAGAAGCCAGACGGACGCCAGACGGACGCCAGACGCCAGACAGGCGGCAGACGGACGCCAGACGCCAGACAGACGCCAGACGGACGCCAGACACCAGACAGACGCCAGACGGACGCCAGACGCCAGACAGACGTCAGACAGACGCCAAACGGACGTCAGACACCGGACAGGGGGCAGACGGACGCCAGACGCCAGACAGACGCCAGACAGACGCCAGACGGACGCCAGACACCAGACAGACGCCAGACGGACGCCAGACGCCAGACAGACGCCAGACAGCAGACAGACGCCAGACAGCAGACAGACGCCAGACGGACGCCAGACGGACGCCAGACACCAGACAGACGCCAGACAGACGCCAGACGGATGCCAGACGCCAGGCAGAAGCCAGACGGACGCCAGACGGACGCCAGACACCAGACAGACGCCAGACGGACGCCAGACGCCGGGCAGACACCAGACGGACGCCAGACGCCAGACAGACGCCAGACGGACGCCAGACACCAGACAGACGCCAGACAGACGCCAGACGGATGCCAGACGCCAGGCAGACGCCAGACAGACGCCAGACGGACACCAGACGCCAGACAGACGTCAGAGAGAGGCCAAACGGACGTCAGACACCGGACAGACGCCTGACGGACGCCAGACACCAGACAGACGCCAGACAGACGCCAGACGGACGCCAGACACCTGACAGACGCCAGACAGACGCCCGGCGGATGCCAGATGCCAGACAGACGCCACACACCAGACAGACGCCAGACGGAAGCCAGACGGACGCCAGACGCCAGACTGACGCCAGACGGACGCCAGACGCCAGACGGACGCCAGACGCCAGACAGACAACAGACAGACGCCAGACGGACGCCAGCAGGCGCCAGACGGACGCCAGACACCAGACAGACGCCAGACGGACGCCAGACGCCAGACAGACGCTACACACCAGACAGACGCCAGACGGAAGCCAGACGCCGGACAGACACCAGACGGACGCCAGACGAACACCAGACACCGGACAGACGCCAGACAGACGCCAGACGGACTCCAGACACCAGTCAGACGCCAGCAGGCGCCAGACTGACGCCAGACACCAGACAGACGCCAGACGGACGCCAGACACCAGACAGAGGCAAGACAGACGCCAGACGGACGCCAGACGCCGGACAGACACCAGAAGGACGCCAGACGGACGCCAGACACCAGACAGACGCCAGACAGACGCCAGACGGACGCCAGACGTCAGACAGACGCCAAACAGACGCCAGACGCCAGACGGACGTCAGACACCAGACAGACGCCGGACAGACGCCAGAAGGACGCCAGACAGAAGCCAGACGGACGCCAGACGGACGCCAGACGCCAGACAGACAACAGACAGACGCCAGACGCCAGACAGACGCCAGACGGACGCCAGACCCCAGACAGACGCCAGACGGACGCCAGACGCCAGACAGACGCCAGACAGCAGACAGACGCCAGACAGCAGACAGACGCCAGACGGACGCCACACACCAGACAGTCGCCAGACAGACGCCAGACGGACGCCAGACACCAGACAGACGCCAGACAGACGCCAGACGGACGCCAGACACCTGACAGACGCCAGACAGACGCCCGACGGATGCCAGACGCCAGACTCCACACACCAGACAGACGCCAGACGGACGCCAGACGGACGCCAGACACCAGACAGACGCCAGACAGACGCCAGACGGACTCCAGACACCAGTCAGACGCCAGCAGGCGCCAGACGGACGCCAGACACCAGACAGACGCCAGACGGACGCCAGACACCAGTCAGAGGGAAGAGAGACGCCAGACGGACGCCAGACGCCGGACAGACACCAGAAGGACGCCAGACGGACGCCAGACACCAGACAGACGCCAGACAGACGCCAGACGGACGCCAGACGTCAGACAGACGCCAGACAGACGCCAGACGCCAGACGGACGTCAGACACCAGACAGACGCCGGACAGACGCCAGAAGGACGCCAGACAGAAGCCAGACGGACGCCAGACGGACGCCAGACGCCAGACAGGCGGCAGACGGACGCCAGACGCCAGACAGACGCCAGACGGACGCCAGACACCAGACAGACGCCAGACGGACGCCAGACGCCAGACAGACGCCAGACAGCAGACAGACGCCAGACAGCAGACAGACGCCAGACGGACGCCACACACCAGACAGTCGCCAGACAGACGCCAGACGGACGCCAGACACCAGACAGACGCCAGACAGACGCCAGACGGACGCCAGACACCTGACAGACTCCAGACAGACGCCCGACAGATGCCAGATGCCAGACAGACTCCACACACCAGACAGACGCCAGACGGACGCCAGACGCCAGGCTGACGCCAGACAGACGCCCGACGGATGTCAGACGCCAGACAGACGCCACACTCCAGACAGACGCCAGAAGGACGCCAGACGGACGCCAGACGCCAGACTGACGCCAGACGGACGCCAGACGGACGCCAGACGCCTGACAGTGACGAGAGACGCCAGACGGCAGACAGACGTCCGACAGACGCCAGACGGACGCCAGACACCAGAGAGACGCCAGACAGACGCCAGACGCCAGACGGACGCCAGACACCAGACAGACGCCGGACAGACGCCAGACGGGCGCCAGACGGACGCCAGACACCAGACAGACGCCAGACGGACGCCAGACGCCGGACTGACCCCCGACGGACGCCAGACAGACGCCAGACACCAGACAAACACCTGACAGACGCCAGACAGACGCCCGACGGATGCCAGACGCCAGACAGACGCCACACACCAGACAGACGCCAGACGGAAGCCAGACTGACGCCAGACTGACGCCAGACGGACGCCAGACGCCAGACAGACGCCAGACGCCAGACAGACGCCAGAAGGACGCCAGACTGACGCCAGACGCCAGACGGACGCCAGACGCCAGATAGACGCCAGACGGACGTCAGAAGGACGCCAGACGGACGCCAGACAGACGCCAGACGGACGGCAGACGCCAGACAGACACCAGACGGACGCCAGACAGACGCCAGACGGACGCCAGACACCAGACAGACGCCAGACGGACGCCAGACGCCAGAGAGACGTCAGACAGATTCCAGTCGGACGCCAGACGGACGACAGACGCCGGACAGACGCCAGACAGACGCCAGACGGACGCCAGACGGACGCCAGACGCCAGACGGACGCCAGACGCCGGACAGACACCAGACGGACGCCAGAGGCTACTCCAAACACCAGACAGACGCCAGACGGACGCCAGACGCCAGACAGACGTCAGATTCCGGACGGACAAAGGACGCCGGACAGACACCAGACGGACGCCAGACGGACGGCAGAAACCAGACAGACGCCAGACAGACGCCAGACGGACTCCAGACACCAGTCAGACGCCAGACGGACGCCAGACGCCAGACAGACGCCAGACGGACGCCAGACGGACGCCAGACGCCGGACAGACACCAGACGGACGCCAGACAGACGCCAGACGGACGCCAGATACCACACAGACGCCAGACAGACGCCAGACGGATGCCAGACGCCAGACAAACGTCAGACAGACGCCAGACGGACGCCAGACGTCAGACAGACGCCAGACGCCAGACGGACGCCAGACACCAGACAGACGCCAGACGGACGCCAGAAGGACGCCAGACGCCAGACAGAAGCCAGACGGACGGCAGACGGACGCCAGACGCCAGACAGACGCCAGACGGACTCCAGACACCAGACAGACGCCAGACGGACGCCAGACGCCTGACAGACACCAGACGGACGCCAGACGGACGCCTGACGTCAGACAGACGCCAGACGGACGCCAGAAGCCAGACGGACGCCAAGACACCAGACAGACGCCGGATGGACACCAGAAGGGCGCCAGACGCAAGACAGAAGCCAGACGGACGCCAGACGCCAGACAGACGGCGGACGGACGCCAGACGCCAGACAGACGCCAGACCGACGAAAGACGGACGCCAGACAGACGCAAGTCGGACGCCAGGCGGACGCCAGAAGGACGCCAGACGGACGCCAGACGCCAGGCAGACGCCAGAAACCAGACCGACGCCAGACGGACGCCAGAAGGACGCCAGACGGACGCCAGACACCGGACAGACGCCAGACGGACGCCAGAAGGACGCCAGACGCCAGACGGACGCCAGACGCCAGACGGACGCCAGACGCCAGACAGACGCCAGACGGACGCCAGACGCCGGACAGACACCAGACGGACGCCAAACGCCAGACAGACGCCAGACGGACGCCAGACACCAGACAGACGCCAGACAGACGCCAGACGGATGCCAGACGCCAGGCAGACGCCAGACAGACGCCAGACAGACGCCAGACGCCAGACAGACGCCAGACGGACGCCAGACGCCGGACAGACACCAGACGGACGCCAGACATACGCCAGACGGACGCCAGATACCACACAGACGCCAGACAGACGCCAGACGGATGCCAGACGCCAGACAGACGTCAGACAGACGCCAGACGGACGCCAGACGTCAGACAGACGCCAGACGCCAGACGGACGCCAGACACCAGACAGACGCCAGACGGACGCCAGAAGGACGCCAGACGCAAGACAGAAGCCAGACGGACGCCAGACGGCAGACGGACGCCAGACGCCAGACAGACGCCAGACGGACGCCAGACACCAGACAGACGCCAGACACCTGACAGACGCCAGACAGACGCCCGACGGATGCCAGACGCCAGACAGACGCCACACTCCAGACAGACGCCAGAAGGACGCCAGACGGACGCCAGACGCCAGACTGACGCCAGACGGACGCCAGACGCCTGACAGTGACGACAGACACCAGACGGCAGACAGACGTCCGACAGACGCCAGACGGACGCCAGACACCAGAGAGACGCCAGACGGACGCCAGACGCCAGACAGACGTCAGACAGACGCCAGACGGACGCCAGACACCAGACAGACGCCAGGCGGACGCCAGAAGGACGCCAGACGGACGCCAGGCGGACGCCAGACACCAGACAGACGCCAGACGGACGCCAGAAGGACGCCAGACGGACGCCAGACACCGGACAGACGCCAGACGGACGCCAGAAGGACGCCAGACGCCAGACAGAAGCCAGACGGACGCCAGACGCCAGACAGACGCCAGACGCCGGACAGACTCCAGACGGACGCCAGACGCCAGACAGACGCCAGACAGACGCCAGACACCAGACAGACGCCAGACAGACGCCAGACGGATGCCAGACGCCAGGCAGACGCCAGACAGACGCCAGACAGACGCCAGACGGACGCCAGACGCCGGACAGACACCAGACGGACGCCAGACGGACGCCAGAAGGACGCCAGACGCCAGACAGAAGCCAGACGGACGCCAGACGGCAGACGGACGCCAGACGCCAGACAGACGCCAGACGGACGCCAGACACCAGACAGACGCCAGACGGACGCCAGACGCCGGACAGACACCAGACGGACGCCAGACGGACGCCAGACGTCAGACAGACGCCAGACGGACGCCAGAAGCCAGACGGACGCCAAGACACCAGACAGACGCCGGACGGACGCCAGAAGGACGCCAGACGCAAGACAGAAGCCAGACGGACACCAGACGCCAGGCAGACGGTGGACGGACGCCAGACGCCAGACAGACGCCAGACCGACGAAAGAAGGACGCCAGACGCCAGACAGACGCAAGTCGGACGCCCGACTGACGCCAGACGGACGCCAGACGCCAGACAGACGCCAGACGGACGCCAGACGCCAGAGGGACGCCAGACAGACGCCAGACGGACGCCAGACACCAGACAGACGCCGGACGGACGCCAGACGCCGGACAGACACCAGACGGACGCCAGACGCTACTCCAAACACCGGAGACGCCAGACGGACGCTAGACGCCAGACAGACGTCAGACAGACTCCAGACGGACGCCAGACGGACGCCAGACGCCGGACAGACGCCAGACAGACGCCAGACGGACGCCAGATGCCAGACGGACGCCAGACACCAGACAGACGCCAGACGGACGCCAGAAGGACGCCAGACGGACGCCAGATGCCAGACGGACGGCAGACGCCAGACAGACGCCAGACGGACGCCAGACGGACGCCAGACCCCAGACAGACGCCGGACAGACACCAGACGGGCGCCAGACGCCAGACAGACGCCAGACGGACGCCAGACGCCAGACGGACGCCAGACGCTGGACAGACACCAAACGGACGCCAGACGGACGCCAGACGCCAGACAGACGTCAGACAGACGCCTGTCGGACGTCAGAAGGACGCCAGACGGACGCCAGACAGACGCCAGACGGACGGCAGACGCCAGACAGACACCAGACGGACGCCAGACAGACGCCAGACGGACGCCAGACACCAGACGGACGCCAGACGCCAGAGAGACGTCAGACAGATTCCAGACGGACGCCAGACGGACGACAGACGCCGGACAGACGCCAGACAGACGCCAGACGGACGCCAGACGGACGCCAGACGCCAGACGGACGCCAGACGCCGGACAGACACCAGACGGACGCCAGAGGCTACTCCAAACACCAGACAGACGCCAGACGGACGCCAGACGCCAGACAGACGTCAGATTCCGGACGGACGAAGGACGCCGGACAGACACCAGACGGACGCCAGACGGACGGCAGAAACCAGACAGACGCCAGACAGACGCCAGACGGACTCCAGACACCAGTCAGAAGCCAGACGGACGCCAGACGCCAGACAGACGCCAGACGGAAGCCAGACGCCAGACAGTCGCCAGACAGACGCCAGACGGACGCCAGACGCCGGACAGACACCAGACGGACGCCAGACAGACGCCAGACGGACGCCAGATACCACACAGACGCCAGACAGACGCCAGACGGATGCCAGACGCCAGACAAACGTCAGACAGACGCCAGACGGACGCCAGACGTCAGACAGACGCCAGACGCCAGACGGACGCCAGACACCAGACAGACGCCAGACGGACGCCAGAAGGACGCCAGACGCCAGACAGAATCCAGACGGACGGCAGACGGACGCCAGACGCCAGACAGACGCCAGACGGACTCCAGACACCAGACGGACGCCAGACGCCGGACAGACACCAGACGGACGCCAGACGGACGCCTGACGTCAGACAGACGCCAGACGGACGCCAGAAGCCAGACGGACGCCAGACACCAGACAGACGCCAGACAGACGCCAGACGGACGCCAGACGTCAGACAGACGCCAAACAGACGCCAGACGCCAGACGGACGTCAGACACCAGACAGACGCCGGACAGACGCCAGAAGGACGCCAGACAGAAGCCAGACGGACGCCAGACGGACGCCAGACGCCAGACAGGCGGCAGACGGACGCCAGACGCCAGAATAGACGCCAGACGGACGCCAGACACCAGACAGACGCCAGACGGACGCCAGACGCCAGACAGACGCCAGACAGCAGACAGACGCCAGACAGCAGACAGACGCCAGACGGACGCCACACACCAGACAGTCGCCAGACAGACGCCAGACGGACGCCAGACACCAGACAGACGGACGCCAGACGCCAGACGGACGCCAGACACCTGACAGACGCCAGACAGACGCCCGACGGATGCCAGACGCCAGACAGACTCCACACACCAGACAGACGCCAGACGGACGCCAGACACCAGACAGACGCTAGACAGACGCCAGACGGACTCCAGACACCAGTCGGACGCCAGCAGGCGCCAGACGGACGCCAGACACCAGACAGACGCCAGACGGACGCCAGACACCAGACAGAGGCAAGACAGACGCCAGACGGACGCCAGACGCCGGACAGACACCAGAAGGACGCCAGACGGACGCCAGACACCAGACAGACGCCAGACAGACGCCAGACGGACGCCAGACGTCAGACAGACGCCAGACAGACGCCAGACGCCAGACGGACGTCAGACACCAGACAGACGCCGGACAGACGCCAGACAGAAGCCAGACGGACGCCAGACGGACGCCAGACGCCAGACAGGCGGCAGACGGACGCCAGACGCCAGACAGACGCCAGACGGACGCCAGACACCACACAGACGCCAGACGGACGCCAGACGCCAGATAGACGCCAGACAGCAGACAGACGCCAGACAGCAGACAGACGCCAGACGGACGCCACACACCAGACAGTCGCCAGACAGACGCCAGACGGACGCCAGACACCAGACAGACGCCAGACAGACGCCAGACGGACTCCAGACACCAGTCAGACGCCAGACGGACGCCAGACGCCAGACAGACGCCAGACGGACGCCAGCAGGCGCCAGACGGACGCCAGACACCAGACAGACGCCAGACGGACGCCAGACGGACGCCAGACGCCGGTCAGACACCAGACGGACGCCAGACAGACGCCAGACGGACGCCAGATACCACACAGACGCCAGACAGACGCCAGACGGATGCCAGACGCCAGACAAACGTCAGACAGACGCCAGACGGACGCCAGACGTCAGACAGACGCCAGACGCCAGACGGACGCCAGACACCAGACAGACGCCAGACGGACGCCAGAAGGACGCCAGAAGGACGCCAGACAGAAGCCAGACGGACGGCAGATGGACGCCAGACGCCAGACAGACGCCAGACGGACTCCAGACACCAGACAGACGCCAGACGGACGCCAGACGCCTGACAGACACCAGACGGACGCCAGACGGACGCCTGACGTCAGACAGACGCCAGACGGACGCCAGAAGCCAGACGGACGCCAAGACACCAGACAGAAGCCGGATGGACGCCAGAAGGGCGCCAGACGCAAGACAGAAGCCAGACGGACGCCAGACGCCAGACAGACGGCGGACGGACGCCAGACGCCAGACAGACGCCAGACCGACGAAAGACGGACGCCAGACAGACGCAAGTCGGACGCCAGGCGGACGCCAGAAGGACGCCAGACGGACGCCAGACGCCAGGCAGACGCCAGAAACCAGACCGACGCCAGACGGACGCCAGAAGGACGCCAGACGGACGCCAGACACCGGACAGACGCCAGACGGACGCCAGAAGGACGCCAGACGCCAGACAGAAGCCAGACGGACGCCAGACGCCAGACAGACGCCAGACGGACGCCAGACGCCGGACAGACACCAGACGGACGCCAAACGCCAGACAGACGCCAGACGGACGCCAGACACCAGACAGACGCCAGACAGACGCCAGACGGATGCCAGACGCCAGGCAGACGCCAGACAGACGCCAGACAGACGCCAGACGCCAGACAGACGCCAGACGGACGCCAGACGCCGGACAGACACCAGACGGACGCCAGACATACGCCAGACGGACGCCAGATACCACACAGACGCCAGACAGACGCCAGACGGATGCCAGACGCCAGACAGACGTCAGACAGACGCCAGACGGACGCCAGACGTCAGACAGACGCCAGACGCCAGACGGACGCCAGACACCAGACAGACGCCAGACGGACGCCAGAAGGACGCCAGACGCAAGACAGAAGCCAGACGGACGCCAGACGGCAGACGGACGCCAGACGCCAGACAGACGCCAGACGGACGCCAGACACCAGACAGACGCCAGACGGACGCCAGACGCCGGACAGACACCAGACGGACGCCAGACGGACGCCAGACGTCAGACAGACGCCAGACGGACGCCAGAAGCCAGACGGACGCCAAGACACCAGACAGACGCCGGACGGACGCCAGAAGGACGCCAGACGCAAGACAGAAGCCAGACGGACACCAGACGCCAGGCAGACGGTGGACGGACGCCAGACGCCAGACAGACGCCAGACCGACGAAAGAAGGACGCCAGACGCCAGACAGACGCAAGTCGGACGCCCGACTGACGCCAGACGGACGCCAGACGCCAGACAGACGCCAGACGGACGCCAGACGCCAGAGGGACGCCAGACAGACGCCAGACGGACGCCAGACACCAGACAGACGCCGGACGGACGCCAGACGCCGGACAGACACCAGACGGACGCCAGACGCTACTCCAAACACCGGAGACGCCAGACGGACGCTAGACGCCAGACAGACGTCAGACAGACTCCAGACGGACGCCAGACGGACGCCAGACGCCGGACAGACGCCAGACAGACGCCAGACGGACGCCAGATGCCAGACGGACGCCAGACACCAGACAGACGCCAGACGGACGCCAGAAGGACGCCAGACGGACGCCAGATGCCAGACGGACGGCAGACGCCAGACAGACGCCAGACGGACGCCAGACGGACGCCAGACCCCAGACAGACGCCGGACAGACACCAGACGGGCGCCAGACGCCAGACAGACGCCAGACGGACGCCAGACGCCAGACGGACGCCAGACGCTGGACAGACACCAAACGGACGCCAGACGGACGCCAGACGCCAGACAGACGTCAGACAGACGCCTGTCGGACGTCAGAAGGACGCCAGACGGACGCCAGACAGACGCCAGACGGACGGCAGACGCCAGACAGACACCAGACGGACGCCAGACAGACGCCAGACGGACGCCAGACACCAGACGGACGCCAGACGCCAGAGAGATGTCAGACAGATTCCAGACGGACGCCAGACGGACGACAGACGCCGGACAGACGCCAGACAGACGCCAGACGGACGCCAGACGGACGCCAGACGCCAGACGGACGCCAGACGCCGGACAGACACCAGACGGACGCCAGAGGCTACTCCAAACACCAGACAGACGCCAGACGGACGCCAGACGCCAGACAGACGTCAGATTCCGGACGGACGAAGGACGCCGGACAGACACCAGACGGACGCCAGACGGACGGCAGAAACCAGACAGACGCCAGACAGACGCCAGACGGACTCCAGACACCAGTCAGAAGCCAGACGGACGCCAGACGCCAGACAGACGCCAGACGGAAGCCAGACGCCAGACAGTCGCCAGACAGACGCCAGACGGACGCCAGACGCCGGACAGACACCAGACGGACGCCAGACAGACGCCAGACGGACGCCAGATACCACACAGACGCCAGACAGACGCCAGACGGATGCCAGACGCCAGACAAACGTCAGACAGACGCCAGACGGACGCCAGACGTCAGACAGACGCCAGACGCCAGACGGACGCCAGACACCAGACAGACGCCAGACGGACGCCAGAAGGACGCCAGACGCCAGACAGAATCCAGACGGACGGCAGACGGACGCCAGACGCCAGACAGACGCCAGACGGACTCCAGACACCAGACAGACGCCAGACGGACGCCAGACGCCGGACAGACACCAGACGGACGCCAGACGGACGCCTGACGTCAGACAGACGCCAGACGGACGCCAGAAGCCAGACGGACGCCAGACACCAGACAGACGCCAGACAGACGCCAGACGGACGCCAGACGTCAGACAGACGCCAAACAGACGCCAGACGCCAGACGGACGTCAGACACCAGACAGACGCCGGACAGACGCCAGAAGGACGCCAGACAGAAGCCAGACGGACGCCAGACGGACGCCAGACGCCAGACAGGCGGCAGACGGACGCCAGACGCCAGAATAGACGCCAGACGGACGCCAGACACCAGACAGACGCCAGACGGACGCCAGACGCCAGACAGACGCCAGACAGCAGACAGACGCCAGACAGCAGACAGACGCCAGACGGACGCCACACACCAGACAGTCGCCAGACAGACGCCAGACGGACGCCAGACACCAGACAGACGCCAGACAGACGCCAGACGGACGCCAGACACCTGACAGACGCCAGACAGACGCCCGACGGATGCCAGACGCCAGACAGACTCCACACACCAGACAGACGCCAGACGGACGCCAGACACCAGACAGACGCTAGACAGACGCCAGACGGACTCCAGACACCAGTCGGACGCCAGCAGGCGCCAGACGGACGCCAGACACCAGACAGACGCCAGACGGACGCCAGACACCAGACAGAGGCAAGACAGACGCCAGACGGACGCCAGACGCCGGACAGACACCAGAAGGACGCCAGACGGACGCCAGACACCAGACAGACGCCAGACAGACGCCAGACGGACGCCAGACGTCAGACAGACGCCAGACAGACGCCAGACGCCAGACGGACGTCAGACACCAGACAGACGCCGGACAGACGCCAGACAGAAGCCAGACGGACGCCAGACGGACGCCAGACGCCAGACAGGCGGCAGACGGACGCCAGACGCCAGACAGACGCCAGACGGACGCCAGACACCAGACAGACGCCAGACGGACGCCAGACGCCAGATAGACGCCAGACAGCAGACAGACGCCAGACAGCAGACAGACGCCAGACGGACGCCACACACCAGACAGTCGCCAGACAGACGCCAGACGGACGCCAGACACCAGACAGACGCCAGACAGACGCCAGACGGACTCCAGACACCAGTCAGACGCCAGACGGACGCCAGACGCCAGACAGACGCCAGACGGACGCCAGACGCCAGACAGTCGCCAGACAGACGCCAGACGGACGCCAGACGCCGGTCAGACACCAGACGGACGCCAGACAGACGCCAGACGGACGCCAGATACCACACAGACGCCAGACAGACGCCAGACGGATGCCAGACGCCAGACAAACGTCAGACAGACGCCAGACGGACGCCAGACGTCAGACAGACGCCAGACGCCAGACGGACGCCAGACACCAGACAGACGCCAGACGGACGCCAGAAGGACGCCAGAAGGACGCCAGACAGAAGCCAGACGGACGGCAGATGGACGCCAGACGCCAGACAGACGCCAGACGGACTCCAGACACCAGACAGACGCCAGACGGACGCCAGACGCCTGACAGACACCAGACGGACGCCAGACGGACGCCTGACGTCAGACAGACGCCAGACGGACGCCAGAAGCCAGACGGACGCCAAGACACCAGACAGAAGCCGGATGGACGCCAGAAGGGCGCCAGACGCAAGACAGAAGCCAGACGGACGCCAGACGCCAGACAGACGGCGGACGGACGCCAGACGCCAGACAGACGCCAGACCGACGAAAGACGGACGCCAGACAGACGCAAGTCGGACGCCAGGCGGACGCCAGAAGGACGCCAGACGGACGCCAGACGCCAGGCAGACGCCAGAAACCAGACCGACGCCAGACGGACGCCAGAAGGACGCCAGACGGACGCCAGACACCGGACAGACGCCAGACGGACGCCAGAAGGACGCCAGACGCCAGACAGAAGCCAGACGGACGCCAGACGCCAGACAGACGCCAGACGGACGCCAGACGCCGGACAGACACCAGACGGACGCCAAACGCCAGACAGACGCCAGACGGACGCCAGACACCAGACAGACGCCAGACAGACGCCAGACGGATGCCAGACGCCAGGCAGACGCCAGACAGACGCCAGACAGACGCCAGACGCCAGACAGACGCCAGACGGACGCCAGACGCCGGACAGACACCAGACGGACGCCAGACATACGCCAGACGGACGCCAGATACCACACAGACGCCAGACAGACGCCAGACGGATGCCAGACGCCAGACAGACGTCAGACAGACGCCAGACGGACGACAGACGTCAGACAGACGCCAGACGCCAGACGGACGCCAGACACCAGACAGACGCCAGACGGACGCCAGAAGGACGCCAGACGCAAGACAGAAGCCAGACGGACGCCAGACGGCAGACGGACGCCAGACGCCAGACAGACGCCCGACGGATGCCAGACGCCAGACAGACGCCACACTCCAGACAGACGCCAGAAGGACGCCAGACGGACGCCAGACGCCAGACTGACGCCAGACGGACGCCAGACGCCTGACAGTGACGACAGACACCAGACGGCAGACAGACGTCCGACAGACGCCAGACGGACGCCAGACACCAGAAAGACGCCAGACGGACGCCAGACGCCAGACAGACGTCAGACAGACGCCAGACGGACGCCAGACACCAGACAGACGCCAGGCGGACGCCAGAAGGACGCCAGACGGACGCCAGACGCCAGGCGGACGCCAGACACCAGACAGACGCCAGACGGACGCCAGAAGGACGCCAGACGGACGCCAGACACCGGACAGACGCCAGACGGACGCCAGAAGGACGCCAGACGCCAGACAGAAGCCAGACGGACGCCAGACGCCAGACAGACGCCAGACGCCGGACAGACTCCAGACGGACGCCAGACGCCAGACAGACGCCAGACAGACGCCAGACACCAGACAAACGCCAGACAGACGCCAGACGGATGCCAGACGCCAGGCAGACGCCAGACAGACGCCAGACAGACGCCAGACGGACGCCAGACGCCGGACAGACACCAGACGGACGCCAGACGGACGCCAGAAGGACGCCAGACGCCAGACAGAAGCCAGACGGACGCCAGACGGCAGACGGACGCCAGACGCCAGACAGACGCCAGACGGACGCCAGACACCAGACAGACGCCAGACGGACGCCAGACGCCGGACAGACACCAGACGGACGCCAGACGGACGCCAGACGTCAGACAGACGCCAGACGGACGCCAGAAGCCAGACGGACGCCAAGACACCAGACAGACGCCGGACGGACGCCAGAAGGACGCCAGACGCAAGACAGAAGCCAGACGGACACCAGACGCCAGGCAGACGGTGGACGGACGCCAGACGCCAGACAGACGCCAGACCGACGAAAGAAGGACGCCAGACGCCAGACAGACGCAAGTCGGACGCCCGACTGACGCCAGACGGACGCCAGACGCCAGACAGACGCCAGACGGACGCCAGACGCCAGAGGGACGCCAGACAGACGCCAGACGGACGCCAGACACCAGACAGACGCCGGACGGACGCCAGACGCCGGACAGACACCAGACGGACGCCAGACGCTACTCCAAACACCGGAGACGCCAGACGGACGCTAGACGCCAGACAGACGTCAGACAGACTCCAGACGGACGCCAGACGGACGCCAGACGCCGGACAGACGCCAGACAGACGCCAGACGGACGCCAGACGCCAGACGGACGCCAGACGCTGGACAGACACCAAACGGACGCCAGACGGACGCCAGACGCCAGACAGACGTCAGACAGACGCCTGTCGGACGTCAGAAGGACGCCAGACGGACGCCAGACAGACGCCAGACGGACGGCAGACGCCAGACAGACACCAGACGGACGCCAGACAGACGCCAGACGGACGCCAGACACCAGACGGACGCCAGACGCCAGAGAGACGTCAGACAGATTCCAGACGGACGCCGGACGGACGACAGACGCCGGACAGACGCCAGACAGACGCCAGACGGACGCCAGACGGACGCCAGACGCCAGACGGACGCCAGACGCCGGACAGACACCAGACGGACGCCAGAGGCTACTCCAAACACCAGACAGACGCCAGACGGACGCCAGACGCCAGACAGACGTCAGATTCCGGACGGACGAAGGACGCCGGACAGACACCAGACGGACGCCAGACGGACGGCAGAAACCAGACAGACGCCAGACAGACGCCAGACGGACTCCAGACACCAGTCAGAAGCCAGACGGACGCCAGACGCCAGACAGACGCCAGACGGAAGCCAGACGCCAGACAGTCGCCAGACAGACGCCAGACGGACGCCAGACGCCGGACAGACACCAGACGGACGCCAGACAGACGCCAGACGGACGCCAGATACCACACAGACGCCAGACAGACGCCAGACGGATGCCAGACGCCAGACAAACGTCAGACAGACGCCAGACGGACGCCAGACGTCAGACAGACGCCAGACGCCAGACGGACGCCAGACACCAGACAGACGCCAGACGGACGCCAGAAGGACGCCAGACGCCAGACAGAATCCAGACGGACGGCAGACGGACGCCAGACAGACGCCAGACGGACTCCAGACACCAGACAGACGCCAGACGGACGCCAGACGCCGGACAGACACCAGACGGACGCCAGACGGACGCCTGACGTCAGACAGACGCCAGACGGACGCCAGAAGCCAGACGGACGCCAGACACCAGACAGACGCCAGACAGACGCCAGACGGACGCCAGACGTCAGACAGACGCCAAACAGACGCCAGACGCCAGACGGACGTCAGACACCAGACAGACGCCGGACAGACGCCAGAAGGACGCCAGACAGAAGCCAGACGGACGCCAGACGGACGCCAGACGCCAGACAGGCGGCAGACGGACGCCAGACGCCAGAATAGACGCCAGACGGACGCCAGACACCAGACAGACGCCAGACGGACGCCAGACGCCAGACAGACGCCAGACAGCAGACAGACGCCAGACAGCAGACAGACGCCAGACGGACGCCACACACCAGACAGTCGCCAGACAGACGCCAGACGGACGCCAGACACCAGACAGACGCCAGACAGACGCCAGACGGACGCCAGACACCTGACAGACGCCAGACAGACGCCCGACGGATGCCAGACGCCAGACAGACTCCACACACCAGACAGACGCCAGACGGACGCCAGACACCAGACAGACGCTAGACAGACGCCAGACGGACTCCAGACACCAGTCGGACGCCAGCAGGCGCCAGACGGACGCCAGACACCAGACAGACGCCAGACGGACGCCAGACACCAGACAGAGGCAAGACAGACGCCAGACGGACGCCAGACGCCGGACAGACACCAGAAGGACGCCAGACGGACGCCAGACACCAGACAGACGCCAGACAGACGCCAGACGGACGCCAGACGTCAGACAGACGCCAGACAGACGCCAGACGCCAGACGGACGTCAGACACCAGACAGACGCCGGACAGACGCCAGACAGAAGCCAGACGGACGCCAGACGGACGCCAGACGCCAGACAGGCGGCAGACGGACGCCAGACGCCAGACAGACGCCAGACGGACGCCAGACACCAGACAGACGCCAGACGGACGCCAGACGCCAGATAGACGCCAGACAGCAGACAGACGCCAGACAGCAGACAGACGCCAGACGGACGCCACACACCAGACAGTCGCCAGACAGACGCCAGACGGACGCCAGACACCAGACAGACGCCAGACAGACGCCAGACGGACTCCAGACACCAGTCAGACGCCAGACGGACGCCAGACGCCAGACAGACGCCAGACGGACGCCAGACGCCAGACAGTCGCCAGACAGACGCCAGACGGACGCCAGACGCCGGTCAGACACCAGACGGACGCCAGACAGACGCCAGACGGACGCCAGATACCACACAGACGCCAGACAGACGCCAGACGGATGCCAGACGCCAGACAAACGTCAGACAGACGCCAGACGGACGCCAGACGTCAGACAGACGCCAGACGCCAGACGGACGCCAGACACCAGACAGACGCCAGACGGACGCCAGAAGGACGCCAGACAGAAGCCAGACGGACGGCAGATGGACGCCAGACGCCAGACAGACGCCAGACGGACTCCAGACACCAGACAGACGCCAGACGGACGCCAGACGCCTGACAGACACCAGACGGACGCCAGACGGACGCCTGACGTCAGACAGACGCCAGACGGACGCCAGAAGCCAGACGGACGCCAAGACACCAGACAGAAGCCGGATGGACGCCAGAAGGGCGCCAGACGCAAGACAGAAGCCAGACGGACGCCAGACGCCAGACAGACGGCGGACGGACGCCAGACGCCAGACAGACGCCAGACCGACGAAAGACGGACGCCAGACAGACGCAAGTCGGACGCCAGGCGGACGCCAGAAGGACGCCAGACGGACGCCAGACGCCAGGCAGACGCCAGAAACCAGACCGACGCCAGACGGACGCCAGAAGGACGCCAGACGGACGCCAGACACCGGACAGACGCCAGACGGACGCCAGAAGGACGCCAGACGCCAGACAGAAGCCAGACGGACGCCAGACGCCAGACAGACGCCAGACGGACGCCAGACGCCGGACAGACACCAGACGGACGCCAAACGCCAGACAGACGCCAGACGGACGCCAGACACCAGACAGACGCCAGACAGACGCCAGACGGATGCCAGACGCCAGGCAGACGCCAGACAGACGCCAGACAGACGCCAGACGCCAGACAGACGCCAGACGGACGCCAGACGCCGGACAGACACCAGACGGACGCCAGACATACGCCAGACGGACGCCAGATACCACACAGACGCCAGACAGACGCCAGACGGATGCCAGACGCCAGACAGACGTCAGACAGACGCCAGACGGACGCCAGACGTCAGACAGACGCCAGACGCCAGACGGACGCCAGACACCAGACAGACGCCAGACGGACGCCAGAAGGACGCCAGACGCAAGACAGAAGCCAGACGGACGCCAGACGGCAGACGGACGCCAGACGCCAGACAGACGCCCGACGGATGCCAGACGCCAGACAGACGCCACACTCCAGACAGACGCCAGAAGGACGCCAGACGGACGCCAGACGCCAGACTGACGCCAGACGGACGCCAGACGCCTGACAGTGACGACAGACACCAGACGGCAGACAGACGTCCGACAGACGCCAGACGGACGCCAGACACCAGAAAGACGCCAGACGGACGCCAGACGCCAGACAGACGTCAGACAGACGCCAGACGGACGCCAGACACCAGACAGACGCCAGGCGGACGCCAGAAGGACGCCAGACGGACGCCAGACGCCAGGCGGACGCCAGACACCAGACAGACGCCAGACGGACGCCAGAAGGACGCCAGACGGACGCCAGACACCGGACAGACGCCAGACGGACGCCAGAAGGACGCCAGACGCCAGACAGAAGCCAGACGGACGCCAGACGCCAGACAGACGCCAGACGCCGGACAGACTCCAGACGGACGCCAGACGCCAGACAGACGCCAGACAGACGCCAGACACCAGACAGACGCCAGACAGACGCCAGACGGATGCCAGACGCCAGGCAGACGCCAGACAGACGCCAGACAGACGCCAGACGGACGCCAGACGCCGGACAGACACCAGACGGACGCCAGACGGACGCCAGAAGGACGCCAGACGCCAGACAGAAGCCAGACGGACGCCAGACGGCAGACGGACGCCAGACGCCAGACAGACGCCAGACGGACGCCAGACACCAGACAGACGCCAGACGGACGCCAGACGCCGGACAGACACCAGACGGACGCCAGACGGACGCCAGACGTCAGACAGACGCCAGACGGACGCCAGAAGCCAGACGGACGCCAAGACACCAGACAGACGCCGGACGGACGCCAGAAGGACGCCAGACGCAAGACAGAAGCCAGACGGACACCAGACGCCAGGCAGACGGTGGACGGACGCCAGACGCCAGACAGACGCCAGACCGACGAAAGAAGGACGCCAGACGCCAGACAGACGCAAGTCGGACGCCCGACTGACGCCAGACGGACGCCAGACGCCAGACAGACGCCAGACGGACGCCAGACGCCAGAGGGACGCCAGACAGACGCCAGACGGACGCCAGACACCAGACAGACGCCGGACGGACGCCAGACGCCGGACAGACACCAGACGGACGCCAGACGCTACTCCAAACACCGGAGACGCCAGACGGACGCTAGACGCCAGACAGACGTCAGACAGACTCCAGACGGACGCCAGACGGACGCCAGACGCCGGACAGACGCCAGACAGACGCCAGACGGACGCCAGATGCCAGACGGACGCCAGACACCAGACAGACGCCAGACGGACGCCAGAAGGACGCCAGACGGACGCCAGATGCCAGACGGACGGCAGACGCCAGACAGACGCCAGACGGACGCCAGACGGACGCCAGACCCCAGACAGACGCCGGACAGACACCAGACGGGCGCCAGACGCCAGACAGACGCCAGACGGACGCCAGACGCCAGACGGACGCCAGACGCTGGACAGACACCAAACGGACGCCAGACGGACGCCGGACGCCAGACAGACGTCAGACAGACGCCTGTCGGACGTCAGAAGGACGCCAGACGGACGCCAGACAGACGCCAGACGGACGCCAGACGCCAGACAGACGCCAGACAGCAGACAGATGCCAGACAGCAGACAGACGCCAGACGGACGCCACACACCAGACAGTCGCCAGACAGACGCCAGACGGACGCCAGAAGCCAGACGGACGCCAAGACACCAGACAGACGCCGGACGGACGCCAGAAGGACGCCAGACGCAAGACAGAAGCCAGACGGACACCAGACGCCAGGCAGACGGTGGACGGACGCCAGACGCCAGACAGACGCCAGACCGACGAAAGAAGGACGCCAGACGCCAGACAGACGCAAGTCGGACGCCCGACTGACGCCAGACGGACGCCAGACGCCAGACAGACGCCAGACGGACGCCAGACGCCAGAGGGACGCCAGACAGACGCCAGACGGACGCCAGACACCAGACAGACGCCGGACGGACGCCAGACGCCGGACAGACACCAGACGGACGCCAGACGCTACTCCAAACACCGGAGACGCCAGACGGACGCTAGACGCCAGACAGACGTCAGACAGACTCCAGACGGACGCCAGACGGACGCCAGACGCCGGACAGACGCCAGACAGACGCCAGACGGACGCCAGATGCCAGACGGACGCCAGACACCAGACAGACGCCAGACGGACGCCAGAAGGACGCCAGACGGACGCCAGATGCCAGACGGACGGCAGACGCCAGACAGACGCCAGACGGACGCCAGACGGACGCCAGACCCCAGACAGACGCCGGACAGACACCAGACGGGCGCCAGACGCCAGACAGACGCCAGACGGACGCCAGACGCCAGACGGACGCCAGACGCTGGACAGACACCAAACGGACGCCAGACGGACGCCAGACGCCAGACAGACGTCAGACAGACGCCTGTCGGACGTCAGAAGGACGCCAGACGGACGCCAGACAGACGCCAGACGGACGGCAGACGCCAGACAGACACCAGACGGACGCCAGACAGACGCCAGACGGACGCCAGACACCAGACGGACGCCAGACGCCAGAGAGACGTCAGACAGATTCCAGACGGACGCCAGACTGACGACAGACGCCGGACAGACGCCAGACAGACGCCAGACGGACGCCAGACGGACGCCAGACGCCAGACGGACGCCAGACGCCGGACAGACACCAGACGGACGCCAGAGGCTACTCCAAACACCAGACAGACGCCAGACGGACGCCAGACGCCAGACAGACGTCAGATTCCGGACGGACGAAGGACGCCGGACAGACACCAGACGGACGCCAGACGGACGGCAGAAACCAGACAGACGCCAGACAGACGCCAGACGGACTCCAGACACCAGTCAGAAGCCAGACGGACGCCAGACGCCAGACAGACGCCAGACGGAAGCCAGACGCCAGACAGTCGCCAGACAGACGCCAGACGGACGCCAGACGCCGGACAGACACCAGACGGACGCCAGACAGACGCCAGACGGACGCCAGATACCACACAGACGCCAGACAGACGCCAGACGGATGCCAGACGCCAGACAAACGTCAGACAGACGCCAGACGGACGCCAGACGTCAGACAGACGCCAGACGCCAGACGGACGCCAGACACCAGACAGACGCCAGACGGACGCCAGAAGGACGCCAGACGCCAGACAGAATCCAGACGGACGGCAGACGGACGCCAGACGCCAGACAGACGCCAGACGGACTCCAGACACCAGACAGACGCCAGACGGACGCCAGACGCCGGACAGACACCAGACGGACGCCAGACGGACGCCTGACGTCAGACAGACGCCAGACGGACGCCAGAAGCCAGACGGACGCCAGACACCAGACAGACGCCAGACAGACGCCAGACGGACGCCAGACGTCAGACAGACGCCAAACAGACGCCAGACGCCAGACGGACGTCAGACACCAGACAGACGCCGGACAGACGCCAGAAGGACGCCAGACAGAAGCCAGACGGACGCCAGACGGACGCCAGACGCCAGACAGGCGGCAGACGGACGCCAGACGCCAGAATAGACGCCAGACGGACGCCAGACACCAGACAGACGCCAGACGGACGCCAGACGCCAGACAGACGCCAGACAGCAGACAGACGCCAGACAGCAGACAGACGCCAGACGGACGCCACACACCAGACAGTCGCCAGACAGACGCCAGACGGACGCCAGACACCAGACAGACGCCAGACAGACGCCAGACGGACGCCAGACACCTGACAGACGCCAGACAGACGCCCGACGGATGCCAGACGCCAGACAGACTCCACACACCAGACAGACGCCAGACGGACGCCAGACACCAGACAGACGCTAGACAGACGCCAGACGGACTCCAGACACCAGTCGGACGCCAGCAGGCGCCAGACGGACGCCAGACACCAGACAGACGCCAGACGGACGCCAGACACCAGACAGAGGCAAGACAGACGCCAGACGGACGCCAGACGCCGGACAGACACCAGAAGGACGCCAGACGGACGCCAGACACCAGACAGACGCCAGACAGACGCCAGACGGACGCCAGACGTCAGACAGACGCCAGACAGACGCCAGACGCCAGACGGACGTCAGACACCAGACAGACGCCGGACAGACGCCAGACAGAAGCCAGACGGACGCCAGACGGACGCCAGACGCCAGACAGGCGGCAGACGGACGCCAGACGCCAGACAGACGCCAGACGGACGCCAGACACCAGACAGACGCCAGACGGACGCCAGACGCCAGATAGACGCCAGACAGCAGACAGACGCCAGACAGCAGACAGACGCCAGACGGACGCCACACACCAGACAGTCGCCAGACAGACGCCAGACGGACGCCAGACACCAGACAGACGCCAGACAGACGCCAGACGGACTCCAGACACCAGTCAGACGCCAGACGGACGCCAGACGCCAGACAGACGCCAGACGGACGCCAGACGCCAGACAGTCGCCAGACAGACGCCAGACGGACGCCAGACGCCGGTCAGACACCAGACGGACGCCAGACAGACGCCAGACGGACGCCAGATACCACACAGACGCCAGACAGACGCCAGACGGATGCCAGACGCCAGACAAACGTCAGACAGACGCCAGACGGACGCCAGACGTCAGACAGACGCCAGACGCCAGACGGACGCCAGACACCAGACAGACGCCAGACGGACGCCAGAAGGACGCCAGAAGGACGCCAGACAGAAGCCAGACGGACGGCAGATGGACGCCAGACGCCAGACAGACGCCAGACGGACTCCAGACACCAGACAGACGCCAGACGGACGCCAGACGCCTGACAGACACCAGACGGACGCCAGACGGACGCCTGACGTCAGACAGACGCCAGACGGACGCCAGAAGCCAGACGGACGCCAAGACACCAGACAGAAGCCGGATGGACGCCAGAAGGGCGCCAGACGCAAGACAGAAGCCAGACGGACGCCAGACGCCAGACAGACGGCGGACGGACGCCAGACGCCAGACAGACGCCAGACCGACGAAAGACGGACGCCAGACAGACGCAAGTCGGACGCCAGGCGGACGCCAGAAGGACGCCAGACGGACGCCAGACGCCAGGCAGACGCCAGAAACCAGACCGACGCCAGACGGACGCCAGAAGGACGCCAGACGGACGCCAGACACCGGACAGACGCCAGACGGACGCCAGAAGGACGCCAGACGCCAGACAGAAGCCAGACGGACGCCAGACGCCAGACAGACGCCAGACGGACGCCAGACGCCGGACAGACACCAGACGGACGCCAAACGCCAGACAGACGCCAGACGGACGCCAGACACCAGACAGACGCCAGACAGACGCCAGACGGATGCCAGACGCCAGGCAGACGCCAGACAGACGCCAGACAGACGCCAGACGCCAGACAGACGCCAGACGGACGCCAGACGCCGGACAGACACCAGACGGACGCCAGACATACGCCAGACGGACGCCAGATACCACACAGACGCCAGACAGACGCCAGACGGATGCCAGACGCCAGACAGACGTCAGACAGACGCCAGACGGACGCCAGACGTCAGACAGACGCCAGACGCCAGACGGACGCCAGACACCAGACAGACGCCAGACGGACGCCAGAAGGACGCCAGACGCAAGACAGAAGCCAGACGGACGCCAGACGGCAGACGGACGCCAGACGCCAGACAGACGCCCGACGGATGCCAGACGCCAGACAGACGCCACACTCCAGACAGACGCCAGAAGGACGCCAGACGGACGCCAGACGCCAGACTGACGCCAGACGGACGCCAGACGCCTGACAGTGACGACAGACACCAGACGGCAGACAGACGTCCGACAGACGCCAGACGGACGCCAGACACCAGAAAGACGCCAGACGGACGCCAGACGCCAGACAGACGTCAGACAGACGCCAGACGGACGCCAGACACCAGACAGACGCCAGGCGGACGCCAGAAGGACGCCAGACGGACGCCAGACGCCAGGCGGACGCCAGACACCAGACAGACGCCAGACGGACGCCAGAAGGACGCCAGACGGACGCCAGACACCGGACAGACGCCAGACGGACGCCAGAAGGACGCCAGACGCCAGACAGAAGCCAGACGGACGCCAGACGCCAGACAGACGCCAGACGCCGGACAGACTCCAGACGGACGCCAGACGCCAGACAGACGCCAGACAGACGCCAGACACCAGACAGACGCCAGACAGACGCCAGACGGATGCCAGACGCCAGGCAGACGCCAGACAGACGCCAGACAGACGCCAGACGGACGCCAGACGCCGGACAGACACCAGACGGACGCCAGACGGACGCCAGAAGGACGCCAGACGCCAGACAGAAGCCAGACGGACGCCAGACGGCAGACGGACGCCAGACGCCAGACAGACGCCAGACGGACGCCAGACACCAGACAGACGCCAGACGGACGCCAGACGCCGGACAGACACCAGACGGACGCCAGACGGACGCCAGACGTCAGACAGACGCCAGACGGACGCCAGAAGCCAGACGGACGCCAAGTCACCAGACAGACGTCGGACGGACGCCAGAAGGACGCCAGACGCAAGACAGAAGCCAGACAGACACCAGACGCCAGGCAGACGGTGGACGGACGCCAGACGCCAGACAGACGCAAGTCGGACGCCCGACTGACGCCAGACGGACGCCAGACGCCAGACAGACGCCAGACGGACGCCAGACGCCAGAGGGACGCCAGACAGACGCCAGACGGACGCCAGACACCAGACAGACGCCGGACGGACTCCAGACGCCGGACAGACACCAGACGGACGCCAGACGCTACTCCAAACACCGGAGACGCCAGACGGACGCTAGACGCCAGACAGACGTCAGACAGACTCCAGACGGACGCCAGACGGACGCCAGACGCCGGACAGACGCCAGACAGACGCCAGACGGACGCCAGATGCCAGACGGACGCCAGACACCAGACAGACGCCAGACGGACGCCAGAAGGACGCCAGACGGACGCCAGATGCCAGACGGACGGCAGACGCCAGACAGACGCCAGACGGACGCCAGACGGACGCCAGACCCCAGACAGACGCCGGACAGACACCAGACGGGCGCCAGACGCCAGACAGACGCCAGACGGACGCCAGACGCCAGACGGACGCCAGACGCTGGACAGACACCAAACGGACGCCAGACGGACGCCAGACGCCAGACAGACGTCAGACAGACGCCTGTCGGACGTCAGAAGGACGCCAGACGGACGCCAGACAGACGCCAGACGGACGCCAGACGCCAGACAGACGCCAGACAGCAGACAGACGCCAGACAGCAGACAGACGCCAGACGGACGCCACACACCAGACAGTCGCCAGACAGACGCCAGACGGACACCAGACACCAGACAGACGCCAGACAGACGCCAGACTGACGCCAGACACCTGACAGACTCCAGACAGACGCCCGACAGATGCCAGATGCCAGACAGACTCCACACACCAGACAGACGCCAGACGGACGCCAGACGGACGCCAGACGCCAGGCTGACGCCAGACAGACGCCCGACGGATGTCAGACGCCAGACAGACGCCACACTCCAGACAGACGTCAGAAGGACGCCAGACGGACGCCAGACGCCAGACTGACGCCAGACGGACGCCAGACGGACGCCAGACGCCTGACAGTGACGAGAGACGCCAGACGGCAGACAGACGTCCGACAGACGCCAGACGGACGCCAGACACCAGAGAGACGCCAGACAGACGCCAGACGCCAGACGGACGCCAGACACCAGACAGACGCCGGACAGACGCCAGACGGGCGCCAGACGGACGCCAGACACCAGACAGACGCCAGACGGACGCCAGACGCCGGACTGACCCCCGACGGACGCCAGACAGACGCCAGACACCAGACAAACACCTGACAGACGCCAGACAGACGCCCGACGGATGCCAGACGCCAGACAGACGCCACACACCAGACAGACGCCAGACGGAAGCCAGACTGACGCCAGACTGACGCCAGACGGACGCCAGACGCCAGACAGACGCCAGACGCCAGACAGACGCCAGAAGGACGCCAGACGGACGCCAGACGCCAGACGGACGCCAGACGCCAGACAGACGCCAGACGGACGTCAGAAGGACGCCAGACGGACGCCAGACAGACGCCAGACGGACGGCAGACGCCAGACAGACACCAGACGGACGCCAGACAGACGCCAGACGGACGCCAGACACCAGACAGACGCCAGACGGACGCCAGACGCCAGAGAGACGTCAGACAGATTCCAGACGGACGCCAGACGGACGACAGACGCCGGACTGACGCCAGACAGACGCCAGACGGACGCCAGACGGACGCCAGACGCCAGACGGACGCCAGACGCCGGACAGACACCAGACGGACGCCAGAGGCTACTCCAAACACCAGACAGACGCCAGACGGACGCCAGACGCCAGACAGACGTCAGATTCCGGACGGGCGAAGGACGCCGGACAGACACCAGACGGACGCCAGACGGACGGCAGAAACCAGACTGTCGCCAGACGCCAGAAGGACGCCAGACGGACGCCAGACGCCAGGCAGACGCCAGAAACCAGACCGACGCCAGACGGACGCCAGAAGGACGCCAGACGGACGCCAGACACCGGACAGACGCCAGACGGACGCCAGAAGGACGCCAGACGCCAGACAGAAGCCAGACGGACGCCAGACGCCAGACAGACGCCAGACGGACGCCAGACACCAGTCAGACGCCAGACGGACGCCAGACGCCAGACAGACGCCAGACGGACGCCAGACGCCAGACAGTCGCCAGACAGACGCCAGACGCCGGACAGACACCAGACGGACGCCAGACAGACGCCAGACGGACGCCAGATACCACACAGACGCCAGACAGACGCCAGACGGATGCCAGACGCCAGACAAACGTCAGACAGACGCCAGACGGACGCCAGACGTCAGACAGACGCCAGACGCCAGACGGACGCCAGACACCAGACAGACGCCAGACGGACGCCAGAAGGACGCCAGACGCCAGACAGAAGCCAGACGGACGTCAGACGGACGCCAGACGCCAGAAAGACGCCAGACGGACTCCAGACACCAGACAGACGCCAGACGGACGCCAGACGCCGGACAGACACCAGACGGACGCCAGACGGACGCCTGACGTCAGACAGACGCCAGACGGACGCCAGAAGCCAGACGGACGCCAAGACACCAGACAGACGCCGGATGGACGCCAGAAGGGCGCCAGACGCAAGACAGAAGCCAGACGGACGCCAGACGCCAGACAGACGGCGGACGGACGCCAGACGCCAGACAGACGCCAGACCGACGAAAGACGGACGCCAGACAGACGCAAGTCGGACGCCAGGCGGACGCCAGAAGGACGCCAGAAGGACGCCAGACGCCAGGCAGACGCCAGAAACCAGACCGACGCCAGACGGACGCCAGAAGGACGCCAGATGGACGCCAGACACCGGACAGACGCCAGACGGACGCCAGAAGGACGCCAGACGCCAGACAGAAGCCAGACGGACGCCAGACGCCAGACAGACGCCAGACGGACGCCAGACACCAGTCAGACGCCAGACGGACGCCAGACGCCAGACAGACGCCAGACGGACGCCAGACGCCAGACAGTCGCCAGACAGACGCCAGACGGACGCCAGACGCCGGACAGACACCAGACGGACGCCAGACAGACGCCAGACGGACGCCAGATACCACACAGACGCCAGACAGACGCCAGACGGATGCCAGACGCCAGACAAACGTCAGACAGACGCCAGACGGACGCCAGACGTCAGACAGACGCCAGACGCCAGACGGACGCCAGACACCAGACAGACGCCAGACGGACGCCAGAAGGACGCCAGACGCCAGACAGAAGCCAGACGGACGGCAGACGGACGCCAGACGCCAGACAGACGCCAGACGGACTCCAGACACCAGACAGACGCCAGACGGACGCCAGACGCCGGACAGACACCAGACGGACGCCAGACGGACGCCTGACGTCAGACAGACGCCAGACGGACGCCAGAAGCCAGACGGACGCCAAGACACCAGACAGACGCCGGATGGACGCCAGAAGGGCGCCAGACGCAAGACAGAAGCCAGACGGACGCCAGACGCCAGACAGACGGCGGACGGACGCCAGACGCCAGACAGACGCCAGACCGACGAAAGACGGACGCCAGACAGACGCAAGTCGGACGCCAGGCGGACGCCAGAAGGACGCCAGACGGACGCCAGACGCCAGGCAGACGCCAGAAACCAGACCGACGCCAGACGGACGCCAGAAGGACGCCAGACGGACGCCAGACACCGGACAGACGCCAGACGGACGCCAGAAGGACGCCAGACGCCAGACAGAAGCCAGACGGACGCCAGACGCCAGACAGACGCCAGACGGACGCCAGACGCCGGACAGACACCAGACGGACGCCAAACGCCAGACAGACGCCAGACGGACGCCAGACACCAGACAGACGCCAGACAGACGCCAGACGGATGCCAGACGCCAGGCAGACGCCAGACAGACGCCAGACAGACGCCAGACGCCAGACAGACGCCAGACGGACGCCAGACGCCGGACAGACACCAGACGGACGCCAGACATACGCCAGACGGACGCCAGATACCACACAGACGCCAGACAGACGCCAGACGGATGCCAGACGCCAGACAGACGTCAGACAGACGCCAGACGGACGCCAGACGTCAGACAGACGCCAGACGCCAGACGGACGCCAGACACCAGACAGACGCCAGACGGACGCCAGAAGGACGCCAGACGCAAGACAGAAGCCAGACGGACGCCAGACGGCAGACGGACGCCAGACGCCAGACAGACGCCAGACGGACGCCAGACACCAGACAGACGCCAGACACCTGACAGACGCCAGACAGACGCCCGACGGATGCCAGACGCCAGACAGACGCCACACTCCAGACAGACGCCAGAAGGACGCCAGACGGACGCCAGACGCCAGACTGACGCCAGACGGACGCCAGACGCCTGACAGTGACGACAGACACCAGACGGCAGACAGACGTCCGACAGACGCCAGACGGACGCCAGACACCAGAGAGACGCCAGACGGACGCCAGACGCCAGACAGACGTCAGACAGACGCCAGACGGACGCCAGACACCAGACAGACGCCAGGCGGACGCCAGAAGGACGCCAGACGGACGCCAGACGCCAGGCGGACGCCAGACACCAGACAGACGCCAGACGGACGCCAGAAGGACGCCAGACGGACGCCAGACACCGGACAGACGCCAGAAGGACGCCAGACGCCAGACAGAAGCCAGACGGACGCCAGACGCCAGACAGACGCCAGACGCCGGACAGACTCCAGACGGACGCCAGACAGACGCCAGACAGACGCCAGACACCAGACAGACGCCAGACAGACGCCAGACGGATGCCAGACGCCAGGCAGACGCCAGACAGACGCCAGACAGACGCCAGACGGACGCCAGACGCCGGACAGACACCAGACGGACGCCAGACGGACGCCAGAAGGACGCCAGACGCCAGACAGAAGCCAGACGGACGCCAGACGGCAGACGGACGCCAGACAGACGCCAGACGGACGCCAGACACCAGACAGACGCCAGACGGACGCCAGACGCCGGACAGACACCAGACGGACGCCAGACGGACGCCAGACGTCAGACAGACGCCAGACGGACGCCAGAAGCCAGACGGACGCCAAGACACCAGACAGACGCCGGACGGACGCCAGAAGGACGCCAGACGCAAGACAGAAGCCAGACGGACACCAGACGCCAGGCAGACGGTGGACGGACGCCAGACGCCAGACAGACGCCAGACCGACGAAAGAAGGACGCCAGACGCCAGACAGACGCAAGTCGGACGCCCGACTGACGCCAGACGGACGCCAGACGCCAGACAGACGCCAGACGGACGCCAGACGCCAGAGGGACGCCAGACAGACGCCAGACGGACGCCAGACACCAGACAGACGCCGGACGGACGCCAGACGCCGGACAGACACCAGACGGACGCCAGACGCTACTCCAAACACCGGAGACGCCAGACGGACGCTAGACGCCAGACAGACGTCAGACAGACTCCAGACGGACGCCAGACGGACGCCAGACGCCGGACAGACGCCAGACAGACGCCAGACGGACGCCAGATGCCAGACGGACGCCAGACACCAGACAGACGCCAGACGGACGCCAGAAGGACGCCAGACGGACGCCAGATGCCAGACGGACGGCAGACGCCAGACAGACGCCAGACGGACGCCAGACGGACGCCAGACCCCAGACAGACGCCGGACAGACACCAGACGGGCGCCAGACGCCAGACAGACGCCAGACGGACGCCAGACGCCAGACGGACGCCAGACGCTGGACAGACACCAAACGGACGCCAGACGGACGCCAGACGCCAGACAGACGTCAGACAGACGCCTGTCGGACGTCAGAAGGACGCCAGACGGACGCCAGACAGACGCCAGACGGACGCCAGACGCCAGACAGACGCCAGACAGCAGACAGACGCCAGACAGCAGACAGACGCCAGACGGACGCCACACACCAGACAGTCGCCAGACAGACGCCAGACGGACACCAGACACCAGACAGACGCCAGACAGACGCCAGACGGACGCCAGACACCTGACAGACTCCAGACAGACGCCCGACAGATGCCAGATGCCAGACAGACTCCACACACCAGACAGACGCCAGACGGACGCCAGACGGACGCCAGACGCCAGGCTGACGCCAGACAGACGCCCGACGGATGTCAGACGCCAGACAGACGCCACACTCCAGACAGACGTCAGAAGGACGCCAGACGGACGCCAGACGCCAGACTGACGCCAGACGGACGCCAGACGGACGCCAGACGCCTGACAGTGACGAGACGCCAGACGGCAGACAGACGTCCGACAGACGCCAGACGGACGCCAGACACCAGAGAGACGCCAGACAGACGCCAGACGCCAGACGGACGCCAGACACCAGACAGACGCCGGACAGACGCCAGACGGGCGCCAGACGGACGCCAGACACCAGACAGACGCCAGACGGACGCCAGAAGGACGCCAGACGGACGCCAGACACCGGACAGACGCCAGACGGACGCCAGAAGGACGCCAGACGCCAGACAGAAGCCAGACGGACGCCAGACGCCAGACAGACGCCAGACGGACGCCAGACGCCGGACAGACACCAGACGGACGCCAAACGCCAGACAGACGCCAGACGGACGCCAGACACCAGACAGACGCCAGACAGACGCCAGACGGATGCCAGACGCCAGGCAGACGCCAGACAGACGCCAGACAGACGCCAGACGCCAGACAGACGCCAGACGGACGCCAGACGCCGGACAGACACCAGACGGACGCCAGACATACGCCAGACGGACGCCAGATACCACACAGACGCCAGACAGACGCCAGACGGATGCCAGACGCCAGACAGACGTCAGACAGACGCCAGACGGACGCCAGACGTCAGACAGACGCCAGACGCCAGACGGACGCCAGACACCAGACAGACGCCAGACGGACGCCAGAAGGACGCCAGACGCAAGACAGAAGCCAGACGGACGCCAGACGGCAGACGGACGCCAGACGCCAGACAGACGCCAGACGGACGCCAGACACCAGACAGACGCCAGACACCTGACAGACGCCAGACAGACGCCCGACGGATGCCAGACGCCAGACAGACGCCACACTCCAGACAGACGCCAGAAGGACGCCAGACGGACGCCAGACGCCAGACTGACGCCAGACGGACGCCAGACGCCTGACAGTGACGACAGACACCAGACGGCAGACAGACGTCCGACAGACGCCAGACGGACGCCAGACACCAGAGAGACGCCAGACGGACGCCAGACGCCAGACAGACGTCAGACAGACGCCAGACGGACGCCAGACACCAGACAGACGCCAGGCGGACGCCAGAAGGACGCCAGACGGACGCCAGACGCCAGGCGGACGCCAGACACCAGACAGACGCCAGACGGACGCCAGAAGGACGCCAGACGGACGCCAGACACCGGACAGACGCCAGAAGGACGCCAGACGCCAGACAGAAGCCAGACGGACGCCAGACGCCAGACAGACGCCAGACGCCGGACAGACTCCAGACGGACGCCAGACAGACGCCAGACAGACGCCAGACACCAGACAGACGCCAGACAGACGCCAGACGGATGCCAGACGCCAGGCAGACGCCAGACAGACGCCAGACAGACGCCAGACGGACGCCAGACGCCGGACAGACACCAGACGGACGCCAGACGGACGCCAGAAGGACGCCAGACGCCAGACAGAAGCCAGACGGACGCCAGACGGCAGACGGACGCCAGACAGACGCCAGACGGACGCCAGACACCAGACAGACGCCAGACGGACGCCAGACGCCGGACAGACACCAGACGGACGCCAGACGGACGCCAGACGTCAGACAGACGCCAGACGGACGCCAGAAGCCAGACGGACGCCAAGACACCAGACAGACGCCGGACGGACGCCAGAAGGACGCCAGACGCAAGACAGAAGCCAGACGGACACCAGACGCCAGGCAGACGGTGGACGGACGCCAGACGCCAGACAGACGCCAGACCGACGAAAGAAGGACGCCAGACGCCAGACAGACGCAAGTCGGACGCCCGACTGACGCCAGACGGACGCCAGACGCCAGACAGACGCCAGACGGACGCCAGACGCCAGAGGGACGCCAGACAGACGCCAGACGGACGCCAGACACCAGACAGACGCCGGACGGACGCCAGACGCCGGACAGACACCAGACGGACGCCAGACGCTACTCCAAACACCGGAGACGCCAGACGGACGCTAGACGCCAGACAGACGTCAGACAGACTCCAGACGGACGCCAGACGGACGCCAGACGCCGGACAGACGCCAGACAGACGCCAGACGGACGCCAGATGCCAGACGGACGCCAGACACCAGACAGACGCCAGACGGACGCCAGAAGGACGCCAGACGGACGCCAGATGCCAGACGGACGGCAGACGCCAGACAGACGCCAGACGGACGCCAGACGGACGCCAGACCCCAGACAGACGCCGGACAGACACCAGACGGGCGCCAGACGCCAGACAGACGCCAGACGGACGCCAGACGCCAGACGGACGCCAGACGCTGGACAGACACCAAACGGACGCCAGACGGACGCCAGACGCCAGACAGACGTCAGACAGACGCCTGTCGGACGTCAGAAGGACGCCAGACGGACGCCAGACAGACGCCAGACGGACGCCAGACGCCAGACAGACGCCAGACAGCAGACAGACGCCAGACAGCAGACAGACGCCAGACGGACGCCACACACCAGACAGTCGCCAGACAGACGCCAGACGGACACCAGACACCAGACAGACGCCAGACAGACGCCAGACGGACGCCAGACACCTGACAGACTCCAGACAGACGCCCGACAGATGCCAGATGCCAGACAGACTCCACACACCAGACAGACGCCAGACGGACGCCAGACGGACGCCAGACGCCAGGCTGACGCCAGACAGACGCCCGACGGATGTCAGACGCCAGACAGACGCCACACTCCAGACAGACGTCAGAAGGACGCCAGACGGACGCCAGACGCCAGACTGACGCCAGACGGACGCCAGACGGACGCCAGACGCCTGACAGTGACGAGACGCCAGACGGCAGACAGACGTCCGACAGACGCCAGACGGACGCCAGACACCAGAGAGACGCCAGACAGACGCCAGACGCCAGACGGACGCCAGACACCAGACAGACGCCGGACAGACGCCAGACGGGCGCCAGACGGACGCCAGACACCAGACAGACGCCAGACGGACGCCAGACGCCGGACTGACCCCCGACGGACGCCAGACAGACGCCAGACACCAGACAAACACCTGACAGACGCCAGACAGACGCCCGACGGATGCCAGACGCCAGACAGACGCCACACACCAGACAGACGCCAGACGGAAGCCAGACTGACGCCAGACTGACGCCAGACGGACGCCAGACGCCAGACAGACGCCAGACGCCAGACAGACGCCAGAAGGACGCCAGACGGACGCCAGACGCCAGACGGACGCCAGACGCCAGACAGACGCCAGACGGACGTCAGAAGGACGCCAGACGGACGCCAGACAGACGCCAGACGGACGGCAGACGCCAGACAGACACCAGACGGACGCCAGACAGACGCCAGACGGACGCCAGACACCAGACAGACGCCAGACGGACGCCAGACGCCAGAGAGACGTCAGACAGATTCCAGACGGACGCCAGACGGACGACAGACGCCGGACTGACGCCAGACAGACGCCAGACGGACGCCAGACGGACGCCAGACGCCAGACGGACGCCAGACGCCGGACAGACACCAGACGGACGCCAGAGGCTACTCCAAACACCAGACAGACGCCAGACGGACGCCAGACGCCAGACAGACGTCAGATTCCGGACGGGCGAAGGACGCCGGACAGACACCAGACGGACGCCAGACGGACGGCAGAAACCAGACTGTCGCCAGACGCCAGAAGGACGCCAGACGGACGCCAGACGCCAGGCAGACGCCAGAAACCAGACCGACGCCAGACGGACGCCAGAAGGACGCCAGACGGACGCCAGACACCGGACAGACGCCAGACGGACGCCAGAAGGACGCCAGACGCCAGACAGAAGCCAGACGGACGCCAGACGCCAGACAGACGCCAGACGGACGCCAGACACCAGTCAGACGCCAGACGGACGCCAGACGCCAGACAGACGCCAGACGGACGCCAGACGCCAGACAGTCGCCAGACAGACGCCAGACGCCGGACAGACACCAGACGGACGCCAGACAGACGCCAGACGGACGCCAGATACCACACAGACGCCAGACAGACGCCAGACGGATGCCAGACGCCAGACAAACGTCAGACAGACGCCAGACGGACGCCAGACGTCAGACAGACGCCAGACGCCAGACGGACGCCAGACACCAGACAGACGCCAGACGGACGCCAGAAGGACGCCAGACGCCAGACAGAAGCCAGACGGACGTCAGACGGACGCCAGACGCCAGAAAGACGCCAGACGGACTCCAGACACCAGACAGACGCCAGACGGACGCCAGACGCCGGACAGACACCAGACGGACGCCAGACGGACGCCTGACGTCAGACAGACGCCAGACGGACGCCAGAAGCCAGACGGACGCCAAGACACCAGACAGACGCCGGATGGACGCCAGAAGGGCGCCAGACGCAAGACAGAAGCCAGACGGACGCCAGACGCCAGACAGACGGCGGACGGACGCCAGACGCCAGACAGACGCCAGACCGACGAAAGACGGACGCCAGACAGACGCAAGTCGGACGCCAGGCGGACGCCAGAAGGACGCCAGAAGGACGCCAGACGCCAGGCAGACGCCAGAAACCAGACCGACGCCAGACGGACGCCAGAAGGACGCCAGATGGACGCCAGACACCGGACAGACGCCAGACGGACGCCAGAAGGACGCCAGACGCCAGACAGAAGCCAGACGGACGCCAGACGCCAGACAGACGCCAGACGGACGCCAGACACCAGTCAGACGCCAGACGGACGCCAGACGCCAGACAGACGCCAGACGGACGCCAGACGCCAGACAGTCGCCAGACAGACGCCAGACGGACGCCAGACGCCGGACAGACACCAGACGGACGCCAGACAGACGCCAGACGGACGCCAGATACCACACAGACGCCAGACAGACGCCAGACGGATGCCAGACGCCAGACAAACGTCAGACAGACGCCAGACGGACGCCAGACGTCAGACAGACGCCAGACGCCAGACGGACGCCAGACACCAGACAGACGCCAGACGGACGCCAGAAGGACGCCAGACGCCAGACAGAAGCCAGACGGACGGCAGACGGACGCCAGACGCCAGACAGACGCCAGACGGACTCCAGACACCAGACAGACGCCAGACGGACGCCAGACGCCGGACAGACACCAGACGGACGCCAGACGGACGCCTGACGTCAGACAGACGCCAGACGGACGCCAGAAGCCAGACGGACGCCAAGACACCAGACAGACGCCGGATGGACGCCAGAAGGGCGCCAGACGCAAGACAGAAGCCAGACGGACGCCAGACGCCAGACAGACGGCGGACGGACGCCAGACGCCAGACAGACGCCAGACCGACGAAAGACGGACGCCAGACAGACGCAAGTCGGACGCCAGAAGGACGCCAGACGGACGCCAGACGCCAGGCAGACGCCAGAAACCAGACCGACGCCAGACGGACGCCAGAAGGACGCCAGACGGACGCCAGACACCGGACAGACGCCAGAAGGACGCCAGACGCCAGACAGAAGCCAGACGGACGCCAGACGCCAGACAGACGCCAGACGGACGCCAGACGCCGGACAGACACCAGACGGACGCCAAACGCCAGACAGACGCCAGACGGACGCCAGACACCAGACAGACGCCAGACAGACGCCAGACGGATGCCAGACGCCAGGCAGACGCCAGACAGACGCCAGACAGACGCCAGACGCCAGACAGACGCCAGACGGACGCCAGACGCCGGACAGACACCAGACGGACGCCAGACATACGCCAGACGGACGCCAAATACCACACAGACGCCAGACAGACGCCAGACGGATGCCAGACGCCAGACAGACGTCAGACAGACGCCAGACGGACGCCAGACGTCAGACAGACGCCAGACGCCAGACGGACGCCAGACACCAGACAGACGCCAGACGGACGCCAGAAGGACGCCAGACGCAAGACAGAAGCCAGACGGACGCCAGACGGCAGACGGACGCCAGACGCCAGACAGACGCCAGACGGACGCCAGACACCAGACAGACGCCAGACACCTGACAGACGCCAGACAGACGCCCGACGGATGCCAGACGCCAGACAGACGCCACACTCCAGACAGACGCCAGAAGGACGCCAGACGGACGCCAGACGCCAGACTGACGCCAGACGGACGCCAGACGCCTGACAGTGACGACAGACACCAGACGGCAGACAGACGTCCGACAGACGCCAGACGGACGCCAGACACCAGAGAGACGCCAGACGGACGCCAGACGCCAGACAGACGTCAGACAGACGCCAGACGGACGCCAGACACCAGACAGACGCCAGGCGGACGCCAGAAGGACGCCAGACGGACGCCAGACGCCAGGCGGACGCCAGACCCAAACAGACGCCAGACGGACGCCAGAAGGACGCCAGACGGACGCCAGACACCGGACAGACGCCAGAAGGACGCCAGACGCCAGACAGAAGCCAGACGGACGCCAGACGCCAGACAGACGCCAGACGCCGGACAGACTCCAGACGGACGCCAGACGCCAGACAGACGCCAGACACCAGACAGACGCCAGACAGACGCCAGACGGATGCCAGACGCCAGGCAGACGCCAGACAGACGCCAGACAGACGCCAGACGGACGCCAGACGCCGGACAGACACCAGACGGACGCCAGACGGACGCCAGAAGGACGCCAGACGCCAGACAGAAGCCAGACGGACGCCAGACGGCAGACGGACGCCAGACAGACGCCAGACGGACGCCAGACACCAGACAGACGCCAGACGGACGCCAGACGCCGGACAGACACCAGACGGACGCCAGACGGACGCCAGACGTCAGACAGACGCCAGACGGACGCCAGAAGCCAGACGGACGCCAAGACACCAGACAGACGCCGGACGGACGCCAGAAGGACGCCAGACGCAAGACAGAAGCCAGACGGACACCAGACGCCAGGCAGACGGTGGACGGACGCCAGACGCCAGACAGACGCCAGACCGACGAAAGAAGGACGCCAGACGCCAGACAGACGCAAGTCGGACGCCCGACTGACGCCAGACGGACGCCAGACGCCAGACAGACGCCAGACGGACGCCAGACGCCAGAGGGACGCCAGACAGACGCCAGACGGACGCCAGACACCAGACAGACGCCGGACGGACGCCAGACGCCGGACAGACACCAGACGGACGCCAGACGCTACTCCAAACACCGGAGACGCCAGACGGACGCTAGACGCCAGACAGACGTCAGACAGACTCCAGACGGACGCCAGACGGACGCCAGACGCCGGACAGACGCCAGACAGACGCCAGACGGACGCCAGATGCCAGACGGACGCCAGACACCAGACAGACGCCAGACGGACGCCAGAAGGACGCCAGACGGACGCCAGATGCCAGACGGACGGCAGACGCCAGACGGACGCCAGACGGACGCCAGACCCCAGACAGACGCCGGACAGACACCAGACGGGCGCCAGACGCCAGACAGACGCCAGACGGACGCCAGACGCCAGACGGACGCCAGACGCTGGACAGACACCAAACGGACGCCAGACGGACGCCAGACGCCAGACAGACGTCAGACAGACGCCTGTCGGACGCCAGACACCAGAGACGCCAGACGGACGCCAGACAGACGTCAGACAGACGCCAGACGGGCGCCAGACGCCAGACAGACGCCAGACGGACGCCAGACACCAGACAGACGCCAGACAGACGCCAGACGCCAGACCGACGCCAGACGGACGCCAGATGCCAGACAGACGCCAGACGGACGCCAGACACCAGACAGACGCCAGACGGACGCCAGACGCCGGACAGACACCAGATGGATGCCAGACACCAGACAGACGCCAGACGGACGCCAGGCGCCAGGCAGACGTCAGACAGACGCCAGACGGACGCCAGACACCAGACAGACGCCAGACGGGCGTCAGAAGGACGCCAGACACCAGACAGATGCCAGACGGACGCTAGACGCCGGACAGACACCAGACGGACGCCAGACGTCAGACAGACGCCAGACGGACGCCAGAAGCCAGACGGACGCCAAGACACCAGACAGACGCCGGACGGACGCCAGAAGGACGCCAGACGCAAGACAGAAGCCACACGGACGCCAGACGGACGCCAGACGGACGCCAGACGCCAGACAGACGGCGGACAGACGCCAGACGCCAGACAGACGCCAGACGGACGAAAGACGGACGCCAGACGCCAGTTGGACGCCAGACGGACGCCAGACAGACGCCAGACGGACGCCAGACGCCAGACAGATGCCAGTCGGACGCCAGACGCCAGACGGACGCCAGATAGATGCCAGACGGACGCCAGACTCCAGGCAGACGCCAGACGGACGCCAGACGCCGGACAGTCACCAGACGGACGCCAGACGCTACTCCAAACACCAGACAGATGCCAGACGCCAGACAGACGTCAGACAGATTCCGGACGGACGCCAGACGCCGGACAGACACCAGACGGACGCCAGACGGATGCCAGACACCAGACAGACGCCAGACGGACTCCAGACACCAGTCAGACGCCAGACGGACGCCAGACGCCAGACAGACGCCAGACGGACGCCAGACGCCAGACAGACGCCAGACGGACGCCAGACGCCAGTCAGACGCCAGACGGACGCCAGACGCCAGACAGACGCCAGACGGACGCCAGACGCCAGACAGACGCCAAACACCAGACAGACGCCAGACGGACGCCAGACAGACGCCGGACAGACGCCAGACGGGCGCCAGACGCCAGACAGACGCCGGACAGACGCCAGACCGACGCCAGACACCAGACAGACGCCAGCAGGCGCCAGACGGACGCCAGACACCAGAGATGCCAGACGGACGCCAGACGCCAGACGGACGCCAGACACCAGACAGACGTCAGACAGACGCCAGACGGACGCCAGACACCAGACAGACGCCAGACGGACGCCAGACAGACGCCAGAGAGCAGACAGACGCCAGGCGGACGCCACACACCAGACAGACGCCAGACGGACGCCAGACACCTGACAGACGCCAGACAGACGCCCGACGGATGCCAGACGCCAGACAGACGCCACACACCAGGCAGACGCCAGGACGCCAGACGGACGCCAGACTGACGCCAGACGCCTGACAGACACCAGACGGACGCCAGACGCCAGACACCAGCCAGACACCCGACACCAGACACCAGCCACCAGACACCAGTGTTTGCATTTACTGTGGGTAAGGATTTAAATGCACGTGACTAGAATCATAGAACCCTACAGTGCAGAAAGAGGGCCTTCAACCCATTGAGTCTGCACTGAACACAATCCCACCTGGGCCTTTTACCCAGTAATGCTTCTAACCTACGCATCTGAGGACACTAAGGGGCAATTTTTTAGTACAGTTAATCCACCTAACCCACACATCTTTAGACCGTGGGAGGAAACCCACAGAGACACAAGGAGATTGTGCAAACTCCCCACAGACAGCGACCTGAACTCAGGCCCCTGGAGCTGTGAAGCAGCAGCACTAATCACTGTGCCAATTAGAGAATAGGAACTTAAGCGTAGATTCAAACAGGGGACAAGCAGAGCTGGGAATGGAAGGCAGGAAACTAGCGAGCAAGTGTGGAGAACAGAGTAAACAAAGTTGTTCTGTTATTTATAGGTTTTAATTCAATGCAAGGAGTCTGGCTAATAAGACTGATGTACTTGTAAAGACTTGCATTCCAACCATTATCTTGCACTTGTGTCTTTGCCCATATATACCATGTTTGTGAACCCACCTCTCCACTCACTCACTCGACAAAAGGGCAGCTCTCCAAACGCTCTTGATTCCTAATAAACCTGTTGGACTTTAAGCTGGTGCTATAGGACTGCTTACTGTGCCCACCCCAATCCAACACCGACATCTCCACATCAAACAACAGCTGTGAAGTGAATTTGTACTGGATCATTCCTTTTTGGCTGGCGTGCACCCAGTGGGCCAAATGGTCGTCTCCTGTGTTTCTAAGTAAAAATGGCTAAGAAATCTAGTCATTGACCTGGAGTCTTAAGTTTACCTTTGAGCTCAGGAGGTAATTGTAACTACATGGATTTGCCCCTTGAGCACACTGACCTCAAAGAGAAGGGCGAGGTTACCAATTCATTTTAACTGTTCTCCAAACGTGAGATGTATCACGAGATCTACAATAAATGGAAGCCAACATCCTTGATTCATGTGGACCGACACGTCTTTATTGAGAATTTATTGTACATCGGCACAAGGTTACTGATAATCACAAAAACGGAACATTGTTCTTTCGGAATAAACAAAGATGTAAATACAGTCGATTCACTTTGAACTTTCCATATACCACTCATTTTGTACATAATTTTAACACAGTATAAACACCACTATTACTGTACTATATGACTGAACTTCAATGAAGAAAGCTTGACTATAAAATGCACCATTTTGCTTCACTGGAATCCAACTTTGGGGTTTAAATTGTTTCACATAATTTTCCACTCATCGGGTGACAATTTGGTTGTGTTCTTTTCAAAAGGAAAAAGATCTGAGTTGAATTTTTTTTCCCCCCCACTATCCAATTCTCAGCAGGAGCATTCTGCAGATTTTCAGTTGGACAGAGGGTGATACTTTGCAAAATTGTAACTTCGATTTAAATGTTTGAAGAGAGAAATCCTTAATTTATTTCAAAAACAACTTTAAAACAACAGATGGCACAATACAAGTTTCAAAAACTGAAGCTACAAGGTTGTTCATGGCAACGTGACCATTTTGTGCATCGCTGCTGTTTGAGAATGCAAGGATATTTAAAGTTTGGACTCAGCCATAAGTGGATTCTAATGCAAAATATCAACAAGTGTACAAGTTTGGCAACAACACTTCATAGTGACCTGTGTCAGCTATCTACACAAGAAACATAACAAAAATAGTTCAGAGAATGCTGTACAAAAACACATTGTACCTAAAAAAGCACAACTGTACAAATGAGAGGTCAAGGGAAGCAAAAAACCCTCCTATTGTTACAATTATCCAGTTGGTAGTTCTGCATCCACAGTGACCCTGTCCACAGGATAAGTGTAACACAGCAGAACTTTTACCCACAAGAATTTGTCCACTATAAACACTTTTTTTATGTGGACTTTCAGTCAAAAGGTGCCCCTTGGCGCATGGATTCTTTTTGGCACTGCGGTAAACCACTTAGACAAAATCTAATGACAAGCAAAAGAAACTTCAAGTAGCCATCAACAACTTGCACTTATATAGCACTTCCAGTATATGGTCAAAGGCGCTTTGCAGAACAGAAGGCAGAGGGGAAAGGGGAGGGTTGGGGGGGGAGGGTGGGGGGGAAGGGGGATGAAATAAGACATTGGACAACAGTAAAAAAACAAATCAATGGAAGGCATCAGGAAGTTCAATTTTCAGAGTTTTCAGAAAGTGGGAAGAATTAAGGACTTTCAGAATTCCACCATTGATGGTGCAGTACACAGAATGTCAAGAGCGGAAAAGCCAGACTGTAGAGCTGGGGAATCTGTAAACAAGGATAAAGATTTTGAAATTCAATGTACGTAGGACATGAGTTCAGTGGTGGGAGAGCAGAATTAAATCTTCACAGGGCATCAATTCAAATGTGACTCACTAGTGTCCAAAGGTGTACAGGTTTGGTGAATTGGCCATGCTAAATTGCCCCTTAGTACCCAAAGATGTCTAAGTTTGATGGATCAGCCATGGTAAATGTGCGGGGTTACTGGGATGGGACAGATGAGAAGGCCTGGGTAAGATACTTAGACTAAGTGAGTCAGTGCAGACTAGATGGGCTGAATGGCCTCTCCTGCACTGTCGGGATTCTACGATGATTCTCCTACGATGAATCTCAAGTCAAAGAACAAAGTCAGGCCGGAATCAAACCCAGGTCCCTGGCGCTATGAGGTGGCAGTGCCAACCATTGTGCCTCTGTACCGCTCTAGGTCACGTTGCACCAGGAACGTTATTGACTGACAGAGATATCAGTCTACTACCTCTGCGTATGGTGAAAGAAATAATCTATTGAAAAACCCCACAGGTTTACATGAGGAAATAAAATTAAGGAATAAACGCTGTGTCACGATAATAACCACTATTCATTTCAAATCACACCGTGATGTTAATCTGCTGCTTTGTTTCAGCTAAAACTGTACAAATTGTAACTGGCACCTTCCACCTGCAGTCTATAAATGGTTTTGTATACAAGCGGGTTTCGATGTCAGCTTCTTAGCAAACTTTCCCCTGACTTCACGCTCGCTGGCATTCTGCTTGACTAATCTTCTCCACTGCTATTTCTGGAGACTGTTTCTCCCCTGGTTTCTGAAAGTACAACTGAAACTACAAAAATGGGATGTAATTACAGGCAAACAGCTCGCTGCACTTCGAGCAGAAGCAGTTAGTTTCTGTTCATCGGGACCGCTTCATTTTCCTCAGTTGAGCAGCGTTGAAATGGAAGAATATCAAAGAACAGAAGATTTAATAAATTTGGAAGTGAAAGCGACCAGCGTAAAATGTGGATTATTCACAATTCAATCGTGACATCAAGGCTGAGGAGTCACGGAAATGCACAGAAAAAAGCCCTTTGGGTCCAACTCATCCGTGCCAACCAGGTTTCCTAAATTGATCTAGGCCCATTTTCCTGCATTTGGCCCATTTCCCTCTAAACCTTTCCCAGCCACGTACCTGTCCAAATGTCTTTTAAATCATAGAATTCCTACAGAAAGAGGCCATTTAACCCATCGAGCCTGCACCAAAAACTATCCCACCCAGGCCCTATTGCCGTAACCTCATGTAGTTACCCTGCTAATCCCCCGACACTAAGGATCAATTTATCGTGGCCGTCCACCTATCCCGCATATCTTTGGATAGTGGGAGGAAACCGGGACGCCTGGAGGAAACCCATGCAGACACGGGATGAATGTGCAGTCTTCACGTCTGGAATCTAACCCGGGTCCCTGGCGCCGTGAGGCAGCAGTGCTAACCAATGTGCCAAAGTGATGCCCCAAGTTCTAAAAGCTCCCCTCAGAGAAACTCAGCCATTCACACCCCAACACTGCTGCCAGAGAGGACAGAGAATTTGGCGTTCAGCTAAATCTCCTTTTATTGCAGCAGGACCGGAGAATCCTATCAGCACGAACAGCTGGAGAATCCCACCCATCGTCCCACTTAAATATAAATTATTTGTGCAGCAGCATCTGGAATACCTTATCCAGGGTGAGATTGGAAGCAGAGGGTGGTTATCAATGTTAAGAGAGCGAACAATAAACTTCTGGCACAAATGGCCATGAAGTGTATTCCAGGTGACACAGCAGTAAGATACAAGGATGGAAAAGGGTTTCTAAACTCTTCTACAACCCCTGTTTCAAAGCTGCTACACAGGAAAGGATATGGCTTAAAGAATTTAAGTGTGTTATTTGTCTGTGTCAGCTGTAACCAATGGCTCAAGTTCATTTGAATGCTTGACAAAGTCAAGGGGAGACCTCCTGAGATTTACGCGTTATTTTTTCCTGTGTGTTAATTTCCTCTGGAGTTTGGATTACAGGCGTTGGAGATGGTGGTGCGTAGGTTTGTACCTTCTCATAGGAATGCACTACGGCTAACACGTGCAAACAGCTACTCGTCCTTAATTTTTCCTTAAAAACAATCAAGCTCTATCTTAGAATCCCTACAGTACAGAAAGAGGCCTACTGAGTTTGTACCGACCACAATCCCACATTCCTGTAACCCTACACACTTATCCTGCTACTCCCCCTGACACTAGGGGCAATTTAGCACAGCCAATCCACCTAACCCGCACATCTTTGGACCGTGGGAGGAAACTGGAGCACCCGGAGGAAACCCGCAGGGAGAACGTGCAGACTCCGCACAGACAGTGACCCGAGGTCAGAACTGAACCTGAATCTCTGGCACTGTGAGGCAGCAGTGCCACCGTGCCACCCTCATCCACCAGTGATATTCTGTCCTTCGTAAAACATTAACGTAGTCAAACAATGTTTAACTTTTTTTAAAGTAAATAAAAACTATCAACAAATCAAAACCTTTGCGGTATGCCTGAGAATTGGACTTTATGTTTGGGAGACAAGAGCACTTGGAGGTAATGTGTGAGCTGGCTTAAAAGGTTTAAAAGCTTTGTGCATAGTTCAGAGGTGCTAAAGAGCGAAGTGTCACCACAGAAATGGCCAAACTATGCATTGCAAAGTTATTGGTTGGTCGGTTGAAAAGGCACTCTGGAAAGCTACACCATCAGGCCTGTTGTAGCTCGAGGGAGAAAGGGTTCACAGAAATGTGCATTGCCGATGATAATCCTACCAGGAAACTTGATGGTGAAATCTGTTATTGGAAAAGGATTCCTGACCTTCCATTGCATGATTAAGGAACAGAGTGTTGTAGAACCGTGTAGCTACATTGGCACGTCCACCCCGATTCCGGGGGCAGGCGAGGTTCAAGAGAATGGCATTGTCCGTTGGCCTTGGGTGGACGTGCAGGTAAAATTCTGCCTGAAGTGTTGCGGGAATTGCGAATGTTACGGGAGATAAGTATCTTTGTTGTATTGACCGCTTAAAGTAAAACGTACCCTTTTGTTTGAAGTATCATTTGCCTCTGAATTCATGTGCAGTTTGCGTCAGCTCTGATTCGTGTGAAAGTAAAAAACTACAAAAACGGAAATCTACTCGATAATTTCTTCATTTTGGTGGTGGGTGGGGCGGGAGACGTCATTTGGTGAATTTGGGTATTTAGATTTGGTTTTTCCTCCCCCCAGAGATTGTAACAAGTAAAGAATTGCACTTCCTGCTGCCCGGGCATTATTTTGTTAAGCGTATACAAAGGTTTCATGCTGGTGAAAAGGTTAAGGTTCAATTAGTAAGTCTAGACTTACCTGACTGGCAGTAGATACATACATCGCAAACGGATGACTTGTACTTAATTACATTCTGATATTCTTAGCCAGAAGACTTCAAGCAAGACTTTGATGTGTCGGCTCAATGCACAGTTTGGGCTGGAGAGGTTTAAATGACCTCCCTCCTTGAATGCAATGAATTTCCCCCTCTGGTTGTCCATTCTAAATTTGCTAATGTCAAGTTCCATACGATAAGAGTGAGGTTAATATACAAAAGACACACAATTAGCCTTGGGTTATATAGAAGGGGACAGGCAAGCTTTTACTAAGATTACAACCGATACTATTTTGAGCAGTATCCTACTCTTTCATACAATAAAACATCTGCAATCACGTGTATAAAACAGAATTTTAAAATATTTCCATAGAACCCATTCAAAAGTTCAGCTGACTTGATTCTACTCACGTTTATATGTTTTGCACCCACGTAATTAAACTGAAGCAGGAATACAGACTAAATTCACATCCCCACTCAGCTCCGAACATTTACAAGTTAAAGCTTTATACGGTTACACACGACTAGAAAACCTGGCACATCTCGTGGAACAGTTCACCATGGGTTCACAGGTACGTCAAATAAATCGAAGAGGGTTCCTAAAAAACACCACATAGTTGCTTTGTTGCCGGAAGAGGTTGCCTTTCCAGCTCACCACATATTAATACAATGACAATACCACTAATATAGTGAGTACACCGCACTAATTTTCTTTTAAATAAAGGGTATCTAATATCAGTCTAGCACATGAAAAGCCTAATGATCTTCGACAGCACTTTATTACTCGCAGCTAACCAACCGGTGAACAATACTGCGTCGCAGATAAAATATCTGCATTACAGTATCCCTTTTCCATTGGCCCACATAGGTTTCAGTTTTGAATATCCAACGTGTCTTTACAAGATCCTTCAGCCATCGTGAAGTTTTTACTTAATCTCTGAAAATCACCCGCGAGTGCTGAAAAACGCTTAGTTTTTGTACGTTCACACAATTGATCTGGATGTCGTACCTTTTGACAGCTTCTCCAGTTGGTAGCTTGGGTAAGGTAGAGGGGCTGGCAGGATATACAGAGGCTAATGGCCTCTGATTCTGGATCAGGTTGGATTAGAAAACTATCTAGGCCAACATAAGGAATACTGTATTTCTCTAAATGTCGAGGGTGAGGCCGGGGGTGAAATCTTTCAGCCTTTAATAGGGGGGCATTTGGTATCCTGTAGGGGCTGTGTCCAGGTTTTCAGCAAACGGTGGGCTCTGGAAGGTTTCTGTGTTCTCAATTCCAGTACTGTACGGAGGATGACCAGTGTCCAAATGATCTTGGGAGAAGAGGGATGAGTCAGCCCCCAAGCAGTACCTCTGCCATGCCTTCAGAGTTAGGCCAGCCTTGAATGAAATTAATTAAAATAAGGACCAAGTTATTTTTGTTAGTGTACGATAACAAGAAATGAACAAGCACGCTACAGCGTACATTAGTTAATTTGAAAGCGATTATGGCATTAGTTAATTTTTGTTGCACGTTGCAGTGCAGCATTATTCCACAGATACTGACTTTGTGGAAATTATAGCGTTCCTTCACGGCGTTTCCATGTTTTAAGTATTCAATTGTGTTTTACATCCACGTGTAATCATTGCTCGTATCAATCTGCAATCACACGCAACGAGGAAGATCTCACATACAAGACCAACCCGGTGATCCGCATTAGGTTTGGATAATTTTAGAAATCTTAAAAGCAGAGGTTCGCATTTTATTTTCATCAGCTAGATCCTGACATTCGGTGACTGCCTAAACTCATTCAACGAAAGGTGTTCATTATTGGATATAATATTGATGTTCTGATCGACTTATCGTAGAATCGCTACAGGGCAGGAGGTGGCCATTTGACCCGTCGAGTGTTCACTGACTCGCCAAGAGAGCATCCTACCCAGGACCTATCTCCGTGACACCACATACTTATCCCGGGCCACTAAGGGCCAATTCAGCATGGCCAATCCACCTGACCTTTGGAATGTGGGAGGAAACCGGAGTACCTGGAGGAAACTCAAGCAGACACAGGGAGAACACGCAAACTCTACACTGGCAGTGATCCAAGCCAGGAATCGAACCCGGATCCCAGGTACACCGAGGCAACAGTGCTAACCACTGTGCTACTCAAATGAATGAATTAATGCAGAGTTTTATTGCCCTTCCTGCCGGCAGGATTTTCCAATCCTGCCGAACAGACTTTCAAATGGCTTGCTGCATTTTTCAGCCCTGGTCCCAGGGCCATTACATTCCACCCTTAATGTTTTTTTGAAAAAAACTCATGGTTATGTTAACGCTCCCCAGATTTGCATTACCCGGGGTTATATTGATATTATGACATGGAACTCAAGGTGTGTTGGATATGTGAGGATCTGTCATTTCTTAACATATACAACTGAAGGATAGATCATTGCTGCAGTGAACCCACTCTCCCAAAAACAGAACTTTCCCATCCCGCCTACCACAGGAATCAGAGCGGATGGAACATGTACCATGCAAAGATCCCTTGACCTCAGGTGGCATTTTCTGGTCTTGGGGGGAATGTGGCCAGAAAATCCCACCCTTGGAAACTCTTGTAAAGTCTTATTAGTGACCGGAAATATTCTACCAAATGTTCTATGATCTCGCAAACATGGGACCGTTAGAATGATCACAATTTTCAAATCATGTTGGTCCAAAAAATAATACAATTGTTTTCAGAAGTGTTGTTGTAGCAATGAGAATTTAACAATAACTCATTTTTAAACATTTGCTTTTCCTTTTAAACGCTGGAACGAGGGATGTTCGATAAGAAGCAATTCTATCCTAGCTCGGCAAGGTAGGTCAGGAAATGACATACAGATATCACTAACTTCGAGTACATATTATTGCGTGTGCCGTGACAAAGGCACACCCGGCCCAGTCATTGCAAGGCCCTTCTCACTAAACTGTGGAAACTTGTGCCAAGATTGGGAGAGAAGTGCCACAGACTGGTGAAATAACAGCCAGACCTAGTCGTACTGGCAAAATTATATCTTTCGGCCAACATCCCAGGCTCCTCCAGGACTATCGTTGGTTATGTCGGGTGAGATTTTCCAACTGCGCTCACTCCAAAACTGGAAAATCCCACCCAAGGTCTTCCATCATCAGGTCAGAAGTAGGGATGTTCACTCATGAATGTAGTATTCAATGTTATTCGTGACTCCTCGGATATTGAAGTTCCATATGCAGCAAGACCTGGACAATATCCAGGTTTGGGCTTACAAACGGCAAGTAACGTTCATGCCGCACAAGTGCCGGGCAATGAACATTTCCAACGAGAGAGGATCTAACCATCTCTCTCAACATCGAACGGCGTCGCCGTCACCGAATCTCCCACTGTCAACATCCTGTTGGTTACCGTTGGCCAAAATCTTCACCGGACTAGCCCCACAAAAACAGTAGCTACAAGAGTAGATCACAGGCTGCGAATTTTGTGGCAAATAACTCAGCTTCCGACTCCCCAAAGCTTATCAAATGAGGAGAGTGACGGAATACTTCCTACTTGCCCGGATGGGTGCTGCTTCAACAACACTCAAGAAGCTCAACGCCGTCCAGGACAAAGCAGCTGCTTGACCGGCACCCCACTTCACCACTTGATGCATTTGCTCCCTTCATGTCGATGAACTAAGGCTTCACTGTTTATCACGGACAAGATACACTGGAGCCACTTGATAAATCTCTTTGGCGACATCTCCCAAACCCATAACCTCTATTCCCTAAAACAGCAAGGGCAGCAAATGTAGAGGAATGCCACAACCTCCTAGTTCCTATTCAAGATTCGGAATTGGAAATACGTCGATCGTTCGCTGTCACCGTGTCAAAATCCTCGTACTCCCTCTCTCCCGCACCGTGGGTGTGCCCAAACAACATAGACTGCAGCAGTTCAAGAAGTCACTACCTTCTGAAATGCAATTTGGGATGGGCATAGGCTTTAGGAGAAGTAGGCCATTTGGCCCTTCAGATCTGCACCGCCATTTGGGACGATACAGTGGTACAGTAGTTAGCACTGCTGCCTCACAAAGGCAGGGACCCGGGTTCGATTCCTGGATTGGGTCACTGTCTGTGTGGAGTCTGCACGTTCTCCCCGCGTCTGTGTGGGATTCCTTCCGGTGCTCCGGTTTCCTCTCACAGTTAGAAAGGCGTGCTAATTAGATGCATTCGCCAAGCTAAATTCTCAGTTTTCCCTCCGTGTACCCGGACTGGCGCCGGAGGGTGATCGCTAGGGGATTTTTGTTGTAACTTCATTGCAGTGTCAATGTAAGCCGACTTGTGACACTAGTAAATAATTATTTATTTTTACAGATTATGTAAACAGATTATGTTTAATCTGATTATGGTCTTGACTCCAATTTCCTGCCTGCCCCCCTACCCCTCTCACCATACTCCTTACCTCCCCTGTTAATCAAAAATCTATCTAACCTTAAAGAATTCAATGACCCAGCCTGCACTGCTCACTGGAGAAGAGAATTTCACAAACTAATGACCTTCTGAGTGAGAAAACTTCTCCTCATCCCCTTCTGAGAAGTCAGACAGGACACCCGCATCCTGCGAACGAATGAAAAACTATACTGGGCCAAACCTAAACTGAGCTGCTCCAGTTTCAGTCTGAAACTATTTTTGAAAAATGGTGAAAATTAGAGTCCCAACTCTAAAATTAGAAATGAATCTTTTGGAAATTTCACCCAGAATGCTTGTTATATCATCAGAATCTTGATGATGTGCAATTTAGTTACATTCATGAGTTTAAAGTTAGTAACGCTGCAATGAAGTCACTGTGAAAATCCCCTACTCACCACACTGCAGCGCCTGTTCAGGTCCACTGAGTTTCGGGCGCTCCCGCAGTCTGAAAGAAGTGCTGGTTAGGTGCGGTGACCGTGCTAAATTCTCCCTCGGTGTACCCAAACGGTGTACGCGATCAGATCAGCCGTAATCTTAAAATTTATTTATTAGTGTCACAAGTCAGCTTACATTAACACCGCAATGAAATTACTGTGAAAATCCCCGACTCGTCACACTCCAGCGCCTGTTCGGGTACACCGAAGGAGAATTTAGCACGGCCAGTGTACCCTAACCGATACGTCTTTCAGACCGTGGGAGGAAACTGGAGCACTGAAGTAAAGCGACGCAGACAATGTGCAGACTCCGCACAGACAGTGACCCAAGCTGGGAATCGAACCCGGGTCCTGGGAGCTGCGAGGCAGCAGTGTTAACCACTGTGCCGCTATATGACCCGTTCTAGTGACGTTCCGGTCACGTTGGACAGTATTTTAATTTTGTGAAGGTAGGTGACATAGAACTATGACATTTTTAAAGAAATGCATACTTTTTCCCCTGCATCTCTCACAAGCTAAATTAAGTCCTGAATTCCAAAACATTCAGTGGCAGACAGACGTGGTTAACTTTGTGTCCCTGCTCATAGGAAATTAAGTTGACATTCTGTAAAAAGTGATAAAAAAAACAGGCTGTCGAGGCAATTAATTTTTTAAGTGTCTGGGTTTGGCATAATCTCAGGCTCTGAGCAACTAATTACCTGGTCTCTTAGAGCACGGAATAAGAAGTTATTAATAATTTAATGATTATTATCTCGTGTTAATGACGTTAAAACTGACAGGGTGAAGTGAGTCAGTCACGTTGTTAACTGTCACAAAGCCTGCTCTATACTTGTGGAGATACTGAAGGCTGAGGTACAATTCTTTGCTCATCTTCCACAAACCCTATATTTTTAAATTTGCTGAAGGCAAAGAGGGTCAAGTAGCCCTGAAAAAACAAAATAGAGGAGTAGATAACAATTGCAAATAACAGAAATGTGTTTAAAACATACAGATAAGAGTTTGTGTTTCAATCTTTACGTCCCATTCTTACATTCTCAGAATGGCTATCCACTGCAACTTGCGTAAGTTAACTCTTCTTCACATGACTGAGATATGCCATTATTATCAGGTTCAGTTTCACGTGACTCTTTTGATACAATACTGTGACTCTAAGCTGGACCGATTGGTACAGCGTTAAGAATTGGGCGGTGATCAGTCAATACACGCACAGTTTTATTTCTGGAGGATTCAAAGCCCAAAATACGTTGCTGCGCATCGTGTGATGTACTCTGCGCCACTTACCCGTGTGCACCTTAAAACCGAAACTGGCAACTGCATCAACAACCTTTGCCAAGTTTCTAAAAATAATGGTGACAAGAGCAGGTCAGAATCTGGGTCACTGTCTGGGTCACCTCCTGCCTCCTCAAGTCAGCAGTGTGATGGAATACTTTCCACTTGTCAGGATGAGTGCAGCTCAAACAACACTCGAGAGGCTGGATACCATCCAAGACAAAGCAGTCCACTGATTGGCACTCTATCGTTTGCCTTCAACACCCAATCGCTCCGACATCAATGCACAGCGTGTCCCGTCTACAGGACGCACTGAAGGAACTCACCGAGGCCCCTTTGACGATATCTTCCAAACCCGAGACTTTGATACTTGGAAAGACCAAAGCGGCAGATGCACGGGCAGTCCAAAGATGTGAGGGTTGGGTCGTGTCGGCGGATGTGGGGTTACGGGAATAGGGCCCGAGTGGGATTGTGATAGGTGCAGACTCGATGGGCTGAATGGCCTCCTTCTGCATGTAAGGATTCTATGATCGAGTTCCTCTCTAAGCCAATCCCAGACTTGGAAATAGATCACCGTTCCTTCACTGTCGCTGGGTCAAAATCCTGGAAAGCCTTCCCTGACAGCACTGTGGGTGTACCTACACCACGTGGATCGAAGGGGTTCAAAACGGCAGCTTCTCGAGGGAAATTAGTGCAGGGCAATAAATGCTGGCCTGGCCAGTGACACCCACACTCCGTGAAAGAATAAAAATTAACAATTGTAAAACTTAAAGTGACATAAAAACCCAGAATAGCACGTGTTCAATTCGTGGCAGAAAAATGGGACGGAAAATTCCGATACCAAGCTACGTTTGAATACCAGAAACAGGCGGATCGAGCTCCAATTTTAATTCGTGATGCAAGATTACTTGGTGCTGGAAATTGTCAAACCTTGTCAAACTTACCCAGGACAAAATGGAGAAGAAGGAGAATGCAATGGAAGCTCGGGCAGCATCAGCACCTTGGTTGAGAGGAAGGTCTTCTGATGAAGTTTTCTGCCACTGATTTACCAAAAAACAGAATCCTACAAACCACAAGAATGTCCATAGTCCTGGAACAGATTTCAAAAGAACATAAGTTAATGAGCAGTTCAGTAATTTAGGAGTTTTGGTGCTGACTTGAATGTGTGTGTGTGTGTGTGTGTGTGTGTGTGTGTGTGTGTGTGTTTTGGGGGGGGTGGGGGAGGGGATGTTGGGTCAGGTTTGTCACATGCAGCCACAGAAATGTCACGCACTAACATAGTATGGGCATGTTAGTCTCAGGCGAGTCATAGCACTATTACCTCTCAGTCAAGGGATTGCAGCTTCAGGTTCGTCTCCAGAGACCTGAGCACAAAAGCCTAGGCTGCCCCTCCACTGCAACACGGAGGGAATGTTTCAGAACTTTCCCATCCCGCTGCAGTGAACGGAGATTTGGCTGGCTGCCAAATTCTCCCACCTCGCTGCAGCAGGAACAATCGGTAAGATTGCGCCCCATGTCTGCTCTCTTAAAAGGACATTCCCTGTTATTATGCAAAGTGGAAGTGTCTTATCCTAATTAACATAAATCTCTCATTTAAAAGAAATAGATTATCTGGTCATTATCAGATAACCATTTGTAGGGAATCACTGTGTACTTACTGGCTGTAAGAAGTCTCACAACACCAGGTTAAAGTCCAACGAGTTTATTTGGCAGCAAAATCCACTAGCTTTTGGGATGCTGCTCCTTTGTCGAGTAAGTGGGAGTTCTGTTCACAACTAGGGCATATAATTTATAGTTAGTGGATTTTGCTGCCAAATAAACCTGTTGGACTTTAACCTGGTGTCGTGAGACTTCTTTCTGCGTTTACCCCAGTCCAACGCCAGCATCTCCACATCCTACATACTGGCGGCCACGTCTCCCATATTTTAGCAGTAACTACACTTCAAAAATATTTCATTCGCTGCAGAGTGCTTTGGGATGTCATGAAAGGTGCTATAAAATTGCAAGTCTTCATTTCACATTTTGACCTTTGGTATAGTCTGAACGTACCTGATTGAAGATAAAATAGATCACTGTTTATCCTTTATTCTCTTACTCGGAAGAGCTGCAGTTTGCCTTTTTTTGTAGCAGACTTTCTCAGTGAACAATTCACTAACTTGTCCTATTTGCTTATGTTTAGAAAATGCAGTTATTTGTGGCTTTGAAGTGTCATGTACAAGCACAGTGCTTTCAGTTTTGATTATTCTATTCGCGGATCGTACAATCTCTCCTTAATGAGTGTGCATGTTCCTTTGACATCTCAAACCACACGCCTGCGCTTCCCCTCAACCTCGCTCCCTTTCTGCTCAAATTAACATCAGCTGATGTTCTGTGCAGGCAATTTCCAAAGTCTCACAAAAGGGCCTTTTGTGACACTGTAATTATTTGGCAAAATGTAGCAAATGTGAGCTTTCCCCCATTAGCCCAATCCATCACGCAAACCAGCTTCCCGTCCATCGACTCCGTCTACGCTTCCCACTGCCTCGGAAAAACAGCCGGCATAATCAAGAACCCCGTACATCCCAGACGTACTCTCTTAGAATCATAGGATCCCGACGGTGCAAAATGAGCCCATTCGGCCCACTGCATCTACATTGATAACAATCCCACCCAGGCCCTATCCCTGTAATCACACGAACTTGCCCTGCTAATCCCCCTGACTAAGGGGCAATTTAGCATGGCCAATCCCCCTAACCTGCACATCCTTGGGCTGGGGAGGAAAACTTCCACCTTCTTCCATTGGGGAACAAGATACAAAAGTCTGAGGTCACGTACTGACCAACTCAAGAACAGCGTCTTACCTGCTGCCGTCAGACTTTTGAATGGACCGACCTCATATTAACTCGATCTTTCCGTACACCCGATCTATGACTGTAACACTACATTCTGTGCTCTCTCCTTTCCTTTTCCCCTATGTACTCCATGAACAGTATGCTTTATCTATAAAAAGCGCAAGAAATATTTCTCTCTGTATACTAATACGTGTGACAAAAAAATAAATCAAAGCAAATTAACGATTGCCGGGACAGACTTAAAATTCCAAACCACTTGCCAACATCTGTAGTAGCAATACATTCATGAGGTTATTTATTTTGTCAACCTTGACTCACTAAAGACTGCACAATTCTGCTGTCAGAACAAGGATGATAAATTGCAATTATATGCCCACTCACATACATATGTTTTTGAATAAACAGCGAGTTATTGGAACAACAGCTGTGTTCAAAATAATAACCACAAACACACATGTTAAATTCCAGTATTAGCAAATCTTAACCACTTAGAGTAACAGACTGATTATCGCTGATAGGGCAAGATTTTCACAGATGTATTGTATACACGTCAATAAGACGTAGGAGCAGAATTTGGCCACTCGGCCCGTCGAATGGGTTAAGGCTCGTGGGATACAAGGCCAGGTATCTAGATGGGTTGAGAACTGGCTGGATAAGAGGAGACAGGGAGTAGTAGCGGAAGGGTCCTTTTCTAGCTGGAGGTCTGTCATTAGTGGTGTGCACAGTGAAAAGTCTGACAACACCAGGTTTTAGTCCAACCTATTTATTTGATAATATACTCACAAGCTTTCGGGGTTAGTCCCTTCGTCAGGTGAATGGAGAGTTCTGGCCTCAGACAGAGCATATAAAGCACAGACAGTTTAGAGTTTAAAGAGATTACACATCTCTTTAAACTGTGATCAGTGCTCATTCCACTCACATTATCAGCCACTTCAGGTCTTGGGTTAGGTGTAAGGATTCGCATTCTAATCAGTAATCTCTAAACTGTCTGTGCTTTATATGCTCTGTCTGAGGCCAGAACTCTCCATTCACCTGACGAAGGGACTAACCCCGAAAGCTTGTGAGTATATTATCAAATAAATAGGTTGGACTAAAACCTGGTGTTGTCAGACTTTTCACTGTGTATACGCCAGTCCAACGCCGGCATACCCACATCATGACTAGTGGTGTGCCGCAGGGCTCAGTACTGGGACCTCTTTTTGTTGTATAAATAAATGACTCGGAAGAGGGAGTAAGCGGCGTGATCAGCAAATTTGCAGATGACACTAAAACGGCTGGATTGGCGGGCAGCGAAGAGCAGTGTCTGGCAATACAACGGGCTCGAAGGGCCAGATGGCCTACTCCTGCTCCTATTTCTTATGAGGTAATACAGATAGGCTGGTAGATTGGGCAGATGTATGGCAAATGGAGTTTAATTCTGATAAACTTTGGTGATAAATTCTGATGCACTTTGGCCGGAATAATGTAGGGGGGAGTTATATGATACAGGGTAAACCTATAAAGAGTATAGAAACACAGTGGGACCCCTTTACAGGATGGGGTATAGAGTGTAAGAGCTGGAGTCTAATGTTGTGGGTTGTATAGAACGTTGGTTAGGCCGCATTTGGAGTGCTGCGTCCAGTTCTGGTCACCTTACTACCGGAAGGACGTGGAGGCTCTGGAGAGGGTTCAGAGGAGGTTTACCAGGATGTTGCCTGGCATGGAGGGGCTGGGGTACGAGAAAAGGTTGGAGAAACTGGGACTTTTCTCCTTGGAAAGACGGAGGTTGAGGGGGGACATGATAGAGGTATATAAGATACTGAAGGGAATAGATAGAGTCAATAGTGAGAGACTGCTCCCTAGACTGGGTACAAATACGAGAGGTCACGATTTAAGGGTGAGGGGGGAGAGGTATAATTTGGACGTGAGAGGAAGGTTCTTTACGCAGAGAGTTGTGGGGGTATGGAATGCGCTACCGAGGAGGGTGGTGGAAGCAGGAACGTTGGACTCGTTTAAGATGCAGTTAGATAGGCACATGAGCGAAACGAAGATGGAAGGTTATAGTAGGGGCTATTAAATAAAGTCAGAACCTTGCGAGGCACCAGAAATGCAGACTTCTAAGTTGACGTTTTTGTCTTTTTATTCCACAGGTGGAGGTCCACCTCGTTGTCAAACGAGGGGCATTCACACGGTGGGTCGTGCGTGGGCTGCTCTTGGAAGTTCCGGGAGTGGCCTAGTACTTCGTGTCGGTGTGTGTGCTTGATCCTGGACCGGTAGAAGGGCGCCGCAACAGCTCAGTGACTAGCACTGCTGGCTGTGCAGGCACATGGATTTGGGCCTGTGTCTGTGGGAGTTTGTGCCTTCTCCCTGTGGTTGCGTGGGTTTCCTCCGGCCGCTCGGGTTTCCTCCCACACCCCAAAGATATGTTCTTAGGCTGATTGGTTTACTAAATTGACACTATTCTCCCCTGAATCTGGCTAAGTTAGGGGTTCCATCCGTAGACACGCAGGGTAGAACAGGTGTAGGGTGATGCGGCAGATCAGGATAATATTGGACCAGTTGGGTTTTGACAACAATTGTTTCATGATCAGTTTGCTGATCTGAGCTTTTCTGTTTCACATTAAAAAATAAAACCAATTTTAATTCTCAAAGTTCAGTGGTAGGATTTGAACTCACGTTTGATTGAATTGTTATTAGTGAGAAGCCATTATATTTCTGTATTTCATCAGATGTGGTGGTTTTTACTGAAATAACAGGTCTTGTTCAGAACAAATGAGGGAACACTTCTTTGCTCGTCGACTGAACTCTATTGAAAACACAGATCCAGTTTCTCGGTGTAAACTACGACAGTAACTCATTCACTTCTTTCTTCACGCGTTCATGAAACGTGAACGCCATTGAAAAGGACAGCGTAGAATAGAATCGAATAGAAACCGTACAGTGCAGAAAGAGGCCATTTGGCCCATCAAGTCTGCACCAACCACAATCCCACCCATTCCCTACCCCTTTGTCCCTACACATTTACCTGCTAATCCCTCTAACCTACACATCTCAGAACACTAAGGGGCAATTTTAGCATGGCCAATCAACCTAACCTGCGTATCATTGGACCGAGAGGGGAAACCGGAGCACCCGGAGGAAACCACAGATCCTGCGCAGATCAGTCGGCGGAGGTATTCACAGACATCTTTAACCTCTCTTTACAACAATCTGAGGTCCCTATCTGCTTCAAGAAGACGACCATCATCCCAGTACCTCAGGTTGATCGGGTTGTTAAGAGGGTGTACGGTGTGTTAGCTTCTATTGGTAGAGGGATCGAGTTTCGGAGCCACGAGGTTATGTTGCAGCTGTACAAAACTCTGGTGCGGCCGCACTTGGAGTATTGCGTACAGTTCTGGTCGCCGTATTATAGGAAGGATATGGAAGCATTGAAAAGGGTGCAGAGGAGATTGACTGGTATGTTGCCTGGTACAGCGGGAAGGTCTTATGAGGAAAAGCTGAGGGACTTGAGGCTCTTTTCATTAGAAAGAAGAATGTTAAGAGGTGACTTAATAAAGGTGTACAAGAAGATCAGAGGATGAGATAGGGTGGACAGTGAAAGCTTTTTCCTCGGATGTTGATGTCTAGCATGAGGGGACATAGCTTTAAATTGAGGGGTGATGGATATAGAACAGATGTCAGAGGTAGGTTCTTTACTCAGAGTGTACTAAGGGCGTGGAATGCCCTGCCTGCAACAGCAGTGGACTTGCCAACATGAAGGGCATTTAAATGGTCATTGGATAAACATATGGACGATATCGGAATAGTGTTGGTTAGATGGGCTTTAGATTGGTTTCACAGGTCGGCGCAACATTGAGGGCCGAAGGGCTTGTATTGCGCCGTAATGTTCTGTGAAAAGCCAGACAGTGTGCCCGAATGACTGTTTTGAAAGGCTAGTCGTGGCACAAATCAATTCCAGCTTCCCAGATTGCCTGGATCCACTACATTTCACCTATCACTGCAGTATGTCCACAGCAGACATCTCCCTGACCCTACACCCAACCCTGAAACACCTAGATAACAAAGACACCCATGTCAGACTCTTATTTATTGACTACAGCTCAGCCCTCAGTCCCATTATTCCCACGAAACTCATCTCCAAACTCTGTGGCCTGGACCTCGGCTCCTCCCTCTGTGATTGGAAATTAGACTACCTAAACCAAATTGGCAATCAATAAGGATAGGCGACACCTCCTCCTCCAAGATCATCCTCAACACCACAAGGCTGTGTCTTCTATACTCCTTAGACATCTATGACGTGTGGCCAAATTCCCTTCCCACTTGACTTTCAAGTTTGCTGATGACATCATTGCAGATCTCAAACAATGATGTGACGGAGTACAGGAAAGAGAGATAGACTCTAATGAACTGGCGCGGCGACAATAATCTCTCCCTCAATGACAGCAAAATGAAGGAGAGAGATAGTTATCGACTTCAGCGAGCGTACTGGAGGTCATGTCCCTGTCTACATCAATGAGGACAAAGTGCTCTTGGGCAAGAGCTTTAAGTTTTTAGGTGTCCAGATCACCAATAACCTGTCCTGGTCCCCCCATGCCAACACTATAGTTAAGAAGAGCCACCAATGCCTCCATTTTCTCAGAAGACTAAAGAAATTTGGCACATCAGCTACAGCTCTCACCAACTTTTACAGATGCATCATCGAAAACTTCTTTCTGGTTGTATCACAGCTTGATATGGCTCCTGCTCTGTCCAAGACCGCGAGAAACTAAAAAGGGTCGTAAATCAAGCCATGTCTATCACGCAAACTAGCCTCCCATCCACTAACGCTGTCTACGCTTCCTGCTGCCTCGGAAAAGCAGCCAGCATAATCAAGGACCCCACGTACCCCAGGCATACGTTCTTCCATTGGGAAAAATATACAAAAGCTCGAGGTCACGTACCAGCCGAATCAAGAATAGTTTCTGGACCTGCCTCACACCAAGTTCATCATTCTCTACACCCTAGCTATGACTGTAACACCACACTCTGCATGCTCTGCTTTCCTTCTCCATGAATGGTATGCTTTGCCTGTATAATGCACAAGAAACAATTCCTTTCACTGAATACTAATACATGTGACAATAATAAATCAAATCATAAGAACATAAGAAATAGGAGCAGGAGTAGGCCATCTAGCCCTTCGAGCCTGCCCCGCCATTCAATAAGATCATGGCTGATCTGAAGTGTATCAGTTCCACTTTCCTGCTTTCTCCCCATAACCCTTAATTCCCGTCTATCAGAAACCTATCTAACCGTGACTTAAATATATTCAGCGAGGTAGCCTCCACCGCTTCAACGGGCAGAGAATTCCAGAGATTCACCACCCTTTGAGTGAAGAAGTTCCTCCTCAACTCCGTTCTAAACTGCAACCCCCCCCCCCCCAACTTATCTTGAGGCTGTGCCCTCTAGTCCTGCTATCCTTTCTAAGCGGGAAGAACCTCTCTACCTCTACCCTATCCATCCCCTTTGTCCTCTTATATGCCCCTTATGTTATATGTCTCTTATGTTATCTTATAATCAATGACAGCCATGTCACTCACACCGACACCCTGAGACTGAATACGTAAAAGAAAAGCTGCCACAAAAGATTGGAAGCAAGATTTTGTGTGACACTGTATTTCCCTCAATGTTTCACAAATGTTGTAAATTCCTGCACTGTTAACTCAAAGGCAGCAAATACTGCAAATAGATGCAGCAATCCCCAGCAAGCTCAACAACAATATTTACATCATATGGTATGCGAGTAGAGCTCTACGTGTTACTGGGATAACAGACACCTCACCGTGGAGATTATGAGGAAACATTTTCATGATGTAATCCTCTATCCCAAGTACTCTTATTGTAAGGGATGGTGGTGTAATTTTTGAATCAAACCATCTGGGCGGAAACCATGACAGAACCGTTATTGTAACCTAAGGGGTTAAACGCTAAGACCAGCAGATGATGAAACACACAGAAAAAGAAGAAGAAAAAAACATGAGACTGGCAGGCGCCCGGGGTCTTCAGCATAGCTTAAAAGAGATAGGAAAACAAACTAATTTACACCATATAAAATAAGTGTGTTAGTAATTTACAGGACAATGAAAAAGAGTTAGCTGAATTAATGGGAGGTAAAACGATTCAAGCCTTAAAGGGGGTGATTGGATTAGAGTTAATAGGATGTCAACAAGGGAGGAGTTCACTCGATAAAGAGATTAGGAAGTGGTAACCAATGAAGAACAGGGGGGGCTGTCCGATTGTTATCTAGAATGTATATAAACTATGATTGTGTAAAGCAAGGTGTGTGTGTACCCACGGGACGGCACCCTTTCTTGCAAGATCGAATAAACCGACAGTTAGCTGAACTCATCCGTGTCTTTGATTCAAGGGGGGGGGGATCATAAAAGTGAGTATCTGACCGTTTCTCACATTATGGTCTGCTACCTGTGAGGAGATATTGTTATCTCATTTGTTATTCAGCCCTGCGGAAGCCCACTGTTTAAAGCTCCCCTCGCTGCGGAGCACTTTGCTGACGACCTCTGTCACAGGCGTGCCTGGGAGCAGATCTGTCGGATTCCCCAGCAGCTGGTCCAAGCCAACGTGTTGAACGGAAGGCTTCTCGCAGTCAGGAAATATCAGTGGCAGCTGGGCACCCGGCACCGTCTAACTCTGCTGACTTTAGTCTGGCTCAGACACCTTCAGGCCTCAATGCAAGTGGATGAGATTCCCTGAGGTCTCACGTGGTGAGACTCCCACAGCTCGAGCAGCTCCCTGGAAAAGGGAGGAAGCTCAATGGCAGGCTTCAATCACATGGCAAACACACTTTGGCTTCTGTGTCTTTACCGTGGGTGGTAGGCACACAACGCTCACTCACACAACCTCCAAAATCTAAATTCAATTGGAGCCAAGATTAGCACCAACCGTCCCCGCACTCCATCCACACGGCTCCCATTCCCCTCGCTCCCTGCCCCCCATCCACGTATCCCCATTCTCCCTGTGCACCCTGCCGCTCCCCATGTGCCCCCCTCACTCCCTGTGAACCAGCTCACTCTTCCCGCATGACCACCCCCTCCCCTCTCTCTCTCCTACACCCCCCCTTTTGCCCCCATTCTTCCTACATGCTCCCCTTTCCCTCATTCTCTCTCCACATGTCTCCCACTCCTCCCCCATTCCACCCACACTGCCCCATTTCCCCCATGCATCAGCACTCCTCCATGCATCCCCCACCCCACATTCACCCTGCACAACCCCCCCAGTCTCCCACGCACACACCACCACCACCACCCTTCCCTCCCCCTGCCCCGCCACATAAAGGGTCAAGGGAATGTGGAATGTGCCTATCTGTCCACTTGATGAAGAGGCAATACTAGAGAGAAAATGAACCTTTGACCCAGCCTGGACCTCAAGCAGGTCCTATTTCTGTGGTTGGGGAAATCAGCACACCTACACCAACCTGACACACTTGTCTCGGAGTCTCCCGCTTGTCAGGGATTTAAAAACGACAGGGGTCTGGGAGGGGAGAGCAGGGCGAGGGAAGCATGCAGGGCGCGGAAGGAGGGGGAAGGTAAATATCATGGGATGTGGGTGGGGGAAGTCAGCACTGGGCACAGGGTGGATACCACTTCCCCAGCCACCCCGTGACATTTCACAGGGGAATAAAAAACATCATTTCACACTGAGCCACATAAAGAGATGAGGTCAGATGACTAAAGATTTGCTCAAAGAGGTAGATTTTTAAGGGGTGTTTTCAAAAGGAGGAGAGTGAGAGGGAGAGATATAGGGAGAGTATTCTAGAGTTCGGAATCCAGGCAAATGACCACCAAGAGTGGAAAAGTAACACCAGGGATGCTCAAGAGGTCAAAATTAAAGAAGTGCTGATGTCCCTGAGAGGTTGGAAGAGATTCCAGAGTTAGGGAGGAGGCATGGCCATGGATGGATTTGAAAATAAGAATGAAAACTGAAGAACATAAGAACATAATGCTCGACTTGGAGTCAATGTAGGTCAGTGAGCACAGGGGCTGATAGGGGAACAGTACTTGGTGCAAGTTAGGACACTGGCAGCAGAGATTTGAGTGGCCTCGAGCGTTTAGATGGTAGAATGTGGGACAGCAGCCAGAAGTGATTTGATTTGATTTGATTTATTGTCTCATGTATTAGTGTACAGTGTGCTACACAGACAAAGCATACCATTCATAGAGAAGGAAAGGAGAGAGTGCAAAATGTAGTGTTACAGTCATAGCTCGGGTGCAGAGAAAGATCAACTTAGTGCAAGGTAAGTCCATTCAAAAGTCTGATGGCAGCAGGGAAGAAGTCGTTCTTGAGTCAGTTGGTATGTGATCTTAGACTTTTGTATCTTTCTCCCGACAGAAGGAGGCGGAAGAGGAAATATCGGGGTGCAGGGATCCTTGATTATGCTGGCTGCTTTGCTGAGACAGCAGGAAGCGTGGGCAGAGTCAATGAATGGGAGGCTGGTTTGAGTGATGGACTGGACTATGTTCACAGCCTTTTGTAGTTTCTTGCACTCTTAGCGGAGCAGGAGATATACCAAGCTGTGATACGTCCGGAAAGTTTGCTTTCTGTGGTGCATCTGTAAAAGTTGACGAGAGTCGCAGCTGACATGCAAATTTCCTCAGGTTTCTGAGAAAGTAGAGGCATAGAGTGCGCTGCATAGTGAAGCCTAGAGGTAACAAAGGCACGAATGAGGGTTTTCGGATATAAGTTGAGATCGCGGTGAAGTCGGGTGACGGTATCGAGGTGAAAATAAGAGGTCTTAGCGATGCCACGAATAGGAGATCAAAAACTCACCTTGGAAGTCAACTGTGACACCGAGCTGACAAAGAGACTGACTTAATCAAGAACTGGTACCAAAGAGAGGGACAAAGTGAGTAGTTAGGGAACAGGGTTTGAAGCGGGGAGCAAAAACCACGCCTTCGGAGTTCCCAGTATTTAATTAGAGGAAATTGCTGGTACAAATATGGCAGAGAGTGGAAATCTAAAATAAAAATAGAAAACATGGCAAATACTCAGCAGGTCAGGCAGAAACCGAGAGAGAAACAGAGTTAACGGTGGAATTTTCTGACTATCTGCCACAGGGACCGTCCAGCTCCACTGAAAGGTAATGAATGTTTGGCTGGGCTGCTGAATCTCCCGCAGTGTCCCGTCCTGACGGGGCTGGAAAATCCAGGCCGATATTTCAGGTTGATGACCTCTCGTGAATGGCTCATTTAGTTGATAATCACAGATAACGGCTGAATCTTTCTCCGTCCAAAAAAAAGTGGGCGTTCCTGGTGAGATGCTGCAATTTTTAACCCCTCCATTTAAAGATGCATCTTTACGTTCATAGAATCACGACAGGGCAGAAGGAGGCCATTCGGCCTACTGGGTCTACACTGACTGCAATCCCACCCAGGCCCTGTCCCCATAATCCCACACATGTACCACGCTAGACCCCCTGACACTAAGGGGCAATTTACTGTGGCCAATCAGCTTAACCCACACACGTTTGGAGTGCGGGAGGGTGGGAGGAAATTGCAGCACCCGGAGGAAAACCACGCAGACACGGGGAGAATGTGCAAACTCCACACAGACAGTGACCCGAGGCCAGGAATTGAACCCTGGCGCTGTGAGGCAGTAGCGCTAACCACTGTGCCACTCGTGAGGTTACCATTGTTCTTCTGTTCAGGAAACCAATAAAACATCGACTATGGGCGGAATTCTCCAGCCTCCCAGCCACACGTTTCCTGCTGCCAGGAGGTCACGCAGTGAATGCTGGCAGGATTCTCTGGCCCCACCGCTGACAATGGGAACTCCCATTGATGTCACCCCACATTGATGGGAAACCTACGGGTGGAGGTGTGTGCTGCCAGCGGGACTGGAGAATCCCGCCGACGTGAACAGCCGGAGAATTCCAGCCCGTGACTTTTGGTTCACCTCAAACCACAGGTTCTGTCCACTTCGCTGACACGTCTTGCTTTTGTTCCACCCTCTGCAGTTTTTCTTTGACTTACGAGTTATTCTAATAAGAACAAAGAACAACACAGCACGGGAAACAGGCCCTTCGGCCCAACGAGCCCGCGCCGCCGTCCCATTGTCTCAGTGACCTATTCATGATTTTAGTCTATGCCTAATGTGCGATGATTAGAGAGGTCCAATATAGGGCCAGGATTCCCCCAGCTCCTTAACTGTCATAGAATACATTAAAAGCTAGAGGGTGATCGGTGGCTGATTCACATGGGAACTAATATCACGGGCGAAGGGATTGATGAGTCCGGTTAGTGGGTGTGGAGATCGCAATGTGTGATGACCCCACACTCACTCCCATTGAAGCATCAACAAGTTGGCAGTGTGACGGGCTACAGGCTGGGCAGGGGGCGGGGTAGGTGCATACATGGTTGGCACAACGTGCAGCCAGACTTCTTTGGGTGGCATGGTGGCAGAGTGGTTAGCGCTGCTGTCTCACTGTGTCAGAGACCCAGCTTCGATTTCCAGCTCGGGTCACCGCAGTCTGCACGTTAAAGAACAACACAGCACAGGAAGCAGGCCCTTCGGCCCTACGAGCCCACGCCGCCTATTTTAACACTCTGTGAGCGCTTCATTCCAATCCTCCTTCTACCTACGACTTTTGTCTACTCCTCTCCGCGTCTGCGTGGGTTTCCTCCGGGTGCTCCGGGTAATCAAACACATTCCAAAGATGTGCAGCTTAGGTTGATTGCCCATGTTAAATTGCCCCTTAGTGTCAAGGGAATTAGCAGGGTAAATGTGTGGGGTTACGGGGATAGGGTGGGATTGTTGTTGGTGCAAACTTGATGGGCTGAATGGCTTCCTGCTGCTCTATAGGATTCTGTGATTCTTAAAGATTGTCTCCTTCTTTGAAAGGGCGGTCACAGCAGATGCTGGAACACTCTGAAAGGAAGAATGATGCATGAGGACCCAGAGAGAGGGCCCCTAGGTCCCCCACTGATGCAGCGGAGGCCTTACGCCGGAAGGTGAAAAGGAGAGAACATGGGCTTGATTTTTAAGTCCCACTGGGGCTGGGATTAGCAGGCTGGTGATAAAAATAGCATTGCTGAAGAGCGTACAGGATTAAATAGTGAGCTCCGGAGGCAGGAAGACCAATAGGAGGGTTCCAGCACTGAAAATACCACCAGCCCCAAAGTTCCAAATGTTGGAGCTGCTGAAGGAGGCTGGAGAGACAGGCTGTGTCTCAAGATATTGGATGTACCTTCTGAGTACTTAATGAGGGACCTTAAAACAGAAAGTGGCAGGATTGCCATTGCTGAGGGCTGCCGGTGGTTACTTCTGTGACAATCGCAACCTGTCGATTCTGGGAGGATTAAATTCAGTGATGAAGCGACGCCCTTTAATGGATTCAATATACTACCTGTTAGCTTGCAGTCTTTACCCTGCCTCTCCCCACATCACTGGGAATATGCCAACAAACCTGCCTGCCACTGTCCAAAGTTTCCAGACCGCCCCACTCAGTCCCGCCTCCAATGTGATTCAATCTCTGGAGTAGGGTGGCAAACTTCTGACAGCTTACAACCCATTCTTCGTTCTGTTTACTCTGATGTCTATGACAGATCTCTCAGTGCTCTCCACCTTCCCTCCAGAATCTCCTTGCTTCCTCCTGATTTCCATTCTAAAGGTATGCAGTCTTTCCCTTCCACCAACAACCTGTCCTGGTCTTCCATGCCATCGCTATAGTAAAGAAAGACCACCAATGCCTCTACTTTCTCAGGAGACCAAGGAAATTTGGCATGTCAGCTAGGACTCTCACCAACTTTCACAAATGCACCATCAGAAGTATTCTTTCTGGTTGTATCACAGCTCGGTACAGTTCCTGCTCTGACCAAGGCCGCAAGAAACTTCAAAGGGTCGTGAACGAAGCGCAATCCATCAGGCAAACCAGCCTCCTGTCCATTGACTGTACACTTCCTCGGAAAAGCAGCCAGCATTATCAAATGACCCACGTACCCTGGACGCTCTCTCTTCTGCATTATCCCATACGGAAAAAGATACAAAAGTCTGAGGTCACGTACCTACCGACTCGAGAACAGCTTCTTCCCTGCTGCCATTAGACTTTTGAATGGACCTATCTCACAATAAGTTGATCTTTCTCTGCACCCTAGTTATGACTAACACTACATTCTGCACCCTCTCCGTTCCTGCTCTATGAACGCATACTTTATTTGTATAGTGCGCAAGAAACAATACGTTTCACAGTATACTAACACCTGACAATAATAAATCAAATCAAAGTCTTCCTTTTCCTATCCTCATTTTACAGGAGTTCCACTCTTTCTATTTTGTGTCGGCATACTGTGGTGTTACTTAAACCAGGAGGCAACGATTTTTGCATTTGTGCAGTAACAGGCTACACAGTACGGGGAAGAGATTCCCTCTTTATTGTATTACGCAGCCTAGCTCTGCAGGCTACTCCTAACGGGGTGACACAGCAGTTAGCACTGCACGACATTATTGTCTTACACTTCCATGAAGAAGTCCAGATTTCTCTCTCAGTGCACGTCAGCCCTCTTGTTCCACTGAGCCACGTCTCAAAGTTACTTCCTTCTTTATGATCAAATCCAATAGTTTGTATAATCTATTTTAATCTAATACAGAGCTTGTGACAATGGTGTCTCGAGCAAGTTCCCTCTCTCTACCAGTTTTTAATTATTTTTGAATAAAAAGAATAATTAAGTTCAGGTTTTTTTAAGGAAAAGGTCTAAAAACAGCAAAAGTTATTTTTGCTATTAAATAACAAGAATTTCTTTGGCGAGATCCTGACAGGCTCAAACTTGCTGCTAGGTAAATTTATTTATTAGTCACAAGCAGGCTTACATTAACACTGCAATGAAGTTACTGTGAAAATTCCCTAGCTGCTACACCCCGGTGCCTGTTCGGGTACACTGAGGGAGAATTTAGCATGGCCGATTCACCTGACCAGCCTGTCTTTCAGACTGTGGAGGAAACCAGAGTACCCAGAGGAAACCCACACAGACATGGGGAGAACATGCATACTTCATACAGACAGTGACCCGAGCTGGGAACCGAACCTGGGCCCCTGGAGCTGTGAAGCAGCAGTGCTAACCACTGTGCCACCTGGAACATTGGCAGGAACATTGGACTCGTTTAAGATGCAGTTAGATAGGCACATGAGTGAAACGAGAAAGGAGGGATATGGTAGGGGCTATTAAATAGGGTTAAACCTCAGGAGACACCGGAAAGGCAGGCTGTAAGATTAATATTTTTGTCTTTATTCCACAGGTGGAGGTCCACCTCGTGTCAAACGAGGGGCATTCACACGGCGGGTCGTGCATGGGCTGCTCTTGGAAGTTCCAGGAGTGACCTAGTACTTCATAAGAACATAAGAAAATAAGAAATAGGAGCAGGAGTAGGCCATCTAGCCCTTCGAGCCTGCCCCACCATTCAATAAGATCATGGCTGATCTGTCGTGGCTCAGTTCCACCTTCCCGCCCTCTCCCCATAACCCTTAATCCCTTCTCTTATCAAAAACCCATCAACCCGTTTCTTAAAAATATTTAGCGAGGCAGCCTCCACCACTTCAACGGGCAGAGAATTCCAGAGATTCACCACCCTTTGAGTGAAGAAGTTCCTCCTCAACTCTGTTCTAAACCGCCTCCCTTTTATCTTGAGGCTGTGCCCCCTAGTCCTACTGTCTTTTTTGAGCGGGAACAGTCTCTCCACCTCTATCCTATCCATCCCATTCATCATCTTATACGTCTCAATGAGATCTCCCCTCATTCTTCTAAACTCTAACGAGTACAAGCCTATTTTATTCAGCCTCTCCTCATAGCGCAATCCCCTCAACTCTGGTATCAGCCTAGTAAACCTCCTCTGCACTCCCTCCAGGGCCAAAATATCCTTGCGCAGGTGCGGCGCCCAAAACTGCACACAGTACTCCAGCTTCGGCCTCACCAATGCCCTATACAGCTGCATCAAGACCTCCCTACTTTTATATTCAATCCCCCTCGCTATGAAGGCCAGCATCCCATTCGCCTTCCTGACCACCTGCTGCACCTGCAAGCTGGGTTTTTGTGACTCATGCACAAGGACCCCGAGGTCCCTCTGCACCGTCGCCTGCTGCAGTTTTTCGCCACGTAAGTAATAATCCTTCCTACCATTCCTCCTACCAAAGTGGACCACCTCACACTTGCCAACATTAAATTCCATTTGCCATTTCCTGGCCCATTCGCCCAGCCTATCTAGATCCTTCTGCAGACTCTCCACACCCTCCTCATAATTTGCCTTTCCCCCAATCTTGGTGTCATCAGCAAATTTCGACACCCTGCACTCGGTTCCCTCCTCCAGATCATCTATATAAATTCATGTCAGTGTGTATGCTTGATCCTGGACCGGTAGATGGGCGCCGCAACAGCTCTGGGACTAATACTGCTGGCTGTGCAGGCACATGGATTTGGGCCTGTGTCTGTGGGAGTTTGCGCATTCTCCCTGTGGTTGCGTGGGTTTCCTCCGGGCGCTCCGGTTTCCTCCCACACCCCAAAGATGTGCTCTCAGGCTAATCGGTTTTTACCAAATTGACACTATTTCTTCCCTGAATCTGACTGAGTAGGGTTCCATTCATAGATATGCAGGGTAGAATAGGTGTAGGGTGATGTGGCGGCGCGGGCTCGTTGGGCCGAAGGGCCTGTTTCCCGTGCTGGGTTGTTATTTGTTCTTTGTTAGGAGTTGCCTGCAGAGCTAGACTGTGTGATACAATAGGGAGGGAATCTCTGGGTAACCTGTTATTCCACAATTTGATTCCTCAGAGTCAGCACAAAAGATGAACCTGCTCCCAGTGGAAGCGATATCATGAATCTGTACGGTGAAATGGGGAGACACAGTGAGAAGTTGCACAACTGATTGTGTTTACCCCAGTCCAATGTCGGCATCTCCACATCACGAAAGAGGGAGAAACAGAGAGATTAATGCAATTCTGTAAAAAAGTCTGCATATTTTGGTGAAAGGTTATTTTTTTCAGTAGCTTTATTGATACCCTATTTAACCTCATTTGCTATCTGGGTCCTTTCGTGGCACTGCAGGCATCAGCACAGCCCCACTGCCAATGGGCTGGCCTCACCCCCCTGCCTGATCATTGACTCTCCCCTGCCAGGTAAGTGAGCCCAGCGTCAGAGCAGACATGAGCTTATTGATGGATGCAGTGGGCCCCCGAGGGGCAAAATGGCTCGCTCCTGATCTTACATTCTCCCCCAGAGCCACGGGTTCTCTTCCCGAGTCCTCTCACTCCACTCCCCTTCACCTTTACATCTCAGAGAAGAATCATGTTCATTGCACTGGTCTTTTTAGATTTCTAGTTAAAGCAAAATCATTAGGCACAGGGACTTTCAATCATACTGTGTCTGATTCTAAATTAAGGAAGTGCATAAAAGTAGTTCACTTCTGAGGAAGTGTGAATTGATAAGAGCGTGGGATATGAACCGAGCAGTCCGAGCCCAATCTCTGTAGGCACTGCTCCCACAATGAGGTCCATTTCAAAGTAAAAGTTCTTTCAGGAGGAGTAGCAGTGTCTCTCTCCAGCTCCTACAGTGCTCCTGCCAGCCATGTTTGGGCCCTCCCTCCCCTGCCATTCTCATCCCTCTCACCAGGCTGACTAACTCCCCAGGGGAATGAAATAAGGGCCACTTTGGCAGGGATGGTACAATTGCTGGTAAATCTGTAAAAGCGGGGCAGATGCTGAAAGTGTGTGTGTGGGGAGATGGGGGGTTGGTGAACCTGTGTGAGTGATGAATAGGGCAGGATGGGGCTGGGGGGGGAGCCTGTAGGAGGAAAGGGGGTGGTGGTTGACCCTATGGTGGTAGAGAGTGAGGAGGGAGGTCCTCATAACAGGCAACCCACGCCGATCGCTGATACCTGCACCCACCCCCAATCCCGGCTTGGTGAAGAACTACCGCTCCTATCGGTGTCCACGATACTATTACACCAGGAAAATAATTCAGTTCCTATTAGTTATCAAACATAAATTATAGAAATTCCCTGTCATTAGCTCTAAATTATGTCTACATGATGATGCAGTAATTATAACATATCGCCATTAACTTGATTCAAGGTCGATAGACACATTTTTACATTAAAATCTCAAGTGCAGTTAGATACAAATATGGAATATCAACATCAGGGGGTTACCACTGATCAGAAACTGACTTGGACTCATCATATAAATACTGTGGCCACAGGAGCAGGTCAGAGGTCAGTAATCCTTAGGGATCTCTAACTCCCCAAAGCCTGTCCCCCATCTACATGGCACAGTAAACAGTGTAATGGAAAACTCTCCACTTGCCTGGATGGGTGCAGCTCCGACAACACTCGGAGCTCGACACCATCAGGACAAAGCAGCCCGTTTGATTGGTACCACGTTCGTTCCCTGCGTCACAACCATGTGTACTAAGGATGTATGCATCATCTGTAAGGACACTCTGGGAGATTCTTTCCTGCCTCTGTATCTGCCTTTCTCCTTTAAGACACTTCTTAAAATCCTGTTTTAACCATTCTTTTGATCATCTGACTCACGTACTTGCCGTACTTTGTTTCATAATAGTCCCGTGAAGCACCTTGCGAAATATCATTCTGTCAAAGGTGCTACATAAATGTAAATTGTTGACATTGTTAGCTTCTCAGCCAGAGGTCAGAATCTCAGGGCACTGCAGCATTTCACCTTCCTTTGGCAGCACCTTCCAAGCTCTACCATCTAGGACATGGTACCACCATGCCAATGTCACACCCTACCACAAGAGAGCAGACACATGGGAACACCACCACCTGGAAGTTCCCTCCACGTCACTCACCGTCCCGACTCGGAAATATACCATCGTTCCTTCGCTGTTAGTGAATCGACATCCTGGAACTTGCTCCCTAACAGCACTGTGGCTGTACCTACACCATACAGACTCCGACAATTCAAGAAGGCAGCTCACCACCACCTTCTCGAGGGCAATTAGGGATGGGCAATAAATTCTTGCCTAACCAGCACCTCCCACGTGTCATGAATGAATAAAAAAATGCTTTGAACAAGTAACGATGTGAATTAAATATTAAAATAACGCAGAGAGTATTTTTATAATTTTTTTTTGCAACAAACAAGTCCACAGGTCTACGTTGGTACGTACGTTCCACACGAGTCTCTTCTTACCTTAGCTTTTCAATTAACTCCAGTAATTTATCCATATTCTCTCCTTTAGAACAGAATAAGGATAATGGGGCGGCACGGTGGCGCAGTGGTTAGCACTGCTGCCTCAATGTCAGGGACCCAGGTTCAAATCTGGCCTCAGATCACTGTTTGTCTGGAGTTTGCACCTTCTCCCTGTATCTGTGTGGGTTCTCTCCCACAGCCCAAAGATGTTTGGGTTAGGCTGATGGGTCAATTCAGCATGGCCTTAGTGTCAGGAGGATCGTTAGGGTAAATACGTGGGGTTATGGTGATCGGACGTGGGTGGGATTGTGGTTGGTGCAAACTTGATGGACCAAATGGCCTCCTTCTGCACTATAGGGATTCTATGGTTTAGCTGGCACCTATTTCACACTGTGCCAATGTCACACCCTAGCAAATGCGATGGCTGAAATGTGGTTCATGTTAATATTCCACAGGTGACTTCAGTTCTGGGAAGATTAAATAAGGTAAAGGTCAGGTTATTAAAATGCTAGGCTTCAGTGTTTGCCAGGATTTCTCAATTTTTTAAAAATAGAATAGAGATCGATCTATGAAACAACAGGTGGAGACCTGATAGCTGTCAAACTTGCAACATGGGCATTGCAGAGAAAAGTGTTTTTGTTCAGGGAGTTAGAGCTAAATTAATTGAAAAGCATGAAACATACTCTGAAAGGCTGTAAAACCCATTAGTTCATCAGGTCAAAGAAGAAATCATGAACGAGAGATAATTAAGCTACAGGGCAGTTTGAGGACGTGCCAGAGCAGGCTATGTCATCATGAAGACGGGTGGAGTTCAGGGAGGTTCTCTGGTTTCAAATTAAGTGTGTTATTTTCTGGGAGAGTTAGTTGCAGTTTGGACCTCTTGTGGTTTACAGCTCACTAAGAGATAATCAAAGTAAACGATAGTTAGCTAGGCCTGTGTTGTAAGCAGAGTAAAAAAAAATTAAATTCCATCAATTATCATGTGGCAGGCAGATGAGGCTCAATCTCTGTTTGAATTTTGTGAGGGAGCCTAGTTTGAAACGAGTGGCAGAATCTACAGTGGTCCTCGACGGAGTCTCGTGCCAAAGAAAGCAGCGTGCAGATTAGTTTGGAAGTATTTAAAAGTAACTAAAGTAAAGGAATAAGGTATTCACAGTCAAGAGAGGGTAAATAGATGAGAAGATCTGGAACTGAGAATAATTCTCCAGAGGATGGCAACATATCTTTGGGTGGTCTTCCACAGATATGAATAACTTCACGATTGATGTGTCTAACAAGAGAATTCTTGGGGGAAGGAAGAAGTCAACTGAACGTATAACATACATAGACATAAACCATATCGTTATGTTAGTGCTCGGTCTGATTAACTCTCTTGTTTTTTGACCAAAGAAAACCCCAAAATCTGGTGGAATATTCTATTGGCTAAAATAAAGCGGGGGGAGTTTTCCTGTTCTGCTCACCACAGGAATCATCGTGGGAGGAAGGCGGAACATACAAAGGTCCATTGACCTCAGAAGGTGGGAGGGGGGGGAATTTTCAGTTTGAGGCGAGCACAGCTGGAAAATCCCGCCCAAAGTGTTCAGATTTCTCTTCAAATGTGAATGGTCCCTAACTGGATCATAACGGGGACTACAAACAAGAAGAGTGGAACAGTTGCCCTGAGTCAAATTTCTCTCTCCCTGGTGCAAGTGCGTGGTATGTCTGACCCAAGAGCACATCGATCTGGAATGTGACAAGTCCCAGACTATTCAACCTCACAGCTGTATTTTTAGAATGTTACATTGTCAGTTGCGTGGGTCCCGTACCGATAAAAGATAAATCATTTTCCAAGCTTAATTAGATTCAATAGCCATAGGGTTAGAGTGAATGTCAGAAGGCAATCTAATGTCAATTTACTTCTCAAATCCAAAAAAATTAAAATAAAACTTTCATTAAAATATTATCTAAGGTGAATTATGTTCAAATAATATGTACTTTGCATTTTAATAAATCATATTTGATTTCAAAACTATGCTATCATCTTAATCAAATTACAGTCATAAATGGCTTCCAATTTATTTTTTCTGTTGTCGATAAATGGAACCTTTCAAATAACTTACACCTTTGTCATTCATTCTTATTTATTTGTCTATATCCCTCTGTGGACTCTATATCATCCTCACCATTGGTTTCCTAGCTATTTTTGTGTCATCTGCAAACCTAGCAAACAGTACATTCACTTCCTTCGTCCAAATCGTTAATATATATCGTGAATAAGTGTGGCCCCGTCGGTGACAGGTTGCCGTGCTGAAAAGACCCCTCTTATCCCAACTCTCTGCTTTCTTTAGTTGGCCGATCCTCTGTCCATGTTAACGTACTACCCCCGACACCGTGGCTGTTATCTTATTCAGTAGTCTTTTGTGTGGTACGTGTAATCAAATACTTTTTGGAAAGCATGTTCTTTACGTAACTCATATTAAATGCTCATTTTCTGTATCGACATGAATTTGTTAATACTAATGCCATTTACAGCTATGTCTAAAATAAGACTTTGACATTTTCCTTCAAAAGTTGTGCGTGACCAACCCGGAAGGCAATGATACAATTCAAGAGAGTGGGGATGCTTTCTCCGTGAACGGGTGGTGCTAGTGAGTGGTAAAAGACAAAGCTTCGTGCACCAAAATTACTGTTTTAAGAATTGGATTTGGGCAGCAGTGGAATACGTGGAGCAGCACACCTATTACAACATGGCCCTGCTAGTAACTGTCTGACAGCGAGGCTTTTCAGAATCTCTCCACTTTGGTGTGTGTTGGCCTTACTGAGATACAGCTCCACATGTTCTGATCACCCCTAAACTTGTTCAAGTGGCCACTCTTCAGGCATAATCTTAATATTCAAAGGATAGTCTTCCTGCAGAGTCAGCATGCTTTCAAGAAGGGGAAATCAAGCCTGACCAATTTATTAGAACTCTTTGAGAGGGTAATGAGCAGGATAGATAAAGGGGAACCAGTAGGTATAATATATGTGGATTTCCAAAAAGTATTTGATTATGGGACTGTACAAAAGGCTACTTAGTAAGAGCCCATGGTGTTGGGGTGGTATATTAGTGTGGACGGAGAGTTGGCTAACTAATAGAAGATAGGGATTGGGATATGAGGGGCATTTTCAGCATGGCAACCTGGAACAAGCAGAGTGCCACAGGGACCAGTGATGAGGCCACAATTATTTGCAATATATCAAAGAATCACAGAATTATTACAGTGCAGAAGGAGATCATTTGGCTCATCGAGTCTGCACTGACCAAAATGCCACCCAGGCCCTATCCCCATAATCCCATGCATTTAGCCTACTAGTCTCCCTGCCACTAAGGGGTAATTTAGCATGTCCAATCCACCTAACCTGAACATCTTTGGACAAAGAACGTGAATATACCATTGCCACGTTTGCAGATGACACAAGAATATCTGGCAAACCGAGTAGTGAGGATGACATGATTGGTCTACAGAGGGATATAGACAGATTATATGAGTGGGCAAAAAACTGGTAGATGGAATATTATGTCGGAAAAAGTGAAGTTGTGCACTTTGGAAGGGTGGGAAAAATAAGGAAGCTTCATATTTTACAAATGGAGAAAGACTGCATAACATTACAGCAGTGAGGGATTTGGGATTGATTGAACGTAAATCACAAAAATAATACACGAACTATCACTTAACTATGATAGCATTGCCTAGCCTGGAATGAAACTTGGCTCCTTCTGATCTGTATAGCTCAGACAGTGGACCCAAATTTACCATTTTCATTCTAAGTGCTGAATCTGGGCACGATTCAGATCCACCTTGGAAACCCTGCTTTCAGATGCCTCCATGCGCACTTAGCCTGAAAAAAAAAGTTGAGAGTCTGAATCGTGCTGTGGGCGGGATTTATCATACCCAAAACGCTACAGCTCCGATTGGAGCCTTCAACTGCGCACGTACAGTGAGAAACAAATTTGAAGAACACTAACCCGGCACATCACTCCCGGGAGCAATGGTCCCCTCCAGATATCGCCCCACTGCCCCCCCCCCCCATAACATAACTGTCCCCCACTCCCCGCTAACCAGACCAGTCACAACCCCTTGCCCCATTTGCCCCCCCATCGATTGCCTGCAGAGTGACGGCGGACTACACCCCAAACACCAAGCACCAGAGATCCATCTGGCCCTCCTCCTCCCCCCACCCCCTACCAGACAACAATCTGGCTCTCCCTCCTTCTCCCCCCGACCAGAGATTCATCTGGCCTCCTGCCTCCCTCCCCCCCATCACCAGAGAACGATCTGGCCCGCCTCTCTCCCCCCATTCCCACCACTGATCCGAGTCAGAGAGCCGCGGGAAACTCTGAACTCACCCCCTTCGGAAGCTGGAGCGCCCGAAACAGACTTTTGCCGAGCACGTCTGTTTTGCGCCAAATCTGGATGGACAAACGCGACGGTCGAGTGGGAAACGCAGGTAAGTTTGGGTGTCAAGCCCATTAAGTCAAGTTAAATGCACTTTACCGAGTTTTCGTGCCCGAAAACGGGTGCAACACAATGGTAAAATCAGGCCCGTGTTATCCTAAAGTATAGCTCTAATTTGTCCACTTGAGAATTAGGGTGCCTCCAGGTATCTCCCCCTAGACAACAGAAATACCATCAGTATTTCCAAATTTCCATGGGAAGAGAGGGATATTAGAATTTCACTGCAAATGTAACATTACACTGCTGATTTATCATTACGACCAGGTGGAAAATTAAAATATTACTGCTGGGAGCATCGATCCCAGGAATAACAATCTACAGAAATACAGCAATTGGTCCTGAAATCCAATAGTCTCTGCTGTAACTCTGATAGAACCTCTTGGGAAACTGAAGGCAGTGCAAAAAAGCAGAAATGATCACACCAAATGAAAATGCCAGAACCAACATGAGTGGACAGCAAAAACAGAAAATGCAGGAAACTCTCAGCAGGTCTGACAGCATCTGTGGAGAGAGAATAGATAAGAAGTCTCACAGCACCAGGTTAGAGTCCAACCTGGTCCTGGTGTTGTGAGATTTCTTACTGTGTTTACCCCAATCCAACGCCAGCATCTCTACATCGAGAGAGAATAGAGCTAACGTTTCCAGTCTGGATGACCCTCAGATTAGAATTTACCCGTCCTGCCCGCCGTGGGAATTGTAGAGGGCAGGATGGGCACGGATCACGCAACGGTCGGTCGACCTCGGGCGGGATTTTCCAGCTTTGGGGCGAGCACGGTCGGTAAATCCCGCTCGAGGGGTCATCCAGCCTCGAAACGTTGGCTCTATTCCCTCCCCACAAACGCTGTCAGACCTGCTCAGATTTTCCAGCGTTTTGTTTCAGATTCCAGCATCCACGGTATTTCGCTCTTATATAAAAAGGACAACAGTTTGCGGAGGAGCCCAGCAAAACAGCAGCTTGAAATTAATACGTCTGAGACTTGAATCTTCATCTGTGCGAGTTTGAATTCGGTGTGTGTGGGAGTGAGTCTGTGCGCCTAATTTATGTAAGAAGTAGCTAGCTCTCCAATAAACACTAAAAATATCTTTTTGTAGCTCACATCTTGTATTCTGAATTGGAGACTGTGAACATGTCTAATAACATTTCTCCAGTAAATATGGATATGTGTTATTGGAAAAACGAAGTGTGTAGGATTTGGTATTTAATCATGATTCTTGCTTGACGTCAAAGTATTTCATTCCTATTCGACCTATTGACTCGCTGTGGCATAAAGCCAGAATACGATCATAAACCGTGAGATTGTTCGAATTCGCCGAGACCTACAGCAGAATTTCTGTTGACACAATTAAGGAGCACAATTTCATTACTCTTTAGCTTAATTGAAGTACAACTTATTACTTTCCTTGTTGCGCTGTCATAGTAAAAGTCAGAGAAACCTATACTTGGAAAACTGCAAAGTAACATTCTTCTTAGAAGTCTATTTTTAAAAAGGAAGGGTAGGATGATGAGTCAGTTGACTTTAAAAAAGTACTGCGTGGTTCTGTCCCTGGCATCCTTCCAGTCCCGTAGTTACCATGAAAGTATTCTTTGCTTTTGAAATGTGTAGTAATATACAAAGTATTCTCAACACTCTACAAAAATCTCCCCCTATCACCATCCTTTCTGTCCAAAGCTCTTACAACAGAAGAAGATTCCATTCATATCACACCGCCTGCATCTTATGTAACCAGATCCGAGCAATAAGACACAGTGACAACAAATTCAAGATACTGATCATCTACAGCACGTGCACTGAGTGGTAAAAGTGACTCAAAGGCATTGACTGAAGATACAGGAGTACTAACAGGTTAAAATGAAACCCAGGTGGCCAAAGCTGATGTCAGAATGAAAAGAGGAACAAGTTATTCAACTGAAATTCAAAAACAAATGTCTCATGCTTTATGCTCTTGGCTGCGGGTAAAGGCCAAATCATATGTTTCTCATCATCACATTAGCTTTTTTACGATATGTTCCCCTATTTCCACCCCCACTCGTGGCTCCTCCCACCCAACACACCTCCATCCAAATGGTTTTTTTTAGCCTTGGACAGAATTCTAATCAAAGATTTCAAAGCATTGTCCCCAAGGGGAAAATCACCCTCTGGGTGGTTTGGAGTGATTCAGTTCACAATTCAACCACACCGAGAAATTCTTTTGGAGCCTGGGGAAATTCTCATTGAAATCCCCCACAATTTTTGGCATGGGGACTTCAGGATGCTGGGAAGACTGGCCCCCTCAGACACTGGAGCTCCTACAAACGCCTCGCATCCCACTCGCAGGCGAAGCTTCCCCCCCGCACCTCATTGGCATCAGTCGCCTCCCTCCCCCCGCTCGCTGGTACCAGCACCCTACATTCCCCAATGAGCAACAACCCGCAATGTGGTCATTAAAGGCCACACCTGACGCTGCATATTTAAATGATTATTTAAGTATACTAATCTGGTATACAGGAAGTGGACCACAATACGTCGGGCTGCGGGGATTGGGATAATCCCAGAAAGGGTTCTCATTGGCGCTAACCGTGCCATGACCCTCTCCTGCAATTCTCTGGCCTGAGCGCTATTCGCCAAATTTTCTGGGCTCAGATGAAGGATCTTTTAATCTCACTCCACCCAATAAAATGGCTTAAAAAGTACAGTCGACGGGTGGCCCCCAAACAAGGGAGGAAGTGGAGTTCTCTCCAGAATCATCGGAAAGCTGCCTCAGGTAAAGTAGGCCAAATGTAAAAATATTTTCAAAAGCAGATCACTTCTGGGATCCAGGCCGTAATCCCAGTCTGGACGATTGCCCAACTTTCAACATTTCGTGACCGAATCTCGCGAGGTATACTGATCAGAAATCCTCTCAGTGCTAGGTGTGAGCTGGGAAACATAGGAATTTTGGGTCAGATACATCCCTGGCCTTATGAGTTGAGGCACTGTCCTGGCACGGCAAGCCAGGAATTCCCATGGAAGACCGGAGCTCGGAGCATCCAAACCTGAACGTCAGCCCTTCAATGTCTGCAGATACTTGAGGCCACTGATCAAATGGCATTTCTGATATTAAAAACAATTGCGCTTCTAAATGCATCTAGCAATCATGAAGATTATATGAGTAGTTGGCTTGAAAGATTTGGGCAGATTAAAAGTGCTAATTAGCAAGCGGCTAACAACGGTCGAGGAACTAATCCCAACGAGGAAGCCGTGAGATTTACTGAGATTCACTTCTGTTTGTCATTGTGCATTTTATAACTCCCCTGGCTAGATCATGAATCAGAAATGAATGTTCTTCACCTTTTGGGAGGAAGAGAATGACAGTCCGACATGCCCCACTCAATCAGGACATTGCTCCCGTGGGACACCAAACAGACGGCAATTAAAACACCCAGTCTGGGTGCCCATTTAGGAAGATGACAAGCAAACCAATTTCTTTTTTATTATTAAACATTCGACGTTAACGGTGTTCAATGGATCACCGGAAAGGTTTTAAAATTCTTCACCTGACTGACCGTTTTCCAAACTTCATTACTGAATAATCATGAACTAAGAGAATCATGAACAAAGAAATCCAGGGATACAGGTTCATAGCTCCTTGAAAGTGGAGTCACAGGTGGACAGAGCGCTGAAGACATTCAGCATGCTTGGTTTCATTGGTCAGAACACTGAACACAGGAGTTGGGACATTTTGTTGAAGTCGTACAAGACATTGGTAAGGCCGCACTTGGAATACTGCGTATAGTTCTGGTCACCCCCTTATAGAAAGGATATTATTAAACTAGAAAGAGTGCAGAAAAGAGTTACCAAGATGCTACTGGGACTTGATGGATTGATTTATAAGGAGAGGCTGAATAGACTGGGACTTCTTCCTCTGGAGTGTAAGAGGCTGAGGGATGACCTTATAGAGCTCTATAAAATAATGAGGGGCACAGATCAGCTAGATAGACAATATCTCTTCTCAAAGGTAGGGAAGTCTAAAATGAGATGGCACAGATTTAAGGTGAGAGGGGGGAGATACAAAAGTGTCCAGACGGGCAATTTTTTCACACAGAGGGTGGAGTGTGTCTGGAACAAGCTTTAGACAGTTACGTGGATAAGATGGGCGTAGAGGGATATAGGCCAAATGCGGGCAATTGGGACTAGCTTTGGGGTTATGGCATGGACAAGTTGGGCTGAAGGGCCTGTTTCCATGCTGTAAACCTCTATGACTCTGACTCTGAATGGAGCACGCTCGATTGAGTGGCTGAACTTGACCGACGTTGGTACCTATCCTTCTGGCTGCCAAGAGAGCTTAGGTGCTGGGCCCATTTGAGTGAGTGTGCAACAGCAGAGTGGGTTACTGAGCATGGCACAGTGCTACAGTGGTTAGCACTGCTACCTCACAGTGCCAAGGACCCAGACACAATTTCAACCTTGGGTCACTATCCGTTTGTAGTTTACACATTCTCCCCGTGTCTCTGTGTGGGTTAGGTTGATTGGCTATATTAAATTCCCCCTTTGTGTGCCAAGATGTGTAGGTTTGGGGGGAATAGCAGTGTAGTGTGGGTTTATGGGGATAGGTTGAAGACTTGGGCAGAGAAATGGCAGATGGAGTTTAATCTGGACAAACGTGAGGTAACGCATTTTGGAAATATACAGTAAATTGCAGAACCCTTAAGAGTAGTGATAGGCAAAGGGATCTGGCTATACAGGTACACAGGTCACTGGAAGTGGCAACACTGGTAGAGAAGATGATCAAGGCGGCATATGGCACGCTCGTCTTCATCGGCCGGGGCACTGAATTTAAAAATTGCCAAGTCATGTTGCAGCTTTATAGAATCTTACTTAGGCCGCACTTGGAATATAGTGTTCAATTCTGGTCACCACACTACCAGAAGGATGTGGAGGCTTTGGAGAGGGTACAGAAAAGATTTACCAGGATGTTGCCTGGAATGGAGGGCATTAGCTATGAGGACAGTTTGGAGAAACTTGGTTTGTTCTCACTGGAACGACGAAGGTTGCAGAGCAACCTGATAAGATTATGAGGGACATGGACAGAGTGGAAAGTCAGAAGCTTTTTCCCAGGGTGGAAGAGTCAATTACTAGGGGCACAGATTTAAGATGCGAGGGGCAAGGTTTAAAAGAAATATACGAGGCAAGCTTTTTTAACACAGAGGACGATGGGTGCCTGAAACTTGCTGCTGGGGGAGGTAGTGGAAGCAGATACGATAGTGACTTTTAAAGAGCGTCTTGACAAATACATGAACAGAATGGAAATAGAGGGACACGGTCTCCGGAAGGGTAGGGGGTTTTAGTTCTGTCGGACAGAGCGGATCGGTCAGACCGGTCCATCGGTGCGTGTCGGTAGGATGGGTCCGACTGCACGGGTCGCTGGTCGTTGGATGGTGCGTCAGTGCAGGCTTGGAGGGCCAGAGAGCCTGTTCCTGCGCTGTAATTTCCTTTGTTCTTTGGAAGGGCCCGGATAAAGATGCTCTGCTGGAGAGTTGGTGCAGACTTGATGGGCCAAATGGTCTCCTCTGCTGTAGGGATTGTACAATCGGTCTAGGCTTAGAGTTCACAGCAGTCCAGGCCAGGAAGGGATGCTAGATTTCCTTTGCTGAAGGACGTTTGTGAACAATTTGGACTTTCATGACAATCTGGCACTTTCCCACCACCCTCCCCCCCCCGCTTAAATACACAAAAAAAAACCTGTCTTATTAAATTCAGTTTCACAACTTGGCACAGTGAGATTTGAACTCATAACTTCAAAATTCTGAGTCTGGTGCTCTTTTTCCCACGCAGGATTTTTTTATAATGCCTTTCTAAACAAGTCCAATATTCTTAACTGTTTGACTGCCTGTCACAAACATTCAAAATTTAGACCATTTTGGGGGAAGATTTCTCTTGTCCCCTTGTCTACAAGAGATGTATAATGATTGCGTGTATAAGGAATGTAATTGGATCTCAAAGAAACTGTTTCTGGTTTCATTAAAAATAAATTTTTCTGAAGCGGGTCTACCTGAAAATCCCAGATCTCCGAGTACAACATGCTTCCGGTCCTTTACGCTGCTGATCTGTGGGAAGTAGACGTCCAGGGTGAGGAAGAGAATGCATCCAAAAAACGCCAAGATGCCAATGGCAATACCATAGTTGCAGGCACTGCTGTTCTTGTTGAAAACACAGTAGAGATGGTCGCTGCTTTTGTTGACATAGCCTTCGTTCACTATCGAAGCAAACACAACGATAGAGAACACCTGCGGAGGAAGGAATGGAAATGTGTGAACGGAAAGAATTATAGCTTTACGGGACCAACATCAGTAATGATAAAAGTGGTTATCGTTTCCAGTCCAAAAAAAAGTGACTGTAACAGAAACTCAGACAAGTCGGTCTTCCGCTGTAACAGAACCCAATACTCCATAGAAATAAAGATCGATAAACAATGCTGGCAGCATGTAATCTCTGACTTTAAAAAGGAAGCTGCCAGCTGGTTATCTCCTTCACCACAAACAGACTTTACCATCGAATCCCTACAGTGCAGAAGGAGCTCATTAAGCCCACGAAGGGGGCAATTTAGCATGGCCAATCCGCTTAACCTGCGCGTCTTTGGAGTATGGGAGGAAACCGGAGCACCCGGAGAAAACCCACGCAGACACGAGGAGAATGTGCAAACTCCACACAGTCACCCAAAGCCGGAATCGAACCCAGGTCCCTGGAGTCGTGAGGCAGCGATGCTAACCACTGTGCCGCCCTGCAATCTGTTTGAACAACAGGTTAAAAGCAAATTACAGCAGATGCTGGAATCTGAAACCAAAAGAGAAGATGCTGGAAAATCTCAGCAGGTCTGGCAGCATCTGTAAGGAGAGAAAAGAGTTGATGTTACGAGTCCAGACGACCCTCTGTCAATTACCATACCACAGACGATGCTCTGCCAATGTCTAACAGGGTCACAAGTGCCCTTCCTTTCCATTCCATGGGATCTATCCAGTCAGACACAGGTTACAACAGTAATAAAGGCCAATCAGACACAAACTGATAGCCCAACGATGCTTTGTTAAAATTCATTTATGGGAACGTGAGCATCGTTGGGAAGTCTCGTATTTATTTCCCATCCTGAACTGTCTTTAATGTGAGCTACCTTAAACCGTCGTCGAGCACGCGGTGTAGGTACACCCATGGTCCTGTTAGGACTAGGATTTTGACCCAGTGACAGTGAAGGAACAACAATATAGGATGGTGACTGGGGCGGCACAGTGGTCAGCACCGCTGCCTCACAGCACCGAGGACCCGGTTCGATTCCTGGCTTGGGTGACTGTCCTTGTGGAGTTTGCAAGTTCTCTCCATGTCTGCGTGGGTTTCCTCTGGGTGTTCCACTTTCCTCCCAAAGATGTGTGGGTTAGGTGTATTGGCCATGCTAAATTGACCCTTCGTCTTAGGGGAACTAGCTAGGGTAACTAGCTAAATTGCCCCTTAGTGTCAAGGGGACTAGCTCGGATGATGGGTTAAGGCCTGGGTGGTCAGTATTGACTTATTGAGCCAAATGGTGTCCTTCTGCACTATATGATTCTATTAGGGGCTTGTGCGGAAACCTGCAGGTGGTGGTGTTCCCGTGCATCTTCTACCCTTATCCTGCTAGGTCAGTGCTTCCTAAACTGTGGGTCATGGGTGTCTTGGAGCATACACTGATTTCCAGACCAGGCTCTATTGGTGAGCATGGTCTAACAAATAGATCTGTGAAGCTTGATAACTGCTGAAACAAAAAGGTAAGAGGTTGGAATTCATTTTTAAAAGCTCTGCAACTAAACCATTGCTACTACCCTGAACCTCTCCCTCTCCCCACCCACTCAGGAAGCTACTCACTCCGTCCCACCATCCCCACTCGCCCACCCCACTGGCCCCACCCCAGGTCACACCGTCTGAAGCTTTAAAATGGGGTCACACTGAGAAGAATTTGGAAAGCACTATTCTAGGTGGCAGAGATCGTAGATTTGGAAGGTTGAAGGAGGTATGGTAAGTCCATCTTGTAGGCAATACACACTGCTGTCACTTTGATTGGATTTATTATTGTCACATGTATTGGAATACAGTAAAATGTATTGTTTCCTGTGCACTATACAGACAAGGTATATTGTTCAGAGTACATAGAGGAAAAGGAAAGGTTAGGGTGCAGAATATAGTGTTGGAATTACAGATAGGGTGAAGAGAAAGATCAGCTTAATATATGATAGGTCCATTCAAAAGTTTGATGACAGCAGGGAAGATGTTTTTGAGTCGGTCGGTCTGCGTTCTCAGACTTTTGTATCTTTTTCCCGATGGAAGAAGGTGGAAAGAGTACGTCCGGCGCCTGAGAGGTTCTTGATTGTGCCGGCTGCTTTTCCGAGGCAGTGGGAATTGTAGACAGAGTAAATGAACGGGAGGCTGGTTTGAGTGATGGTCTGAGATTCATTCAGGACCCATTGTAGTTTCTTGTGGTCTTGGGCAGAGCAGGAGCCACATCAAGCTGTGATACAACCAGAAAGGATGCATTCTATGGTGCATCTGCAAAAATTGGTGAGAGTTGTCGTAGACATGTTGAATTTCCTTAGCCTCCTGAGAAAGTAGAGGCATCGGTAGGTGTTCTTAACTAATGCGTTGGCATGGAGTGACCAGGATGGATTGTTGATTATCTGAAAACCTAGAAACTTGAAGCTCTCAACCACTTCTACTTCATCACCATTGATGTAGACAGGAACAAGTCCTCCACTACACTTCCTGAAGTTGCTGACTACCTCCTTCGTTTCACTGACAAAGAGGGACAGATTATTGTTGTCACACCAGTTCGCCAGATTCTCTGACTCTTTCCTGTACTCTGTCTCGTCACTGTTTCAGAGCTTAGCCACTACAATGGTGTCATCAGCAAAAAAGGAGTTGGAGAGGAATTTGGCCACGCAGTCAGAAGTGTATGAAGAGTATAGTAAGATGCTGAGGACACAGCCTTGCGTGGCTGACGGAAGTGTGGGCACCTATCAGGTGGTTTGGGAAATCTAGGATCCATTCACAGAGGGAGGAACAGAGCCCCGTGGAGTTTGGAGATGCGGTTTGTTGGGATAATGGTGTTGAAGATCGTAGTCAATAAATAGGAATAAGACGCAAGTGTCCTTGTTGTCGTTTGCGTCAAAGATGGAGGAAGTGAACGTTAAAGGTGTCGGATGGGGCGCAGATCAAAACATTGTGGGTGTCCCAGCACCACATGGACTGCAGCAGTTCAATAAGACTGTTTAACCTTCTCAAGGGAAATTAGGGATAGGCAATAAATACTGCCCTCTCCAAGCCTGCCAGCAGTGCTCATAACCCATGAAACAATACATTTAAAAATAAGCTCCCTATAAAGGCATATTCTCATTTGCTTGTAACCCATTTCATGAGCTGCCCACAAGAAAACGGCAGACGTCTTTGTTCACCGTTTATCACGTCAAACGATCTGCAGGATGTCTGATCTAATCGATAGTGAACAGAGATGTCTGGCTGAGGTCCTGTTAGATTAAAACTACCAGAACAACAACTCAAAATAAATAAATCACTGAAATAAATACAGTCTAAAACGCAAAGCAGCCTCTCTTGATGCAATGAGTTTTATGGCGGGGGAGGACGGGGGGGTATTTGTGATGCTGATTTCTGTCCTGATGATGCTCTATTATCCAAGAACACCTTTTTTTGATCCAGTTTATTTTAGTCCAGACCCAATTCCCAGGCAACAATACAACGACAAGTGTCATAAACCAACATATAATTCTGTACTCCAGCTGATTCAGGGATAAGACGGAGAAACGTACGGCCAACTATATTGGGGCTTGCTTCCAAACTCGGTGTTTTTTAAAAAATTAAGTTTATTAAAAAGTATTTATTAGTTCATTAGGGATTTTCCTAATGGCTTTATTGCAGTGTTAATGTGAAAAGTAGGCTCACAATAACACTGCAATGAAGTTACTGTGAAAATCCCCTGGTCACCACACTCCGGTGCCTACACAAAGGGAGAATTTAGCATGGCCAATACCAGTCTTTTGGAGTGTGGCAGGAAACCGGAGCAAACCCACACAGGCACGGGGAGAATGTGCAGACTCCACACAGTCAGGACCCAAGCCCGGAATCAAACCCAGGTCCCTGGCACTGTGAAGGCAGCAGTGCTAACCACTGTGCCACCATATGGAGTATACAGTGAAAAATATCATTTCTTGCAATGCTATATGGACAAAACATACTGTACATAGTGAAAGAAAGGCGAGAGTGCAGAACGTAGTATTATAGTCACAGCTGGGGTGTAGAAAAAGATCAACTTAATGACGGTAGGTCCATTCAAAGTCTGACGGCAGCAGGGAAAAGGCTGTTCTCGAGTTAGCTGGTACTGACTCAAGTTGCTTGACGTACCTGCTTGCTCATTCTGAAGAAATACATCAACGGTTGCATTATTCCCCCCCCCCGACATAATGCCAAAAGGACCGCTCACGTCAGTGGGGTAATGATTATGTGTGTGTGACTGGCAGTTGCCTGTCAAAAGGTTGTGTTAAAATTCCCCAGTTGTAGACGCCAGTATAACTCACATGCAGATTAAAAAGGAGAAATTATGGTTCCATGTGACCCTCTAAACTCGAGAGGACTCAAAGAAACAAACAGGAATTAAACAATTAAGCAAATTTCCCAGAAAGTAGTGCTACTCTGAAACTGCAATCCTCCCAACATTAATTGCCATCTGCAGCTTTCAAAATACAGTTAACTTTCTGCGAGTTACTGTTCCTTAGCTTGTAATTATAAATCACTCCCATGTATCACTTGCGTCCAGTTCTAATTAGCACTGAACGAACCAAGATTTCTGCAAAACCTATAATCACATTCACGATTGCAGAGTCATCTGATAACAGGGTGACCATGCTTTGTGACCTGGCTTGATGTGTTAAACACGGAGGGTAAGAAGATCCTTTTCCACCATATTTCAAACAAATAATATTTGATCGCTGACCCTCAATGGGCTGAATATTGCCTGTGCAGAGTTGCGGGGGGTGGGGGTGCGGTGGGAGGGTGTTTTGCATCTAGATGTGAATAAGATGGAGATCAGTGTGTCATGAAAACTCGTTGGGGATCTCATTGGGGTGGGGGGGGCAGAAGTCAGCAAACTCAACTCTCAATGGATCTCGGAACTTTTTACGCATGTGTAGCCCACTCGTGCAGAGCTGTGTAATTTTTACATGCAGTGTGGCCAGCACCCCTGCGCAGGAAGAAGAATGGCTTGAAAAGCCAGCTGAGATAACCGGGGATCATTGAGAAGATGTGATCCAGGCAGGGGAACAGTGGAGAGGGAGCAGGCTGAGATCCCAAAAGGTGAGAGGGAGCAGGGAGAGATCCCAAAGGGAGAGGGAGGAGGGAGACGTCCCCCAGGCTAAGTCCCAGGCAGAGGACAGGGAGAACAAAGAACAAAGAACAACCCAGCACGGGAAACAGGCCCTTCGGCCCAACGAGCCCGCGCCGCCACATCACCCTACACCTATTCTACCCTGCATATCTATGAATGGAATCCTACTCAGTCAGATTCAGGGAAGAAATAGTGTCAATTTGGTAAAAACCGATTAGCCTGAGAGCACATCTTTGGGGTGTGGGAGGAAACCGGAGCGCCCGGAGGAAACCCACGCAACCACAGGGAGAATGCGCAAACTCCCACAGACACAGGCCCAAATCCATGTGTCTGCACAGCCAGCAGTGCTAGTCACTGAGCTGTTGCGGCGCCCGTCTACCGGTCCAGGATCAAGCACACACACCGACACGAAGTACTAGGCCACTCCTGGAACTTCCAAGAGCAGCCCACGCACGACCCGCCGTGTGCATGCCCCTCGTTTGACACGAGGTGGACCTCCACCTGTGGAATAAAGACAAAAATATTAATCTTACAGCCTGCCTTTCCGGTGTCTCCCGAGGTTTAACCCTATTTAATAACCCCTACCATATCCCTCCATTCTCGTTTCACTCATGTGCCTATCTAACTGCATCTTAAACGAGTCCAACGTTCCTGCCTCCACCACCCTACTCGGTAGCGCGTTCCAGACCCCCACAACTCTCTGCGTAAAGAACCTTCTTCTCACCTCCAAATTATACCTCTCCCCCCTCACCCTTAAATGATGACCTTTCGTGTTCGTACCCAGTCTAGGGAGCAGTCTCTCACTATTAACTCTATCTATTCCCTTCATTATCTTATATACTTCTATCATGTCCCCTCTCAATCTCCGTCTTTCCAAGGAGAATAGTCCCAGTTTCTTCAACCTCTCCTCGTAACCCAGTCCCCCCATGCCAGGCAACATCCTGGTAAACCTCCTCTGCACCCTTTCCAGAGACTCCACGTCCTTCCGGTAGTAAGGTGACCAGAACTGGACGCAGTACTCCAAATGCGGTCTAACCAACGTTCTGTACAACTAAAGCATTAGACGGCAGCTTTTATACTCTATGCCCCTTCCTATAAAGGCCAACATCCCATAAGCCTTCCTAACAACCTTCTCCACTTGTGACGCAACCTTCATGGATTTGTGAACCTGCACTCCCAGGTCCGTCTGGGGTGCAGAAGTCCCAGAGGGAAGTCCCAGACAAAGGACAGGAATACTAAGAGGTCCCAGTTAAGATAAAGAGGGAGAGGAGCGGAGAAAAAAAAGATTCCTGATAAGGGTAGCAGGCTTTGAGAGGACCCAAGGAAAACCATGGTAATTAAAGAGAGCTCAGAAAAAGCCCTGAAGAATTAGAAAGCAGCTGATGTTTGGTGATTCTGTTATGTGGGCCACTGGGGTGAAGGTACTCCTTTTTAGCAAGTGTACTTCAACATTGGTGCTTGACTACCTACTGAAAAATCCAGAGGAACAGAATCTCGGGAATGGAGATTTACAAGCCCGCAAAGTGGGCTGTCGTTTTTGCTGTCTGTGTTGGGAGTGACATTTGGAAACAATTCCAAGGGTGAGATCTTTGAAGTTGAAGGTGGGAATCCCTCGTGAGGGAGGGATCTGGGTGGATTGTTGAGACATCCATGGAATCTGCCTCGGTCGCATCTACATTTATTGTGCAACATGATGCATTGGACCACAGTGGGCAAGATTTTTCACATATACCTTATAATTACTCTGAATGTCAGAGCATAAGACAGGTATTGTAAATTGTTTCAGCTTTCTGACCTTCTGTATTAAAACTTTTCTTTGTTCAAAACATGTAGAATCTTGTGGCTTTATTTCACAGAGCAAGTATTTTAATTTATCTACTGTAAATAACGGCCGTGATTCTCCTGAATTTGGACAACGTACTCACGCAACCTGGAAGGTTTCCTGGTGATCTAAATAGATACTAATTTATTCATAGCCATCAGCCAGCCCCGCTATTCCAAAAACGGCAACCTGATCTCCATGCTCGGAGGCAGCACCCCACCCAACACAAATATAAATGATGGCCACCACGGTGACCAGGGGAGCTCCATCAACCCATCACCAAAGAGGGATATCCTTCTGCGCAGCCCCCCACCCCCCACCCCCACCCCTGGCAACAATACCATGCAGGCAAGAGGGTGACCCAACTAGACTTTACCCCTCTCCAACTTAGCCCCCCCCCCCCACTTCCTCCTCAGGCCCCCATCAAGGCCTCCTTTCCCCTTTAGATTTCCCCTCCCCAGGTTATCTGGCACGATTTTGAATCACTGCAGCACTCCATTTGCAGGAGAGATTTTCCTTTCTCCTTGTCAGAAGCTACAAGTGAGAGCAGACCTCTTTGAAGTCCTCTGACAGACTGAGGGGTCAATTTCACTAGGGGAGGGGGAGTTATTCTAGTCATAGAGATTTACAACATGGAAACAGACGCTTTGACCCAACTTGTCCACGCCGCCCTTTTTTTTTAAATCCCTAAGGCGATCCCAATTGCCCACATTTGGCCCATATCCCTCTACGCCCATTTTATCCATGTAACTATCTAAATGCTTTCTAAAAGACAAAATTGTACCCGCCTCTACTACTACCTCTGGCAGCTTGTTCCAGACACTCACTACCCTCTGTGTCAATGAAGTGCCCCTCTGGACACTTTTGTATCTCTCCCCTCTCACCTTAAACTTATGCCCTCTAGTTTTAGACTCCCCGAGCTTTGGGAAAACATATTGACTATCTAGCTGATCTGTGCCCCTCATTACTTTGTAGATCTGTATAAGATCATTCCTCAGCCTCCCACACTCCAGAGAAAAAAGTCCCAGTCTATCCAGCCTCTCCTTAGTATCCAGCATCCTAGTAAATCTTTTCTGCACTTTTTTTAGTTTAATAATATCCTTTCTGTAATAGGGTGACCAGAACTGTGCACAGTATTCCAAGTGTGGCCTTACCGATGTCTTGTACAACTTCAACAAGACGTGCCAAGTCTGCTCAGCTGTGCACAAAGCTTTGATTTGAAGTTGCTGAGGCTTCCCAGAAAGCAGAAATGGTTGAAACCCTCTCCGTTGCACTTGAAGCCTTTGACCCGTAACAAGTTCAATATCTCATTCTGCTGTCAGATCAATGGATTTCTATTATCTTCCTGCCACCTGCGTTTATTTTAATTTCCCTTCACGCTTGACTGCACCTCAAGTACCCCTTTGATCCTGACAACAATGTAGACAGAGTCTAATCCTGATGGGCAGTCTGTGGTTTTGCTCCCTCTTCAGGGAGTCTTTTAAGAGTTAATTGTTGCAATGTATTATTCTATCTTGCTGTGTATTCTCTTTTAAGCCAATTAATTGATTACAACAAGACTTACTGTTTCTCAATGGTTTGCACACCTTTCCTCATATTATGCTAAATTGAAAATATATACCACTAAAAACCGGTGTTTCAAGTTACCCTTCTGGGTTTTGGGATACCCTCACATTTAACATCAGTGGCTTAATACAACGAAGAAAGCGTTCCCTCTAATCAATATTATGTGCATTGATTCTGAAAATACCAAAAATCAGTTAATTCTTTCTACACTACAATCCTACAAAGTGATTATAATTTCCTTGGTTCTTTCCAATGATATAAAATGTATCGCTACCTCTTATTTTCTTGTAACAAAAATTATCCAAGGTCTTTCTTCTTAGGTTAAATGAGCAGCACGGTGGCACAGTGGTTAGCACTGCAGTTTCACAGTGCCACAGACCCCAGGTTCAATTCCCAGCTTGGGTCACTGTCTGTGCGGAGTCTGCACGTTCTCTCCATGTCTGCATGGGTTTCCTCCGGAGGCTCTGGTTTCGTAGACTCACACAATCCCTGCAGTGCAGAAAGAAGCCACTCAGCCCATCAAGACTGCACTAACAACAAACCTACCCAGGCCCTATCCCTGTAACCCCACATGTTTATGCCTCTAACCTACTCATTCCAGGACACTGAGGAGCAATTTAGCATGGCCAATGCACCTAACCCACAATCCAAAAGGCGTGTTGGTTAGGTGCATTGGTGATGCTAAATTCTCTCTCAGTGTACCCAAACAGACACCAGTGTGGGGCAACTCAGGGATTTTCACAGTAACTTCATTGCAGTGTTAACGTAAGCACACTTGTAACACTAAGAAATAAATACAATGGGTGCAATGTGAAATCAAAAGAAAATTAAAGTCAACAGTGGAAAGCTGAATGAACAAACTGTCCATTTTAATTGTAGTTAAGTGGCTGCAGCCTACAAAGTTTCTAGAAATTTTATCAGATATTTCTGCATCCTTTGCCAGTTTATTGTAAAAATAAAACATTTATAGAACAATAATGTTCCACAGAGTTATAAATCATCAGATGAACCACAAGTTAATTAGAAAGTAAAAGTTCCAAAATAGGTTCCGTTCATATTCCTGACTCTTCAATGACTCAATGTTACAAGGAAGACAATAAAATCTGGTGGCTCTCTCCTGGAAGATGGAACTGAGTGACGTGGATCCAGATGGGGGATGGGGTGGTGGTGGTGGGATCATAGCATCCCGACAGTACAGAAGGAAGTCATTTGACCCCTCGAACGTGCATCAACAACAATCCCACCCAGCCCCTATCCCTGTAACCCCACATATTTACGCTGCTAACCCCCCTGGCACGAAGGGACAATTTAGCATCGCCAATCCATCTAACCTGGACACTGGGAGAACATGCAAACTCTGCACACACAATGACCCAAGGCCGGAATTGAACCTGGGTCTCTGGCGCTGTGAGGCAGCAGTGCTAACTACTGTGCCACCGTGCCTGGACGTCTCAACTCTACTAATCAGTGATTTAAATTGCCCATGGCATCCACATGGTGTGGGAGTGGTGGGCACACATATAGCAGAGTAGTAAAATCTTGGGTTTTCTCTTTGTTTCCACCTTCCCGACAGCTTCCCCCCACCCCAAACTCATCGTCCACTTCAAACAGTTCAATTTCCAAATCAACTCGAATAACCCATTTGTGTCAGATTGTCAATTTATTGTTCATTTATAATCAATGCTGGTTGTACGACACTTGGCTAGTTCGCGCAAGTGGGGTTTTTACAGACAACAGAAACTTTCAGTGCCCGAGAAGAACTTGAATTTCTTTCATGCCTTCCACGAGCTGAACAAGTCACAAAGCTATCATCCCGCTGAAGGTCGTGGCCCAACAGCTGCAGGAGCAATTGGAGGGCTGGGAGCTCGACAGCGCCTCTTTTAGTGGCGGTCACCGCTGGGACAGCGTCTGCAGGATGAGATCACATAGACAGATACGTGCCTTCAAAGTAACTGGAATCGGGGGCTACCGGGGCCAGTCAGGTGGGCTCCTGTAAAGGCGGTCGCTGAGGGCAAGCGGCACTACTGCCGCAGGTGCTGCTATTGGCACTGTGAGGCCCTTCATAGACTAAAGGGTTCCCGAAATGCCACCTCCCACCTGGAGCTAGCATGGAAACCGCTACTCTTTCTCAGGCAGCCTCCCCATGCGACAGACTGCCACCTGCCGCTGGTAAAATACCAACACAGGTAGGGAAAGGCCCTCAGTTGGTCACTTAGGTGGTTCAACTGGAGTTTGGACAGGAGGGCCCTCCCATGCCACTCTGCCACCTGACAGCCCATCCCAAAATGGCCCCTTAAAATTCTGGGCCTGGTCACTGTTGTAATGTTATGAGAAGCCAGTCTGCACCCAGCAAAGTCCCACCAACAGCACTGAGATAATGACCATTGAAGTAACGATAATGTGGTTTAACTGATGCTCACTGGAGTCTTTTGGAAAGGAAACGTTGTTATTGGTGTACTGAACCGAGAGCGCAGTGCAGTGAGTTCTTCTAAACATATCGTAAATCATTAGAGACTCAAAGTGCAGGATGTAAATGACTCACGGAGATAAGTAAGTAAATAAAACAAGTGGCATTTGAAACTTCGCTTCCGTGAGGCATAATGTTAGTGGTGCTTAAAGGTTCGGGGCTTGCCAAACGCACAGGATTGACAACTCTCCTGTGTGTTAAAGGGCACTTTGACTGATCAATCACCTCTGCTATCAAATTGTATTTGTCACAAGAGGCTAGCTGTTTCTTAGTGTAGTTGAAGTAAGAAACCCAAAACAATCTGCTTACAATAAATATGTCAACTGCACAAATGACACGCCTTCGCTGAACATTTTGGACAGCTTTTTATGGACCCTACTTCAGATCAGTGTTCAGGCAAACTACAAAAGGAGTGCCAACCAGAGTTGCGCCTCCTCAGCGTGGAGTATTCACAGCGTATGTTTATACACCATGTTTGTGAAAAATCTTATCTCAACTCCCTCAAGGCTCAAGTCCATGACCGCAACCCTTCAGCAGTGGTTAAGTTCACTTACTTCAGCAGCACGCTCTCTCGGGCTCTCCCTCTCAGATTTGTTTTTTCTGGTGGTGTGATTGCTGGCTTCTGCTATGCAAGCCCTACTTTAAAGAGAAGTCTTACTCTGCTTTATAACTGGTTTATTAACACTGTTGATGAGATAGGCTGTAGAGTAGGTACATCTTTCTGACTGACTGTCCCTGCTGGAGGCAGCACGGAATGAGTAGGAATTGGGTAGAATCTGTAGCTGCAAAAAGGGAGTTACAGAAATACAATGCAAGCAGGTTAGAGTGGAGTACTGACTGTCCCTTCCTTCACCTCAAGAGTGCACTACACTGACTGTTGATATCACCAACACGTCAAGGTCTACTTCACTCATTATTATAGCTATTTGATTATATTGTTAGATAATACCTCCCTCCTGCAGTATCCCCCGCCAAACTTCTTAACGATATTAAACTAAAGCCGAGACTTCCACTGTGGCAGAAGCAGTTTAGCTTGCCATTGGTTGTCAGTGGGATCTTCCAGTGCTGCTGTAGTCTGCGTTCGGTTTCCATGGTTCACCAGCCATGCCACGGGGGAACCTGTCGCTATGGGATGGGGGTGGGGTTTGGGGTTGTTCGCCTTCATGGGGAGCGGATCCTGTCAGTGTGAAGGGCCAGAAAATCCCACTCTAACCTGCTTGCATTGTATTTCTCTAGGTCCCTTTCGCAGCTACAGATTCTACCCAATTCCTACTCATTCCCCGCTGCCTGTGGCAACTCATGGTTACGAAGGATTCAGTCTGCCACAGTGTTGTCAACTCCTTGGGAAGACACCTCGGATATGTGTAGGTATTTTTCTTTTCCTTAGAAGACATCATCAGCTGCAAAACTTGGACAGCAGCTTTGCAGGATTACTGGTCATTAGACTGTAGGCTTCAGAGCTGATGAACTGTAAGGACTGTAGAAAATCTGATCCAAAAAAAATCATGGGGCCCGAGTCTCCTAAAAAAAATTCAAAGTGCTGAATTGGCTGGAAAAATGGTGTAATTCGCAATTGTTTTTTCACTGAGCGTTCAGACTCAGATCTCCTCCACTCTGTGCAATGCAAAGGTCACAATCGTGAATATTATTTAAAGCCTGGGGGCGGGGGGATAGGAACAGAATTAGGCCATTCAGCCCATCAAGTCTGCTCTGCCACTCATTCGTGGCTGATAATTTTCTCATCCACATTCTCCTGCCTTTTCTCCATAACCCCTGGTCCCCTTATTAATCAACAACCTATCTGTCTCTGTCTTAAAGACTCTCGATGACCTGGCCTCCACAGCCTTATATGCAAAAAGTTCCACAGATTCACCACTCTCTGGCTGAAGAAATTCCTTCTCATCCATGTTTTAAAGGATCATCCCTTTAGCCTGAGTTTGTGTCCTCTGGTTCTAGTTTTTCCTACTCGTGAAAACATCCTCGGCACATCCAATCTATCCAGGCCTCTCAGTATCCTGTAAGTTTCAATAAGATCCCCCCCTCATCCTTCTAAACTCCGACGAGTACAGACCTAGAGTCCTCAACTGTTCCAGTCCTCTACCTATTCACGCCGGAGTCTGCCAGTTCAGGAACTCTGCACGTGCGCAGTGGCCCTGAGCTGACAGACTGCAGTTTGCCGGCCAGCCCGGGACCTCCGCACTGAGCTGGGCTGGTCACATGCTCAGGACACCTGATACTCGCTTGCCAAAGCGAATCTTCTATGGGAATCTAGTGTCTGGGTGGTCAAAGTAAGCTACGTAAATGCCCCAGTGGCTTCACTTAGGAGTCTTGACATTGACTTTGAATCTTGGGAGAAGCTGGGTGAAGATTGCTGCACTCGGTGTGACAAAATTAAAAATCGGTGCAGCCTCCTTCAAACGCAAAAGCCTATCGGAGCTGGAGAGAAACTGCAAGGAGAGTGAATCTCAAGCTAGCAGCTTGACTTAAGCTCAGACGTCTGCGGTACCCTGTCCTATTTGTGGCAGAACCTTCTGGATACAGATTGGCCTGAACAGTCATCTGTGTACCCAGTGGAAACTGAGCAAATGCCCCAGTGCCAGAAATGCTCATCTTCACCTCAAAGGACAATCAAAACAGATGCAAAGAACCAGCAGGAAATCTCAAAATATATCAGACCACTGTCGTGGGTGGCACAGTGGTTAGCGTTGCTGCTTTACAGCGCCAGGGACCCAGATTCGATTCCTAGCTTGGGTCACAGTGTGCAGACTTTGCACGTTCTCCCAATGTCCGCGTGGGTTTTCTCCGGGTGCTCTGGTTTCCTCCCACAGTCCAAAGATGTGTGGGTTAGTTGGATTGGCCATGCTGAATTGTCCCTGAGTAGCAGGGGGATTAGCAGCCTAAGTATGTGGGATTGCAGGGATAGGGCCTGGCTGAGATTGTTGTCGGTGGGCCGAATGGCCTCCTTCTGCACTATAGGGATTTTATGGATCTATTCTATGAACTAATTTCAGTGTGGCCATAGATATTATTTAGGTAAATGTGGAAGCCAATGCGCACAATATGGTCCCACAAATAGCAATCTGATTGATTACCAATTATTAAATTTTGGTAGAATTGGTTAAGTGATAAATGTTGGCAAGGAGATTGGGAGACACCCCCCTCCCCCGAGCACCTCTAGTGATTTTACCACAATGTCACGATCCCCCACTTATGTGCACTATTCTTGCAACGGGACTTAAACACAGCATAGTAAAAAATCAGGATCAACTTTGTCTTTGGGGCATTGAGTACAAGAGTAAAGCAGTCATATTAAACTTGGATAAGACACCCCTTGGGCTTCATATGGAGGACTGTGTCCAGTTCTGGGAGCCATGTTTGAGGAAGGATATGAAGCCATTGGAAAGTGTACAGAGGAGATTCACAAGAGCAATTCCAGGGACAAAAGGACTGAAGCTGTAAGGATTGATTGGAGAGGCCGAGACTCCTTTTTTTGGAGAGAGGACGTCCGGGAGGAGATTTGATGGAGGTATTCAAGATTCCAGGGAAAATGGGCAAGATAATAGTGAGAAACCGATCCCACTCAAGACAAGAATGAGAACTAGAGGACACAGATTCAAAATAATTAGTAAAAGGAGTAAAAGTGAGGTGATTTTTCACCCAGGAGGTGATTGGAGTCTATAACTAACATCCTGAAAGAGTGACGGAAACAGATTCAGAGGTATTCAAAAGACAATTGGGTTCCAATCTGAAAAGAAAGCATATGTATGGTTATGGGGATAAGGCAGGGGAGTGGCGCTGGATAGAATGTTCTTTCAGAGAGCCAGTGCAGACTAGATGGGCTGAATGGCCTCCTTCTACGCTGGAAAGGTCCTGTGATCTCTAGACGTGTAGTTGAGTTGTTTATAAATCGGCCATTCACAATTTCATCATTGTTTGGGTGATTATTTTGGTGATAAGTAATTCCTGCACAGTGAATCCAGTACCTTAAAGATTTTGAGAAAAGTAGATTGTCTTTAATGTCAATATTTAATCTAATGTACGGCACTCACTGTGTGTAAGAGCACAATAATAAGCTATTTGTTGCTATTTGAAAGCATTGAATCATCTTTACTGGCACCAACTTGAGGCACAGAATTTGGCAGCAGTTTCTTTGAACAATATCAGCTTTATAGATGCCAGTCTACAAGATACAAATCGTATGAAAGATGGCAACTCGAAACCTAATGATCAACTCCGAGTGAAAAAGAGGCATTTCGCTAGAGCAAGCGGGCGGGTGAGGGGTCAGTCACGACAAAACCTTCAGAGATGTGGGTCAGGGAGGGTGGGGGGACAGACAGCCACATGACCCACTGCAATTCTGATGCTGGCAGCTTGGACTCCGTCACTCAGGTCAGCCTTGAGCGGACACCGTCCACCTTACCGTGCGCAATGAAACAGGTTACACAGAAAGGATGGCAGGGTGACACAGCGGTTAGCACTGCCACCTCACAGCGCCAGGGACTCGGGTTCAATTCCAGCCTTGGGTGACTGATTTTGATTTGATTTGATTTATTATTGTCGCATGCATTAACATAAAGCGAAAAGTATTGTTTCTCGCGTGCTACACAGACAAAACGTACCATTCGTAGAGAAGGAAACGAGACAGTGCACAAATGTAGCATTACGGTCGTAGCTAGGGCATAGAAAAAGATCAACTTAATGCAAGGTAAATCCATTCAAAAGTCTGATAGCAGCAGGGAAGAAACTATTCTTGAGTCAGTTAGTACATGACCCCAGACTTTTGTATCTTTTTCCTGAAAGAAGAAAGTGGAAGAGAGAATGTCTGGGGTGCGTGGGGTCCTTAATTACATGGCTGCTTTGCCAAGGCAGCAGTAAATGTAGACAGAGTCAATGGATGGGAGGGTGGTTTGTGTGATGGACTGGGCTACATTCATGACCTTTTGTAGTTCCTTGTGGTCTTCGGCAGAGCAGGAGCCATACCAAGCTGTGATACAACCAGAAAGAATGCTTTCTACGGTGCATCTGTAAAAGTTGGTGAGGGTCGTAGCTATGTGAAATTTCCTTCGTCTCTGAGAAAGTAGCGGCATTTGGTGGGCTTTCTTAACTATAGTGTTGGCGTGGGGGCACCAGTTCAGGTTGTTGGTGATCTGGATACCTAAACACTTGATACTGTCGACCCTTTCTACTTAGTCTCCATTTATGTAGACAGGGGCACGTTCTCCTTTATGTTTCCTTATTCTTTATGCTGAAGTCGATGACAATCTCTTTCGATTTGTTGATATTAAGGGAGAGATTATTGTCGTTGCACCAGTTCACCAAATTCTCTATCTCATTCCCGTACTTGCCGTCGTTTAAGATCCGACCCGCTACGGCGGTGTCGTCAGCAAACTGGAAAATCGAATCGGAGGGGAATTTGGCTGCACAGTCCTCATCCCTGGAATCATTCTTGTAAACCTCATCTGCACTCACGCCAATGTGTTCACATCCTTCTTATAATGTGGCACTCTTAATTGTACGCAACACTCCAGGTGAGATCTACCTAGTGCCTAATACAAATTCAGCATAACCTCCATGCTCTTGTACTCCACATCCCTATTAAAACAACCCAGGATACTACATGCTTTATTAATTGCTCTCCACTTGTCCTGTCACCTTCAATGACTTATGCACACATACTACCAGGTCCCTCTGCTCCCTTTAAGAATTTTGCTTCTTATTTTGTATTGTCTGTCCGTGTTCTTTCTACCAAAATCCATCACCTCATTGAACTTGATCTGCCACGTATCTACTTCATCTCCCAACTTGTCTATGTGCTTTTGAAGTTCTACACTGTCCTCACAATTTACAATGTTTCCAAGTTTTGCATCATCCGCACACTTTGAAAATGTTCTCTGTATGTCAAGTTCTCGATAATTATTATGTAATCAGGAGAAGCAAGGATCCAAGTAGTGACCCCAGGGGAACTCCACTACAAACCTTCCTCCAGCCCGAAAAATGTTCATTGACCATTACTCTCTGCTTCCCATTAGTAGCCAATTTTGTACCTCTTTTGCTCCTGTCCCTTTATCCCTATACCATAAGGAGTATGGTAGGGGGCTGAGAACACAGCCTTGTGGGAACAGCAACATTGAGGATGATCATGGAGGATGTGTTGTTGCCTGTCCTTACTGACTGTGGTCAGACTGACTGTGCCGAGTCTGCATGTTCTCCCTGTCTCTGCGTGGGTTTCCTTTCGGTGCTCCAGTTTCCTTCTACAGTCCAAAAGACGTGCCGTTAGGTGCATCGGCCATGCTAAAGTGTTCCTAGATGTATTTGAACACTGAGTGCACACAGGCGCCAGAGTGTGGTGACTGGGGGATTTTCACAGAAACGTCATTGCAGTGTTAATGTAAGCCTACTTATGACACTAATAAATAAACTTAAACTTCCTGAGGAGCCATATCATAGAAAAGTCCCAGAAAATCTGTGTTAGTCACCCTGAATTAAAGATCTATGCACAAATATGCATCAACCCTCAACAAAGGCTTAAGGCTAAGGTCAATGATTTGAACACGACAGGCCAAATGGCAGTTTCCAGTTGGGGCCTAACCAGTGATCGCTAAAAGTTGAGCGCATGACGCTGCTGATAAAACCAAGTATCATGTTTACTTTCACAGTTTTCTCAAATTCTCCTCCTGCCTTCAAAGGTTTGCGTTTGAACACTCCTGAGACTTGTTTCCCCTTTAGAATGCTGTCACAGAGTCATTGAATTGTTCCAGTGCAGAACGAGACCATTTGGCCCATTGCTACCTGCACTCCCAATGAGCATTTTGCCTCGTGCCATTCTCCTGCCTTCTACCATGGGAGTGCAGATAGCAATGGGCCAAATGGCCACATAAGAGTGTAGGTTCAATCGAGGTATTCAAGAGGGGAAATCAGACGATTATTTGAAAAGAAGCAATCATCTGATTTCCCTCTTGAATACCTTGATTGAACCTACACTCTTATGCGGTGCATTCCAAACCCTAACAACTTGCTCCACGAAAAGAGTTTTCTCTCACACTACTTTTGCTTCTTTTATCTTTTGCCTTAAATCCGTGCACTCTGGCTTGCCATCCTTCTGCCAACAGCAACTGTGTCCCTCTTTCTACCCTCACCAAGCCAATGATTTTTAATACTTCTATCAAATCTCCTCTCAGTCTTCTTTCCTCCAGGGGAAAGGATCGAAATTTCCCCAATCTATCTTCATTACTGAAGGTTCTCATTCCTGAAAAACAAACTTCTTCGTCAATGCCTTCACATCCTTCCTAAAACACGGTGCCCAGAACTGTACGCAGCACTCCAGCTGGGGTCTTACTAGTCTCTTAGCTCAACATAACATCCTTACTCTTGTACCCGATGCCACCGTGAAAATAAAGCCCTGGCTACTGTATGCTTTTTAACCATAATCTCAACCTGTCCTGCCACTAATGACTAAGCCAGATATACACCAAGGTCCTTCTGCTCCTGCATCTCATTTAAAATCATACCGTGCAGAAGTGGCCCTTCGGCCCATCCAGTCTACACTGACACATTTAGAGGCCTCGTCGTACTGCCTCTGGTATTCACTCACCATGCATGAAGTCCAAAAGGCAAACTATTTTTTGTCCGGGTTGTTTTGGACCTCCTGGGGGCAAGGGAGGCTGGTGGGGCGGTGTGAGACGTGGTGGGGGGGGCGATGTTTCACTGAGAGCCATCCTGCTGATGTTGCTGCTGATCTCCCTTCACGTGACAGCCTCTCGTACCTGCGGCCGGGGTCCCTGGACCGCTCTCGTGATGCAACCGAGCAACGTATAGCTGTTGCTCAGCTAGCTGGCAGCTCCCCGGAGGGGTGGAGGGGGTAGGTTTCCAACCCCATGTCTTTGTGTCCCAGGAAAGGTCCTCCACTGTCCAGTGTAATTCAGTGGAACATCCAGAAAATAAACAACATGGGACTCGCATCAGCTCTCCAACCGGCAGGCCAGACCCCCTTATCCTATGTTAAATACTGCACTCGTTGATCAGTCAGAGGTAAGAAAACTGTTTCAGGAACCATAACAGACTTGTACAAACAGGTAGTGTAACAGCTGTTCAGTAGGCAGATGTGGATTATTCAATCCCAAGATATTTACAGATGAGGCATGCTATATTTATTGGCTCATCTCAATACATCCAGCCAAAATCTCCAAACTGTTGCCTCCGATTGTCTGTTGAGGAATTCCCAAATTTAAATCTCCACTTCATCTACTCATCGTTCTCTCTATGAAGAAGAAAAAAATCTGATACCAATCCTACATTTGACTTTGAGTAGCTTAAAATCTGTCCCATTCTCAGTTCAGGTTATCAGAAACAACATTTCGTCCACCACCTATTAATGATACCTCTACACCGCTCTTAATAACTCTTTACAAGGAAAATCCAAGTCTTCCGTACAGCTTGGGAATTGGCCGTGTGATTATACTGGCACGGCGACGCGGTGGTTAGCACTGCTGCTTCACAGCACCAGGGACCTGGGTTCGATTCCTGGCTTGAGTCACTGTCTGTGTGGAGTTTGCATGTTCTCCCCGTGTCTGCGTGGGTTTCCTCCGGGTTCTCCAGTTTCCTCCCACGTCCAAAAGACGTGCTGATGAGGTGCATCGGCCACGCTAAATTCTCCCTCGGTGTACCCAAACAGGTGCCAGAGTGTGACAACTCAGGGATTTTCACAGTAACTTCATTGCAGTGTTAATGCAAGCCTACTCGTGACACTAATAAATAAATAAATAATAAAGTAAGCAAGCAAATTTGCCCGGCAGAAGCATCAATTGGCCTCGGGTACTGTTCTCTGTATATAACAGTCCCACAATGATGCAATTAGCACTTGAAAAAGTCCCATTATGTCCATAAATCAATCCTCAGCATGCTTGCAGTAGCACGGAAAGATTCACAGACGGGCCAGGGTTTTACAACCTCACCACGATCTCTCTCCCCAGTGGATTTGGGCCTTTTTATTCATCAAAATCTTATCATGTTACGGTCGCTCATCCTGAAGGGGTCTGGTACAATTGGATTGGCAACGATTCCCTTCTCAGTACACAGTACCCAGTATCAGCTGGCCTGCTATCCAGTTGGTTCCTCCAGATATTGGTCAATTAAACCATCCTGTATACATTCCAGGAATTCCTCTTTTGCGGCATTGTGGCTAATTTGATTTGCTCAATCTATGTGCAAATTAAAATCATCCATGATCACCAATACTCCCTTATCACATGCATCTCTAATTTTGTGTTTAAGGCCATTCCCAACATCATCACTGCAGTTTGGAGGTCCATATATGACATCCACTAATGTTTTTTGCCCCTTGGCGATGGGGGGGCAGTGTAGAATTCTTCATATGAGCCCCTTGATTTTAGTTTACTACAATGTGTAGACTAGATTGAGATGCCTTCTATATAGTGAGAATTCACAATGTACGAGTCTCACAACTTTGCTCCAAGTGGGCTGATACTCTTTGAGCCTGGGAGAGCACATTTCCACTGAAATGATCCACAAAAGCTGATGAAGGACATTTATTTAATCCTGGACAGTAAATAGTGTTTTTTCTACCACTACAGATAGGCCTAAAATAAATACATTTTCCCTGTTCCATTGAGTCTACAGCACAGGGCCAGGCCAGTCGGCTCAGTCAGTCTGTGTCAGTGTTTATGTTCCACATGACCCTCCACCCACCCCTCTCCATCTCCTCCCATCAGCATATCCTTCTATTCCTTCCTCCCTCATGTATGTATCCAGCTTCCCCTTCAGTGTATTCATGCTGTTCACCTCAGTCACTCGCTGTGGTGATGAGTCTGTCATTCTCACCACTCGCTGGATAAAGAACTTTTCCTGTTAGAGCTTATTTATTAGTCACAAGTAGGCTTACGTTAACACTGCAGTGAAGTTGTTATGTAAACCCCCTTGTCCTCCCACTCTGGCTGCTGGTCGGGTACACTGAGGGAGAAATTAGCATGGCTAATGCACCTAACCAGCACATCTTTTTGGACTGTGGGAGGAAACTGGAACACCTGGAGGAAACCCACGCAGACACAGGAAGAACATGCAAACTCCACACAACAGAGACCCAAGCAAGGAATCGAACCCGGGTCCCTGTGCTATGAGGCAGCAGTGCTAACCCACTGTGCTGCCCTCGAAATCACTACTGGATTATTGAACCCCTTCGTAATTGTAAGGTCAGGGGGGTGGGAACTCCAGCACGCGGACAAAGAACATAGAACTTATAGCGCAGTACAGGCACTTCGGCCCTCAATGGTTCCACTGGTTGGCGCAACAATCTAATGACCCTCTAACCTATTGGTCGACCCATGTTGGACGAGGTGGGCTCGAGGAGGAGTTCTTGGAATGCTGCCGGGATAATTTCCTTGAACAGTGTGTGTTGGAGCCGACGAGGGAGCGAGCTATCTTGGATCTGGTGCTATGTAATGAGGCGGGTAGAATTAGGGACCTTGCGGTGAAGGATCCTCTTGGAGAGAGTGATCATTGTATGGTGGAGTTTCTGGTGCAGATGGAGGAGGAGAAAGTGGGTTCCCAGACACGCGTCCTTTGTTTGAATAGAGGGGAGTATGGTAGGATGAGAGAAGAATTCGCGAATGTGGACTGGGGGAACGCGTTGGAAGGTCGGTCTGCTGAGGAGCAGTGGAGGATCTTTAAGGAGATCTTTCTTGGTGCTCAGCAGAAATTTATTCCGATGGTTAAAAAGGACAGTAGGAGGAGAGGTAATAAGCCGTGGATAACGAAAGAGGTGAAGGAAAGTGTTAAATTAAAAGCGGAGGAGTTTAGAGTAGCTAAGAGCAGTGGGCGAGAAGAGGATTGGGAAAGGTTTAAATGTCAACAAAGATTGACAAAGAAATTGATAAAGGAGGGTAGGAGAAGCTATGAGGCTGGGCTAGCACTTAATATAAAAAAGGATAGCAAGAGTTTTTATAAATATATAAAAAGGAAGAGGCTGGCTAGGGTAAACGTTGGTCCTTTAGAGGATGAGAAAGGAGAGCTAGTGGTAGGGGATGGGGAGATGGCTAAGGTCTTGAATAACTTCTTTGTTTCTGTCTTCACGGAGGAGGACGTGAATAATTTGCCGGGTGTTAGCGATGGAAAGGTGGTAGGAATGGAGGGTCTTAATGACATTACTGTTACTAGAGAGGTGGTGCTCGACAGACTGGAGGGGCTGATTGTGGACAAGTCCCCAGGACCGGATGGAATGCATCCGAGGGTTCTGAAAGAAATGGCGGAGGTGATAGTGGATGCCTTGGTGGTTATTTTCCAGACGTCGCTGGATTCCGGGGAAGTGCCGGAAGATTGGAAAACGGCTAATGTTACGCCGTTGTTTAAGAAGGGTGGCAGGCAAAAGGCGGGGAATTATAGGCCGGTTAGTTTAACGTCTGTGGTAGGTAAAATGTTAGAAACCGTCATTAAGGAGGAAATAGCGAGGCATCATGAGGGGAATTGCTTGATAGGGCGGACGCAACACGGTTTCATTAAAGGGAAGTCGTGTCTGACAAATTTACTGGAGTTCTATGAGGATGTGTCTAGGGCAGTGGATGGAGGAGAGCCGGTGGATGTGGTCTTTCTGGATTTTCAGAAGGCGTTTGACAAGGTACCTCACAAGAGGTTATTGCAGAAGGTCAGGGGACATGGAGTTGGGGGTAGGGTGTTAGCGTGGAGAGAGGATTGGTTGTCAAATAGGAGGCAGAGAGTGGGGGTCAATGGATGCTATTCGGATTGGCGGTTGGTGACTAGTGGGGTGCCCCAGGGGTCGGTGCTGGGGCCTCAGCTATTTACCATTTATATAGATGATCTGGAGGAGGGAACCGAGTGCAGGGTGTCGAAATTTGCTGATGACACCAAGATTGGGGGAAAGGCAAATTGTGCGGAGGGTGTGGAGAGTCTGCAGAAGGATGTAGATAGGCTGGGCGAATGGGCCAGGAAATGGCAAATGGAATTTAATGTTGGCAAGTGTGAGGTGGTCCACTTTGGTAGGAGGAATGGTAGGAAGGACTATTACTTACGGGGCGAAAAACTGCAGCAGGCGACGGTGCAGAGGGACCTCGGGGTCCTTGTGCATGAGTCGCAAAAACCCAGCTTGCAGGTGCAGCAGGTGGTCAGGAAGGCGAATGGGATGCTGGCCTTCATAGCGAAGGGGATTGAATATAAAAGTAGGGAGGTCTTGCTGCAGCTGTATAGGGCATTGGTGAGGCCGCAGCTGGAGTACTGTGTGCAGTTTTGGGCGCCGCACCTGCGCAAGGATGTTTTGGCCCTGGAGGGAGTGCAGAGGAGGTTTACTCGGCTGATACCGGAGTTGAGGGGATTGAGCTATGAGGAGAGGCTGAATAAACTAGGCTTGTACTCGTTAGAGTTTAGAAGAATGAGGGGAGATCTCATTGAGACGTATAAGATGATGAATGGGATGGATAGGATAGAGGTGGAGAGACTGTTCCCGCTCAAAAAAGACAGTAGGACTAGGGGGCACAGCCTCAAGATAAAGGGGGGGCGGTTTAGAACAGAGTTGAGGAGGAACTTCTTCTCTCAAAGGGTGGTGAATCTCTGGAATTCTCTGCCCGTTGAAGTGGTGGAGGCTGCCTCGCTAAATATTTTTAAGAAACGGGTTGATGGGTTTTTGATAAGAGAAGGGATTAAGGGTTATGGGGAGAGGGCGGGAAGGTGGAGCTGAGTCACGACAGATCAGCCATGATCTTATTGAATGGCGGGGCAGGCTCGAAGGGCCAGATGGCCTACTCCTGCTCCTATTTCTTATGTTCTTATGTTCTTATGTTCTTATTTATTTCAGCAGGTCATGATATCCTCCTGGGGGAAAGGGCCATTAAATCCTGGCCTTGGGGAATCAGAGTCGGGGGTACCCCTGGTGAAGTAAAGGGAGCAAAGTGGTGGCAGCAGAAGGGCGGCAAAATGTGGACAGGTCTATTCACACAATCTGCCCATCTGTCAATTGTTCTGACATTCTGTCTTCTAGTTATGAAATTTTCCAGTTAGAACACGCCAATCAATTCAACTGTCCAGGAAGCACAGTAACATTCGGTGGTAAAATCAGCACAGAAACCTCAAAAAGGAACGCTCAAGCCAAGAGTGATTTTACAAAATGAAGCAACTTTCTCAGAAACATCAGCTTGAGACTTGAAATGAGAACCTGTGGATGCAAATGTTTGGTTCTTGTCAGTAATGAAGTGCGTATGTGAACTTGGAGCACTGGGAAAGATAATCAACAGCTTTGAAATGTGCTGCTCTAGATAAGCTGGGTGGAGGGAAGAATTAATGAAGCAATACCGACTGAGGCCGGAAGAACAAGACGACTCTTAACTAACATCAAAAGAAGACAAATGAAAGTTTTTTGCAGTGCATACGGAAGGGTTGGAGTGTCTAATCACCAGCTGGAAAGGATTAACAGAAGAATAACAGTCCAACAGTGAAGAAGAGGGCAATGGCCTACTGATATGGTCAACAGACTATTAATCCAGAAACTCAGCTAATGTTCTGGGGACCCACGTTCGAATCCCACCACAGCAGATGGTGGAATTTGAATTCAAAGAAAATATCTGGCATTAAGAATCTATTGATGACCGTGAAACCATTGTCAATTGTTAGAAAAACCTACCCTGGTGGAAAAATACCTGTTAGACCAGGTGTTGTGAAACTTCTTACTGTGCTTATCCCCATGACGGGCTTCAGGAAGGTTCAATGAAACGTTTGTACTGATCGATTTGGGTGCAGCTGCAGTTGGCAGCTAAAGGCAACAACAAGTGGCTGCAGATCTGTGCAAAGGGGGCTTCCTGTGGAAAACCAACAGAGTGTACAGGCAATGATGCAGAAAAAGCAAGTCAGGAAAATCCTCGTCAGACCTAGCATCAAGAAGGAACATTCTTTAACGAAAAGCAGCAAAACAGCCAACTGTCCATTTTAGATGGCGGGAAAACCTAGAGAGATGTCATGGACCAAATTTAAATAACTTTGCATTAATTTTGGGTATATTGCAAATCTTGTGACCAAAAAAACCCTTAAATTTCTATTTAATTGAATTAATAACAAGATGCTGCAAATGTTGGAGGCTTCCTGAATGAATGATTGTGTGTAACACATGCGGTATTGGCAGGCAGTCACTTCACAAATACAATGTGTTGAACCCAGATATATTATTATTCATTATTTAGTGTGATTTTATTTGTTGAACAGTGCATTTTATCTTGTATGTCACATTAAAATTCATGTGAAGATCTTATCAAATGGATATTAAGAACAGTGGAAAGACATCAAAGTAATGTTTGTACTTCAAGGTAAAAAGTAAGTGTCATCATATATTGAATTAGAGTTCTAGGATAGTGTTTAATTCAATACTGTGATTGCATTTAACAATTGAAAAAAATATTACTGAACAAGGTTCAGTCGAAGTTCCTGGATTATCTTCAGAAGCACAAAATTGGACCTTTGTTTCCATAGTAACCGTGAGAAACATAGGGATGCCATATCAATTGTGAGGGAAAAACACAATCTAAACCCCTAAAAAATGTACAGCAATGGAACTCTTTAGCTTGAAAATTGTCGTTAAGTCTAATTAAGCACTTTCTCGAATGTAAACTAATCAAAACAGCATCTTTTCCATCTTGGAAAGGAAGCCACCAGCTCATATCAGTGGCACGCAGAGTGAGATGAAGCATAATGGTAATGACAAAGGTGAAACCATTGCAGAATCTTAAACAAAGGGCAACGGAATTTTATTAGGTTAGATTTCAACTAGCAAAAGGCTTGCGCAGCCTTTCCCACAGGCAGTCTGTGTGATTGCAAATTTTCTTGTCAGCTCAAGATATGTGAAAGATTCCTAGTTCCCTGGGACTTTTTTTCCTCGAAGCTGAGTGGGCAGTGTGAAAGTACAGCGTTGCAGTGTGAAAACGCACAGCAATCAGGATGAGCCTCTAACCTTGAAGTACGTCAGCTTTAGAATACGTTGAAACAAAAGTTCAATAGAACATTTCTTCCAATAATGGTGCAGATGTCTGCCCGTTTTGTTCCACAGGAGACAGCCAAGCACGCAGTGGAACAATTATCAGTTTCAGCGTTAGTCTCAACGACAATAGCAGCCACAGAGTGGAGGTGCAGCAGTACCCGATTTAAGAACGGTACGTGGGTCTGTACACATTCAAACCGGTGGTCAGTGACATTGTCACACCTCTTTTCTGGTATTGCACTCAAGACTATCGCAGCTGGGAATAAGAGGGCAAAGATATTTTCACACCATTACCCCATGTTGCATCAAAGGAGAATTACTTTAACCACACCAAGGCTGTCTTGTGACAGAATGTTGCAAAAGATTTACAAACCACAATTGTTTTGACACACGTTCATGTGAGAATGCCCTGAGGTTGCATCATGACTGCAGTCCAATCTAGGACTAATCTCTAACACTTGTTGCTCAATGCCTCAAAACAAACTAAACTTTAGTATTTTTTTAGAACAGAATGCACATGACAGGAGGATGTTATTCTGCAACCTTAAATAGCATTTCAGTGTTGATCTAGAATCATAAAATCTCTACGGTGCAAAAGGAAACCATTCGGCCCATTTAATCTGCACTGACCATAAGCCCTATCCCCCTAACCCTATTGTATTTACTCGAGCTAACCCCCCTGACAGTAAGGGCAATTTAGCATGGCCTGCACATCTTTGGACCGTGGGAGGAAACCCACACAGACACAGGGAGAACGTGCAAACTCCACACAGACAGTGACCCTCGCCGGGAATCGAACCCAAGACCTGGCACTGTGAGGCTGCAGTGCTAACCACTGTGCCGCCTACCCAATGTATTTCTTTATAATTGGAATACTGAAATGTAAATGTTAGAGATGGATTCTGCCAGTCAACTTAATTTATACTTGTTTTGGAAAGCAACATTACAGCTCAGTTCCTATCATCCGACTCAGTCACAAGGAAAATAATGAGCGCTAAATTTACACCTCGGTGTCAACTGTTCATCATCAGTTTTGTTTTTTTTTCCTCATTTAATTTGCCCTGGTGTTTCTTCACAAGTGCTGAATTAATTCTCCTCCCTCTTTGGAATTGTGATTGAATCTGCAGCATAAGCCCCTGTGCCCTCAACAAATTAGTGTCAACATTCTCCGCAGAAACACAAGCGTCACTGAGAATTTTCCCAAATCTTTGCCAATTCTAGTTACTTAGATTTGGTCGCTGAGCAAACTTTGCAGTTTTAACCCTTTCAGTTTGGTCATCGACTGGGCCTGAAGTTACACAAATCGCACTGTTCTTTAATCAATGTTCAACATTCATAGAACATAGAAAAACTACAGCACAAACAGGCCCTTTGGCCCACAAGTTGCACCGATGATATCCATCCCTCTAGGCTTCCCTTTTTGTTTCTCAAATCAATTCCCCCCTCCTGTCTTTTTATCATTTTTTAAAAAAAAATATATAGTTTTGCTTTACACAACATACTTTTACCTGATGGATTTGTGGCCATAAATTGTAGTAAGATAAAAATAGAAATCAGGATAAATATGTGGGCGAACAAGGATAGGTGGGATTGTCGTCAGTGCAGATCCAATGGGCCGAATAGCCTCCTTCTGCACTGTAGGAATCTACAATTTACCTTTCAAGGAAGAAACTATTAGCTTTGGACTGGGCAAAACGACTGCTGGGGAGGTGGGGGACAGAGATAAACAAAATGTTAGTTGAAGCAAGAGGTTACTTAGGGGCTGAACTGTGGAAATGAGTGGATGGGTTAATATTTGATGTTTTGCTTAGCCATTTTCAGAGACAAAGCTGATAGATAAATTTTCTTTCCCTCAGGATTAGAATCCATGACAGTTGTCTGGACAGGGTTTCTTGTGGCTGGCCCTGATCATATTGGATTGGCTGGGCACTGGTGTGGAGGTGTTCAGGCCCATTGGAAACCATGGCTGGTTTTCCTATTATTTAAATAGTTTTAAGTTTATTTATTATTGTCACACGTAGGCTTACATGAACACTGCATTGAAGTTCCTGTGAAAAATCCCCTAGTCGCCACACTCTGGCGCCTGTTCGGGTACACTGAGGGAGAATTTAGCACGGCCAATGCACCTAACCAGCACGTCTTTTGAACTGCTGGAGGAAACTGGAGCATCTGGAGGAAACCCACGCAGACACGGGGAGAACATGCAGACTCAACACAGACAGTGACCCCAAGCCGGGAATCGAACCCAAGTCCCTGGCGCTGAGAGGCAGCAGTGCTAACCGCTACGCTATCATGGACATAAAAGTGGGCGTACTTCCTCCTCTCTATAGCAGTTTTGCTCTATTAGGTACGCCAAAGTGATCCAACAATGCCTAGCTTCAGGACCTGGAAAATCCATTTCTAATGTTGTAGGTTTCTCTGTCATTGTTTTAAGTCATTGCTGGCCTATTTCTGATCCAAAGATATGACCTGATTGCCACACTTCAACAATACAGTGAAAAATTGAAATAAAATATTAAATGACAGTATAAGGCACGTTTATCCCACAACCCTTGTATGTTTATTGCCGACCGTCAGCATGCCAGCAGTACAGATTGTATCACCTTCGACTAACTTTCCAAACTTGTTTTCCACCAGTCACAAACATATGTACGAGGATAGAGAAAGAAATATGGAAAAATAAAATCACCGAACTCACCTTACCTACACACATAACCACTAATCTCCAGCAGAAGGGAATTTTTAGAAAAACTTGCGACCCAACTTTGGAAAATTTCTTTACAACCCCAGGACCATCAAGTGGTTATCCAGGAGGCAGCTCCTTAGTCAGTACTTCCCCTCTATTACTGGAACTGTCAAATTCCCCATGAAGAGTCCGTAGTGAATTAATAACTTAGAGGGCTTTCTGTGACTATCTAACTTAACTCCTTGGCTATGCATTTGATACACAAACCCTCGAGCCTTAATATCTCACCTAACCTAACGTGAATGTGTTCAATTCTTTCATCACCTTGAGAACCTATGTAATAGCCTCTCTAAGGCCTGGGTATATAGCCCCAAAATTAACCTACGAACTCCCATCTCAAATCTGGCAGAAATTTGCTACTAATGCCATAAATGCGAGTTTCCATTCCAACCTGTGTCAATGGATCTTGAATGCTAGAGGTTTAGGCCTGAAAACTGGGAGAATACATATTTTACATTTGAAACGAATCCCCAGCAACGTACGGATCATAATCTCATGAATCTTCTTGCCGAGAGCCCTAACTCTTGGAGCCCATCTTCACAACTAAGAGTCCACAGGCTCTAATCCACCTCTGCTTCACCCTTTCCAGAACTTTTGATGAATGCAGGCCTCAAAACTGGAAATATAATACTCCAACCATCTAATTGACAGTATTAAAATAACAAAAGTAGTGCATTCTTGTGCAATATTTTAAGTGCAAATGATTGCAAACAGTTTTAAAAGGTGCAACTGACTCAAGAACGGCTTCTTCCCTGCTGCCATCAGACTTTGGAATGGACCTACCTTGCTTTAAGTTGATCTTTCTCTACATGCTAAACTGACTGTAACATAACACACTGCACCCTTTCCTTTCCTTCTCTATGAACGGTATGCTTTGTCTGTATATTGTGCAAGAAACAATGCTTTCACTATATCCCAATACATGTGACATTGTAAATTGAACCAAATCAAATTTTGATCCCGTCAGCTTTGACAAGAATGCAGTAGTTATGTCTTGTGGGTATCTGTTTCTTCAAGTCAAACCGAATACATGCAGATTTTACAAAGGCCTCATACTATGTCACTGCGTACATTATAAAGCTTGCTGTTACTGAATCGCTGATAACAGGCTTGATGAAAGTCAAACATGGGTTCAAGTACAAGCAGGCTTCGTGGTTCGTTCAGTCACAAATGCGACACCTTGCTATTTTTTGAACAAGGCTCTTAGCTACGAATTTCTAAGAAACACCCTGTCAATGAGGTCAAAAGACGATGAATTACCCAGATTTGATTTGAAAAAATTGAACTTCTGCAAACTTCTTCAGCTAATAAATTAGTTACAAGGAGGGGAATTGTGCTCATTAATGTTGCTGATACCGGAATGGTTAAGAACACACCCTTTTGCAGTTTTCCTTTTTGAGAAGTTACACAATATATAATTTAATGTTACACTTAACATATGTTAAAATACGTTAGGCTGTTACATTTTCATTCATTCATAGTTTCGAATTTTAAAAGTACGCTTGACAATTTTATACCAGAACAAGGTATTATGCTGGTCTAAGAGCCATTGAGTGTTCGTGACAGATCTGTGGATTAAATAGAATCTCATGTCCTCAGGATGTTCCAAAACACTTAACTGGTAATTACTCATGGCCACAATCAAAGAATCATAAAATCCCTACAGAGCAGAAGGAGGCCATTTGGCCCATCAAGTCCGCATCGATAACAATCCCACCCAGGCCCTCTTTCTTTAACCCGACATATTTACCCTGCTACGACGCAACACGAATGGCCATGCTGAATTGACCTATCAACCTAATCTGCACATCTTTGGACTGCGGGAGGAAACCGGAGTACCAAGAGAAAGCCCACACAGACACGGAATGTGCAAACTCCACACAGTGACCCGAGGCTGGAATTGAACCTGGGTCTCTGACACCGTGAGGCAGCAGTGCTAACCACTGTGCCACCATGCCACCCTACAAAATTGTACGCTCCAATCTGCCATTACTGTCAGTGGACAGGTAATCATCAGTTAGGATTTTGTAGGTGTGTCCACAATGGCACAGCAAGATTTTTTTGTTCCAACACTTCAGCTGAAAAATTTTGTTGGCCCCAAGAATAGTCATAGTTATTTTGCTAGTTTAATGCATTGGTTACTTTGTTTCTATCAGGTCGAAAAATGCTTCCAATAAAATATCGGGTAAAGTAACTTATGAAGCATTTATGTACTAAACTTAAATGATACAATTTTTAACCACAGAAGCATAGAATCTCTACGGTGCGGAAAGATGCCATTCAGTTCATTGAGTCTGCACCGATTCTCAAAGAACATTCCATCCCTGTGCCCTATCCCCGTAACCCCGCGCATCCATCTAACCTATACATCTTTGGTCACCAAGGGGCAGTTTCGCTTGGCCAATGCACCTAACCTGCACATCTTTGGATTGTGGGAGGAAACCAAAGCACCTGGGGGAAATCCACGCAGACATGGGGAGAATGTCTGTATGGAGTCTGCGCAGTGACCTGAGGCCAAAATTGGTCTCTGGTGCTGTGATTCAGCAGTGCCAACCACTGTGCCACCCGTAGAATATTTTAGACTAATATTTTTCTGAAAATATTCTGTTCTCCCTTGATCATTAGAAGTGCGTCCACCAGCAATGCGAGCTAACAGAATTATTACCTTAGAAACTAGGTAACTTATTAGCAAATTAGTCCAAAATACGTTATTGCTTGGGTGATTATAGGGTTTAACAGAACCCATAGCACATTGGTTCTGCTATTCCCATTTACTCCTCCTCTAAATCCCTTGGCCAATTACCATCTGCTTTTGATTTGCACCATAATCTGTCATTTAATCTCTCATGCCTTCCACCCTATCAGAGGCCTTCCCTTTTATTCTTTCCTCCCTTCCCTGTCTCTACACTTTTTAAAAACCTGTTTTTTTTTGAAAAGCCCTGAAACGTTAACTTTATTTCTGTCTCCGCAGACCTGCCAGGTTTTTCCAGCATTTTCTCTTTTTATTTCAGATGACCAGCAGTGTTCATCTAATCAATAGCTCTGCTCTCAATGGTATGTACAAATCAAAATGGTTAGGGACACACTTGGCTATCTGCTAGCTTCCCTGGGACTTTGGCTGCATCGGTAAGCAGGAGTGTAGTAAGAAGTCTCACAGCACCGGGTTTAAGTCCAACCAGTTTATTTGATAGTAATCCCACAAGCAGGAATATACCACATTTTCAGTGTGCATTTTTCACCTCTGACAAGAATGACAGTGAAACAAAGCAGGAACTTTACTGTAGAATGCTACTGTTGGAAATACTAATATCTACACAGTGTATTGGCAGCACTTAAAGAGAGGCCTAATTGGCAAAACATCAAATCATTCTCTCTTTTATGTTTTCAATTGGCAAACGTGACACCTCCAAGCATGGCACAATCACCCACGGGTGATTGTGAAGCAAAATAGATATTTCTGGAGAACACTTAAAAATTCACCACAGTTATGTGGAATGAGAGGGATGTTCTCAAATAAACTGTAATTTTACTCACGATACATATTTCCAAATACTGTTGACGGGAAACAAAAGGTCTTGATCGAATATCTGCAGCAGTTGAGTGAGAATGTGATACGATTATCAGTCATTTACCTCACAGTGTAAGACTCTGGAGGCTTATTTTAAAAATGAGCAAGGCCAGGGGAAAAAAAAAACACATCCCAAAAGTACACATGGAAGCATAACACCTTTACTGTAACATAAGCTCTCTCCACAGGCAGCACACGGATAATTCAGAGCAGACACCTGCTGCAGCTGAGCTTACTAGAGAATTCCCTGAGCAGGTAACTGAATCACCAACCACTTGGGAACGATCCTCAGTCAATTTCCGGTACTGACAGTTTTTAGTGCACACTGTAGTGCACACCAATTTACAGCAATATGCCCTGAATTTTCACTTCTGGAACAGGGAAGCAGAGTTGGGACAATATTTTGTTTCATTCGTTCGTGGGAGATGGGCGTCGCTGGCTCAGCCAGCATTTATTGGCCATCTTTCGTCGTCCTTGAGAAGGGGGTGGTGAGCCGCCTTCTTGAATGGCTGCAGTCCACGTGCCAAAAGACAAAATGCTGGCAAATCTCAGCAGGTCTGGCAGGAGAGAAAAGACCTGATGTTTTGAGTTCGAGATGGCAATCCAAGTGCCATGGGTTGGCCCACAATCCCATTCGGGAGCAAATTCCAGCATTTTTACTTTGCGACGGAGAAGGAGCGGCAATATATTTCCAAGTCAGGACGGTGAGTGATTTGGAGGGGAGCTTGCAGGTGATGGTGTTCCCCTGTATCTGCTACCACTGTTCTTCTGGATGGAAGTTGTTGCGTGTTTGGAAGGTGCTGTCTAAGGATCTTTGGTGAATTGCTTCTGTGCGTCTAGTAGATAGTACACACTGCTGCTACTGAGCCTCGGCACCCTGGAGGGAGTGGATGTTATGCAAACCCAACCTGGGCAAAATAGCCCGGGAAGCTCAGATTTCTCGTCTGGGTGGGATGGCCGAGGTGAAGGGTGAAATCGGGAGTTACGGCACACGATCCCAGAAGAAGAACGGAAGCTGCCAGTTGCGGACTGGCAGGGCACCCTTTGTGCTTTGGGACTGCATTGAAATTTTAAAATATATATATTATAAATTACATTCTCAACCCCTCACTCTCCCACACACACTCCCCATGCCTTACCCATACTAACTTGTGCCTCCCACATCCCCCATGGCCTCTCATGCCATATATGCCAACACATGGCCCTCATTGCTCCTTATACCAACCCCTGCCTCCTATCCCCATCCCATGGCCTTTCAGTCCCTTTGGCAACTAAATGCCACCCCATGCCAACTCACCCAGTGTCCACCATGGACAGACTTCAGATCCCATGCTGAGGTGAGATGAGAACTCTTAAGCGTACGTTGCAGGTTTCTTTTAAAAAGTAACTCATTCAGAAAAATCTAACAACGGCATTTACATTCCTTCAACTACATAATCCCCTGTAAAAACAAATATTAATTCAAGTGTTTAATCAGTTATAAAAATAAACATTGGAACTCATAATCCTACTTCAAAATCTATAACCACTTGTAACTGTCAATCAAGCTATAAAATGGCTGGCACATTCCCTGTGATAACGAAAGATTGTGAAATCAGTCACGCAGAATAATCCAGTCAAGATGGCCCTCAACCTTATGTCAACAGACAGAGAGAAATAGTGAGCAATGGCTTTTTTTAAACACTCCACGGTTAAAGGGCAGGGTTTTAAATGCCTTGACAGTTGCTCTTGACAGTTCTAATAAATTATTGCATTTTTATGTACATTCACGTCCGTTTATAACAATCCCAAAGGGCACTTCACCTCTCCCAAAAGTGTCCTGGGATCATATCCAAAGGGATACATTACCTCTCTGCACATGGCAGGCTGCAGTTTTGCAGAGTCAGGAAGACAATATAAATCTTTAAAAATAACAACTAGTCTAGGACACATTCTGGGATTCCTGACCATTCCCAGGTTTATGATGTTCAGAAGTGCCTTTAAAGGGTGTGGTTTCATTCAGGTCAAAAGCGTGCAACTTGCACTCCTGACTTAGCCTGCTCCATTGCAGGAACAGATATTCCCTAGTTGTCTTTTTTCCCTAGAGTCAGGCCAGCTTTTCAAAGAGTCGTGGTTCATAGAATCTCACAGGTGCTGTGAACTATATTTTGCATCAGGGAGCCTTTTCAAAGGTAAGATACAAAGCACCCACCTCTCATGCCATCCACACCACATTATGCCTCCCCTTTGGACACTCATGCCAAAGTATTCCCTCATAATAATCCCCGTGACCCTACATGTCCTCGTGCAAAATTATGGCACTTTCATGCCCATTCACCCACTATCAACTGTACAGAGTCAATTAACCTCACAATGACAATTGGATGTGTTACAAAAAAGCTTTAAAAAGTTAATTCTTGAACTTTCTTTTCTAAAAACATCCTTTTTACGATAAGCCAATAGAAGTATCAATTATCTACATTCTTTAAAGTAACAATAACTGAAACTGCAAGACATTGAAACCTCCATACTGTGCAAAGAAACATTGTGCAATTGACAGTTTAGATCAGAAAACCGGACCTGTCAGTTGAGCAATAATTTTCCTATTGCTCAGGTGCTTTAGCATTCACAATCTGCCTCTACTCTTCATCTACCCATAATTGCATAGCTGAGATTAAGACAGGCGCATCTGCCACAAAATATGACAAATAACATATAATGTTGTAATTCCCTGCCATTATTCTATTGCCATTAAGTGGAAATATTAGTAGATTTCATCCAAAGTAATCAGAATATTTCAATGTCGATTGAACTATTGTGTTTTACACCTTCACCCAAAGAGTTGTGAGAATGTGGAACTCACTACCAACTACCAGAAGGAGTGGTCGGTGCAAAGAGCATAGATGCTGTTAAGGCAAAGCTCGATGAGAATGTGAGGAATAAGGAAATAGAGCGTTACAACGGCAGATTTAGATTAACAAAGATGGGAGGCGGCTCAAGTGAAATTAGCTGTAACTATGAATGTGAAATAAGAAGAATTTCAGTGATAAGTTACTGCAAAATAATCTGATGGCTCTCAATGAACGAAATAGATGAGAGTTCTCGAAATAGATGAAATGTCACTGCTTGGAGCCTCCCAGCTAAAAGCTGTACGTTTTATCATTGAGTATATTGTACTATTATGAATTTCCAGTTGCTAAGCAACAGCTTAGCTTTTAATACCCTGTGCTTGCTTTAACAGTCGTAAAGCCACGTTACAACGCAGGCAAGTTTGAAGCAAAACTAAAACTGAACCAAGATGAAGTTCTTAACTCTTTCTTAGCACACGAATACAGAACACAAATTAAGATTAAACTCAAAAATATATCTTATTTATAATACCTACAAAACAAATATAAATTACTTAAACTATCTCCATTTCTTATGAATAGAATAGAGCAGATCGCAGCTCCCCTCAGACTTTACCCTGTCTCAATGCTGCTCCGTATTTCCAGTCACATACTCTGAGCCCAGCTTCTCCAGAAAGACAGAATGTCACGTTCATCGGAGAGCTCCATCGTAGTGCACTGGAGCCGGAGGGAAAACACAACACACGCTTGCTACCATATGTTAAATTCAGAAGTCTAGTACGAATGTTGATTAATGAGTGGGGCAGGCGGCAGGGTGGGTAGGTGGGTGAGGTAAGTTGATAGGGTGGCAGGTGGGTCAGGGGACCGGTAAGTGAGGTTGCGGGTAGGTGAGGGGGCTCAGTCAGGACAGGTAGTCAGGTGGGGCCGATGTTCAGGTTTTGTCCAGTGTAATTGGGGAATTAGTTGGATCAGGGAGTAGGCAGTGAAGTCAGAGGTAATCGTAGGAGGTCAAGGTGGGGGAGGGTATTGGACCAAGTCAAGTTGGAGTCATTGGAAGTGGTGGGAGGGATCAATTCTGTAGTTAGCCGATAGTTAGACTGTGTTTTAGTCTGTCTAACATTTCCTGGATAACTATCCAAGTCAGTCCTACAAACTGTCCACAGTCTCCAACCCTACCTCAGAGTCAAAGACACTTGCAACAGGTCCTGGGGAGAAGGGGAATTGTCCAATAATCTGGAGACTGAAAAATCCAATCTGTTGTTTCCTCATTTCCATTGTGCCCCATTGAGTAAGCTGTGTGACTATTTGCACTGACTACACCTCATTTTGTGTTGCTTGACTGTGAAATAAAACGTCATCAAGAATGAATGTCTAGAATTATCTTTCTCTGTACAGGAAGTGGTGAATGCTGAACCTCTCAGAAACTGGCAGTGGGCTGGGAACTAACATATTCACAAATATCAGCCTGAAGGCCTGTAAATTCAGAGCCTAAAGTGCATGAGTTTACTGCACAATTTACTCTCTAATTCTTTCATGGGATGTGGACACCACTAACGAGGTCAGCATTTGTCAGTCATTGCCTTTGAACTGTGCACTCATCTCAAATTAACGATGTAGTTAAGAGTCAACCACATGGTCATGAGTCATATGTCGGCCAGACTAGGTAAGGATGCATATTTCCCTAAAGGGCATTCGTGAGCTGGATGAGCTCTTACAGCAATTGTTGTCACGGTCACCGTGACTCAGACTAGCTACATATTCCAGATTAATTAATTGAACTTAAAATTCTACCAGCTGCCAAACTGGGATTTGAACTCACGTTCTCAGGGAATTAATCTAGATCACTGTCACTTGCCACCACATTACCAGCATGCCACAGTCAGTGTCCTGGTCCCTCCACACTAACACTATAGTTAAGAAAGCCCACCAATGCCTCTACTTTCCCAGGAGGCTAAGGAAATTTGGTATGACCGCTACGATTCTTACCGATTTTTATAGATGCACTATAGAAAGCATTCTTTCTGGATGTATCACAGCTTGGTATAGCTCCTGCTCTGTCCAAAACCACAAGAAATTACAAAGGGTGAACTTTGTTGTGAACGAAACCCAGTCCATCGCGCAACCAGCCTCCCATCCACTGACCCTGTCTACACTTCCCACTGCCTCAGAAAAGCAGCCAGCGTAATCAAGGACCCCACGCACCCTGGACATTCTCTCTTCCACCTTCTTCCATCGGGGAAAGAGATACAAAAGTCTGAGGATACGTATCAACCAACTCAAGAACAGCATCTTCCCTGCTGCCATCAGACTTTTGAATGGATCTATGTTATATTAAACTGATCTTTCTCTTCACCCTACCTATGGCTGTAAGACTACATTCTGCACCCTCTCCTTTTCTTTTCTATGAAAGGTATACTTTGTCTGCATACCGCACAAGGAACAATACTTTTCACTGTATCCCAACACATGTGACAATAACAAATCAAAATCAAAAATCAAGCATGTGTGATCCAAGGTAAAAGAAAAACACTGTAGATGCTGGAAATCGAAAATAAAAAATAGAAAATGCTGGAAAGGCTCCGAAGAAGTCATATAGACTCGAAATGTTAACTCACTTTCTCTTTCGACAGATGCTGCCAGACTTGCTGAGAGTTTTCAGCATTTTCTGGATCCTCATTATTATTATACTTGATCCAAACATTAGCTTTCTGAAGCACCATTCCCATCGAACATTGATCAGGATACTTCATCAGTTTTTTAACGCAGGTAATGCAATGTATCGATAAACACCTCAATGCATACTGTTCCCTACTTCACATAAAGATGAATCAATAAATTCAAAGTGGAACAGCCAAAAAAAGAATTCCTCACTACTAAAACCTAATTTTAGTTTATTAGTGAATACCGTATTGTTCACTTTTACAAACCAAATTTGTAGATTCTTAATTCCAAACGTCCAGAGTGGCATGGTAGCACAGTGGCGAGAACTGCCGCTTCACAGCTCCAGGGACCTGGGTTCAATTCCCGACTCGGGTCACTGTGTGGAGTTTGCACATTCTCCTCGTGTCTGCGTGGATTTCCTCCCACAGTCCAAAGATGTGTGGGTTAGGTTGATTGGTCATGCTAAAGTGACCTGAGATGCATATGTTAGAGGGATTAGTGGGTAAAGTATGTAGGGATATGGGGATAGGGTCTGGGTGGGATTGTGTTTGATGTGGACCCGATGGGCCGAATGACCTCTTTCAGAACTGTAGGAATCTATGATATTTCTTTTATTGAATTCAAAATCCACCACCTGCCATGGCGAGATTCAAATCCGGGTCCCCAGAACATTAGCTGAGTTTCTGGACTAGTAGTCCAGTGATAATACCACTAGGGCATCGCTTCCCCTTACACAGAAAGAAAAGACTATCATTGGTGTAACGTCTTTCATAATCTCACAATGTGACCAAACACTTCACAGCCAAGGAGATATTTTTACATCGCTGGCAACGTAAGTTAGCAGAGTGGCCAATTTGAACACTGTGAGGTGCTTCAAACAGCACTGATGCATATGGCCAATTTGTCCATTTTAGAAATGTTTGGTTGAGGCATAAATGTTAAACTAAAGGAGAATTCTTCCTCTAATAATGCCACGGGGTTTTCTTTTACATACAGCTGAGGGGACAGATGGGATCTTTCTTTAACATCTCATCAAAAAGAAGCCACCTCTGACGGTGATACGTTCCCTCGATTATAACGCTCAAACGTCAGAATCGATTCGATGCCGAGGTTTCTGCAGTACAGCTTGAAATCACGACATATCACTTGTAAAAAAAATTAACCACCCCGTGGGATGGCACAGTAGCACAGTGGTTAGCACTGCTGCTTCACAGCTCCGGGGACCTGGGTGCGATTCCCAGCTCGGGTTACTGTCTGTGTGGAGTGTGCGCATTCTCCTTGTGTCTGCCTGGGTTAGGTTGATAAGAACATAAGAAATAGAAGTAGGAGTAGGCCATCTAGCCCTTCGAGCCTGCCCCGCCATTCAATAAGATCATGGCTGATCTAGCGGATCGGTTCCACTTTCCCGCTCTCTCCCCATAACCCTGAATTCCCTTATCTATCAAAAACCTATCAACCCGTGACTTAAATATATTTAGCGAGGTAGCCTCCACCACTTCAACGGGCAGAGAATTCCAGAGATTCACCATCCTTTGAGTGAAGAAGTTCCTCCTCAACTCCGATCTTGACTGCCCCCTCCCTCTTATCTTGAGGCTGTGCCCTCTAGTTCTGCTATCCTTTCTAAGCAGAAAGAATCTCTCTACCTCTACCCTATCTGTCCCCTTCATTTTCTTCTAAGTCTCTATAAGATCCCCCCTCATCCTTCTAAACTCCAACGAGTACAGATCCAGTCTATTTAGTCTCTCTTCATAGTCCAACCCCCTCATCTCCGGTATCAGCCTAGTGAACCTCCTCTGCACTCCCTCCAAGGCCAATATGTCCTTCCTCAAGTGCGGCGACCAAAACTGCACACAGTACTCCAGCTGCGGCCTCACCAGTACCCTGTACAGTTGCAGCAAGACCTCCTTACTTTTATATTCTACCCCCGTTGCTATAAAGACCAGGTTGATTAGCCATGGTAAAAATTGCCCCTTTGTGTCCTGAGATGGTTCGAGGGATTAGTGGTTAAATATGGAGGGATATGGGGGTAAGACCTGGGTGGGATTGTGGTCGGTGCAGACTCGACGGGACAAATGGCCTCTTTCTGTTTCTATGAATATTGTGATGACCATGTCAGCCCTGTGAAGCTAATTGGGTTGTGAACATTGTACTTTTAAATAGAAAATTCTGGAATTTAAATAAGGCATAAGGTTTTTATTTTTTTAAACGGACACAAAGATGGACGAGAAAGTACAATCAGCCACTGACAGGAATGGTGCAGTACCATTCTCCAGTGGCAATTCCCCTTCCTGCTTCCAGACAAGGTACTTGTAAAAGCATTCAGTGGCTGATTATCATCTCTGGAAGAAGTCTCACAACACCAGGTTAAAGTTCAACCAGTTTATTTGACAGTAAACCCACAAATAAACTTGGACTTTTAACCTGGCGTTGTGAGACTTCTTACTGTGTTTACCCAGTCCAACACCGGCATCTCTATATCATCTCTAGTACAGACAAAGAGACATAATGGACATCACAGCTCAAGAGATCTTGTGAATAATGCCTAGATGGAATTGTGGATTCACCATCTATTTGGAATATACAAAGAAAGGGTTTAAAGTCAGAAAAGAAAGCTGCTTCAGTGTCTGTCTGTCTGTGTGTGTCTGTGAGAATAAGCAGCTGAAGGTTTTACACACTAAAGGTGTGTGACACAGTGACAGGTACAGCCAGTAGTGCCTCTGCAAAGTAGCCAAAATAGCATGTACATTTCAAATCTCTGTCGACGGAAGTCAGCCCATGATGTGGAGATGCAGGCGTTGAACTGGGGTAAATGCAGTAAGAAGTCTCACAACACCAGGTTAAAGTCTAACAGGTTTAACCTGGTGTTGTGAGACTTCTTACTGTGAAGTCAGCCCAGCCAGAAAAAGGCTCATGACCAGAAAAGAGAACTGGAGTGTTTCTCTGCCAAAAGCATAGAACACTGGAATTAAAGAACCAACCGTTTGTCATAGAGTCAAATCTACTGCAATCAAATGGTAACAGTTACACGTTTCATCAGTGAGTCACCAGTGCCCTTTTATTTTCACCGATTTACTAGTGGACTCAATTCTCACTTCTAATCTGTTTGAATGTGTTATATCATTTTCCTCCTGAAATCTAGTCTTAATTAACTAGAGCGATAGTTAATAAACTCGCTCTATCTTTAACTCAGGAATGCCTGGTTAATTTGGCTCCTTTTTAAACATATCTACTGGGTCTGGAAAGTTCCCCACAGAAAAGGGATCCTTTTTAGATTGAATGTTATTTTTAACCAGCAGAAGGGGTTGGGAGTGGAATAACGACTTGGAGCCAGTCATTCCTCCTTACCTGAGTTTGTAACAACTGGGGAGAGTCCCAGCAGTAGGTGATGAATTGAGGGGTTTTGTCCAGATCAAGGAAATTGGGGAACCTCACCTGGGGGGTGGTTATAATATCAGGTGTGTAAACTCTGTGAACAAGTAGTGCAAAGTTGATTGGATATCAATCATCTCCACCATCCCCATCTCCGTCCTATCATCCCCAAACCCCTGACCGTCCCCACCCTCAATGTGCATCATTCACATCAGCTCCAACCCATTGTGTGCATCAATACTGCCATCACATGACTGAAATCTGCTGGAAAGAGTGTTACTCTTACTCGCAAAAGGAAATTGTCCCTTAGTGACAGGGGATTAGCAGGGTAAATAACTGGGATTACGGGGGATAGGGCCTGGGTGGGATTGTGATCAGTGCAGACTCGATGGGCCCACTGGCCTCTGTAGGGATTCTACGAACTAGCAAGACTGCCTAGGACCAGCAGCACAGAGAGACCATGCTCAACAGAGAAGAGCAGACACGGCCCTATAAAGACAGTAATCACAAGCAACTAAAAAGGTACTAATTTGTTTTACCTGCAATATTATTTCTTCACAACAAAAACTCAGCCACAATTTCACCTGGAAAAACCACAAACGTCCAACTTCCAACCGTCTTCAAAGAACCAGGGATGGATCCTATAGATTATTTTCAACCTCCATCTTAAAGACTGGTTTAACAAGTGACTTTTTTTTAGTGCTCTGTAGTAATCAAACTGCATGTAGCATCTCCAGAAACCATCTTCCCTTGTGTGTCTGCATGTTTCTGAGAAGTGAATGTTTATTTTGTTTATATTCCGAGTGTCATGAAAATAAATGTTTCTTTTGATTTAAACTCACAAGAAAGCCTGTTAGTGTCTATTCTTTAAAGTCAACAAACTCAAAAGGGTTAAAACACTCCTTCTCAAAAAATACATCTTTTTACAGTCAACTGAGAGGTGAGAAAAGTTGGCGGGGGGGGGATATTATCCTATTAGCTCTCCTATTAATAACAATATGTAAGTCCACTGAGAACTTTTAGGACTTAACCCAAGGATAGCACTTTATTGTATGGTCACCATTATTTTCATTATTTCAAAATGAACAGCAGATGTAAAAATGAATTCACTGAAACCAATATTTTTACTTATTGAATAGAAACACAATTTTTAAAGCTGCTTTACATAGTATTAGCAAAATTATAAAAAATGATAGAAATAAGATTCACAGATACTAGAGGGTCTCCCCAGAAAGAAAGACTGAACTTTTTGGAGCTCTTCTCTCCAGAGAAATGAAGGTTGAGGGGGTAACCTGATAGGAGTATTAAAAATTAAGAAAGGACTGATGCTGTGAATGTTCAGATATTTTCACTTGTGCAGCAGGGATCATGAATGTAAAATAGTCACCAATAAATCTCACAGCGAATTCAGGTGAAACATATTTACAGAGAATGCGGAATTTGCTACCACAAGGTTGAAGTGAATTTTATTCATTAAAGGGAAGCTAGATAAACACATTTAGAAAAAAGTAGTTCGAAGAATAAAGCAAGGCTAGGTGAAATAAAGTGGCAGAATGTTCATATAATAGGCTTATTGGAACGAATGGTCTGTGTCATTGCTGTACATAATCCAATGTACTGGTACACTTTCACAGCACTCCATTTTATTAATTAATCTATCATATTATGAACTAATTTTATTTGGTTCTCAATGAGAATGCCAAAAATCGTTATTTAATGTCACTGCATTTATGTGTGTGAATTCTCATTCCTGAAACATAATGGCCAGGATTCTTCCAAAAAAGATCTAAGTCCACAGTGCACAGAAAAATGGAAGTAAATCCCCCCTGGGTTTTTTTTAAAGCATGATTTCCAGAACAAATCTCTGACGCATTGTGTATCGCAGAGTGCCCTCGCGTGATTCACTCTGGAAATTAGGGGGGCAGGGTTATTCCCACCGGAGAGGCTGGCAGCACAGCACTGAGTGCGCCACTACGCATGCGCCGAACTGTCAGTGAACTGGCCCCGCATTGCCAGCCTCCCGGTCATTGGCCAGTTCGACTGCTGGCCTACCGACCGCTCCCCCCAAGCCCCGATCGCTGACCTTCTGGGCCTCCCTGGGCCAACACTTATATCCCCCAACCTCGGCCAGCCCCGATCTTCCCAACCCCACCACTCACCGAAAGTTCTGATCTCCCGATTTCACCCAGACAGACTGACTCCTGCTGCCACCCCTGCAACAGCCCTGACCCCCCCCACCCCTTCGGCAGCCCACCAGCACGGCCAGTCCCAATCATCTACTCCCTCTCCTTGCCATCTCAAGTGGAGAGTGGCAGCAGTCCCCGTCCCCTCAACAGGCCCCTCCAATAGGCCCTGTGCTTGGCACTGCCTGATGCCTGCTGGGAAATGTCAAGGTGTCCCTTGGGATTGGCAGGTTGGCACTGCCCAAGTGGCACCACCCATCTTACCCCCCAACCTCCTGGGGTGGTCTCAATGGCCTCTCTTCCCTCAGCGGGGTCAAGTCACCTGTTCCCCGTTTGTTGAAAGCTGGAGTAAATCACACTGGAGGGAACCACTCCTGACAGGGAGGGGGTGGAGATGCTAGTGGGCCCAGAAATCTCAGTCCTGGACCTGCTAATGAAATGCAAATGGAGATTTCCGTACTGTTTTCAGCTGGTCTTAGTTGCGGAGATTACAGACAAAGAACAAAGAACAAAATAGCACAGGAACAGGCCCTTCGGCCCTCCAAACCTGCACCGATCATGTGTTCCTAACTAGACCATCCGTTTGCATCCCTCTATTCCCAGTCTGTTCATGTGGCTATCTAAATAAGTCTTAAATGATCCTCGCGTGTCTGCCTCAACCACCTTGCTTGGCAGTGCATTCCAGGCCCTCACCACCCTCTGTGTAATATATGTCCCCTGCATATCTGTATTGAACCTCACCCCCTTACCTTGAACTTGTGACCCCTTGTGTTTGTCATTTCCGACCTGGGAAAAAGCTTCCAATTGTTTACCCTATCTCTGCCCTTCAGAATGTTATAAACTTCTATTAGGTTGTCCCTCAACCTCTGTCTTTCCAGGGAGAACAACCCTAGTTTACTCAATCTCTCCTCATAGCTAATATCCTCCATAGCAGGCAACATCCTGGTAAACCTTTTCTGCACTCTCTCCAAAGCCTCCACGTCCTTCTGGTAGTACGGTGACCAGAACTGGACGCAGTATTCCAAATGTGGCCGAACCAATGTTCTATATAACTGCATCATCATATGCCAACTTTTATACTCGATGCCAATAAAGGCAAGCATGCCATATGCCTTCTTCACCGTCTTTTCTACCTGTGTTGCCACCTTTAAGGATCTGTGGACTTGCACACCCTGATCCCTCTGTGTCTCTTTACTCCTGATGGTTATGCTATTTATTGTATAGCTCCCCCGCTGCAGCCCCCCACCTCCGCTTTCGATCTAACAAAATGCATCATTTCGTATTTATCTGGAGGGACATCACGCCATGGTGCCCAGCAGGATGTCAGCGAAATGGGCTCTGTTGATGTCTCCTGGTCAGCGTAGCGAGCTGGGAGAATCGCCTTCAAAATCTTTCCAATGTAGATGAAGCATCGCTAACTCGATTATGCACACAATAAGGCAGGATTCAAATTGCAAAGAGTTCCGATTTCAAAAATTTGATTTCAAATTTCTAAAGTGCATTTTTTAAATTCACAAATATATTTTCTATTAGCAGGTCCTTAATTAGCAACAAAAGTATCATTCAGGGACCGGGAACAGAGAAGGATGCAATGACTCATCTTTTTGGATGGCAGTGGTGGTGGGTTTGGAAGGTGAGTGCATCCTGTTGGTGGTACACACAGCTGCAACTGTGTGGAGGGATTGAATGTTTATGGAAGGGGGTACCAATCAAGCAGCTGCTTTCTCCTGGATGGTGTTGAGCTTCTTGAGTGTTGTTGGAGCTGCACTCATCCATGATGGTCATGGGGACCTAACACCTATGTTTGCAGGTTCAGCTCATTATAATGGCATTGACATGTCCCTACACAAGAAGAGACCATCATCAAAGTGGAAGGAACTTGTAGGAAGCCTGGCAGGCATGAAGGCTGGATCTATAGAATCTCTGCGGTGCAGGAGACCATTCGGCCCATCAGATCTGCACTACACTCTGACAGAGAATCTTATCCAGGCCCTCTCCCCCACTCTATCCCTGTAACCCCATGTATTCATCATTGCTAATCGATCTAACCTACACATCTTGGGACAATAAAGGACAATTTGGCTTGGCCAGTCCACCTAACCTTCACATCTTTGGGCTGTAGGAAGAAATTGGAGCACCTGGAGGAACGTGAGGAGAACGTGCAAACTCAACACAGTCACCCAAGGCCGGATTCGAATCCGGGACCCTGGAGCTGTGAGGCAGCATTGCTAACCACAGTGCCAAAGTGTCGCCCGTAATTTGCCACAATAGTTGAGCCTCCAGTAAGTGGAAAAAAAAAAGGTGAGAGCTCTGGTAATATCAATCACACCTCATTATTTTGTTAATGCCTATCCCAGAAAACTTCAACACAACAGTGAAACCCACAGAAATGCATTGCGCAAAGAGGGAAATTTTCTGGCATCTGGCACCTTTCTCTTTGTTTTGTGATCAGAAAGAAAGCATCTTTAAGAAAAACAAAGCAAAGAAAAATTGTCCATTTTATCCCTCAAGTCCTGACTGTTGTGATTTCTTTAGCTATTTATTTCTTGAGTGGTGTTCCAAATTGTTCTCCAGGCTTGCAATGGGCCATGAACCTCACAGCCCTTTCAAATCCAAAAGTACTATTACTGTGTCAAGGGTGACACAATGCTGCGTAATGGTTCTTCGTACGGGGAAGACAGACATAGCAGTCATGTCACTGTACTCACCGATATCCAGAAACCTAGGCTCATGACTCCGGGGACATGGGACAATGCCACAATGGCACAGTGGCTCGCACTGCTGCTCAAGGCACCAGGGACCCGAGTTCAATTCCTGCCTTGTCTGTGTGGAGTTGGCACATTCTCCCATGTCTGTGTGGATTTCATCTGGGTGCTCCGATTTCCTCCCACAATACAAAGATGTGTAGCTTAGGTGGATTGCCAAGCTGAATTGCCCCTTAGTGTCCAAAGATGTGTAGGTTAGATGGATTGGTCATGCTAAATTATCCCTTAATGTCTAACGATGTGTAGGTTAGGTGGATTGAACATAAGAACATAAGAATTCGGAGCAGGAGTAGGAATCTGGCCCATCGAGCCTCCTTCTATCAATAAGATTGTTGTCCAAAGGTGTGGCGGTTATGTGGCTCAGCGATGGTAAATACACAGGATTAAGAGGATAGGGGCAGGGGTAAGATGTTCTTTCAGAGAGTTGGTGCAGATACAATAGGCCGAATGGCCTCCTTCTGCACTGCAGTGAGCCTATGATCCTACTAAGCCTGAGAATAGGGAGCTTTACTTGACTTCAGCTGGAGAATGCTACATGGCTCCAGGCCAAATAGCGAAAGAGCAGGAATAAAATAAACAGGAATGATGATATAAACTATTAATTATTGCTTGCTCAAGGTATTAACAAAATTAAATAAAGCAATTAATTGCTTTATTCAGCAATTAATTGATGAATTTTGATGGTATGGTATGGTATAATTTTGGTATTGGTATGGTATAATTTTGATTCCTGTAATCAAAATTACAGGAATCAAAATTATACCATACCAAGCATTTAACTAATAATGTAACATAGCTAGATTATAAAACATTCAAAGAATGTTTATCATTGAAAAAACATTTTTTCTAATTGCTGGAAAAAATACATTGAAAGAGAGAGAGTAGGAAAGGATGGAATGGAACTAAAGGAGACATATCAAGCACAAGAAATTGTACCATCAGGAATAATCACTAACCTTACTGTAAAGGAGTTTCCAGGCAATAGCAATCGTAACACAACAGAATTTCATGTTTAGTTTGAACGTGACAAGTGCAGGTCTAAGACCAGTGTTTTAATCTTATATATGGATGTGAAGGCAAGGATGGCTAAAATCAACTGGGAAATGAGATTAAAGGGTAAGACAGTAGAAATGCAGTGGCAGAATTGTAAGGAGATATTTAACAACTCTGAGCAAAGGTTTATTGTAGGGAGAAAGGAAGTATCTTGAGAAGCATGCATCATCCATGGCTAAATAGGGAAGTTAAGGATCGTATCAAATTGAAAGGAACGCTGCAATTCTACAAAGATTAGTGAAAGGTCAGAACATTGACCATGTTTTGAGGTCAAGTGAAGAAAGACTAAAAACATTAAGAGGAAAAAATTAGAAAGATGGTGCGAGATATAAAAACAGATAGTCAGAGTTTCTATAAGTAACTAAAGTGAGTGTTGGTCCTCTGGATAGAATCTGGGGAATTAATAATAGAAAACAAGAAAATGATGGAAACATTGAACTGGTGTTTAGCGTCTGTAGAAGGCTTATAAAGTTTTCCAAACATACTTGAAAATTAAGAGGTGAAGGGAAGCAGGAACTTAAAACAATTATCATCACCAGAACTAAAGGCTGACACGTAGCCAGGACAAGATGGCCTGAATCCTAGGGTCTTAAAAGATGTGGCTGCATTGATTATAATCTTCCAAAAGTTCTTAGATTCTGGAAGCATCCCAATGAAAATACCTTTATTCAAGAAAGAAAGGAAACAGAAAGAAGGAAACTATAGCTCAGTTAGTCTAACATCTGTCAGATAGATATTTCTGGAATCCAAACTTTAGAAGGTCGTAGAGGATAATTAGAAAATCAACCTGGGATCAGGCAGAATGAACACGGTTTTGTGGAAGGGAAATTGTGTTTAACTAATGTATTCGAGTTCTTTCAGGAAGAAACAAGCAAGGTGGTTAAAAGGGAACCTGTAGGTATGATGTACTTGGATTTCTGAAAGACATTTCATAAGGTGCCACATCAAAGGTTATTACACAAGAGTTCATTGTGTAGGGGGTAACATATTAACATGGATTAAGGATTGATTATCTAACAGGAAGCAGATTGTATGGATAAATAGGTTTCTTACAAGTTGGCAAGCTGTTACTGGTGGAGTGCCATAGTCGCTGGGACATCAACTATTTACAATCTATATCAATGACTTGGATGAAAGGATTGAATTTATAGTCACTGAATTTGCTGATGATACCAAGATAGGTAGGAAAGTAACTTGTCAAGAAGTAGTGAAAAAGTCTGCAAAGGGATAGATAGGTTAAGTGAGTGGACAAAAATTTGGCAGATCAAATATAATGTGGGAAATGTGTTCCATTCTTTCTGCTAAAGTGGACATCAGTCTACGATTTAAAAGGAGAGAGATTACAGAACTCAGTGATTCAGAGGGATCTAAGTATCTTGGTACATGATTCGCAAAAAGCAGCAAGTAAATAGGAAGGCAATTGAAACATTGACATTTATTACTGGGGGAACGGACTATGAAAGTTCCGATGGAAGTTTTACTGCAGCTGTACAGAGCCTTGGTAAGACCACATTTGGAGTAACGTGTACAGTTTTGGTCTCCTTATCAAAGAAAGGATATCACTGCATTAGAAGCAGGTCAGAGAAGATTTATTGACTCATTCTTAGACTGAGGATTTATTTCATGAAGACTGAACCTTTACAAATTGGAGTTTTGGTGATCTTTCAAGAACTTGAGTGGTCTTGATAGGTTGGATACTAGGAGGATATTTCCACTTGTGGGGGAATCTACAATGCGAGGAAAATTTAAAATTAAGGCGGAGATGGGGAGATATTTTTTCTCTGAGGGTTGTTAATCTGTGGAATTCTTTTCCCCAGAAACAGTGGAGATTGGATCATTGAATGTATTCACAACAGAGTTATACTGATAGACAAGGGGGGTGTTGAAGGTTATGGGAAAAGACAAAAAAGTGGAGTTGAGATTTTATCGAATGGTGGAGCAGCCTCAAAGAGCTGAATGGCCTATTCCCGCTCATAAATCCTACGTTCCAATGCTCTAACAGACTAACAGTGATATTCTATTGGGATTCTTTCAGGTCATGTTTTGAAACTATAAATAATTCCCCAAGTGAATTCCCCAGCATTTGTGCCAGTGAGTTTTGACAAAATAAAAGCTTTGCCCAGTAAATGTACCCGATGCTTTGTGCATAACAGAAGTCAGCAATTAGCATTTGGATTCACATTTAATCGGGTTTTATTTTACCAATGTGTAATTAACACCTGACGATTCCTTACAATCTGCAACATTGCTTTAATCTGTACCCGGGATGTATTTGATTTCGGGACCTGGGTATGAACATTATAGCGAGGATCTGAGTTAGCTCACTCAGCTGACATCACCCTACAAATCTTGGCAGCAAAATATGCTCAGAGCAGAGTACCTCCTACTCCTGGATGCTATTCAAAAACAAAGATCGCTATTCTATTAAAAAAAGATTGGAGTCCAAATGGAATCCCAGATTGAGAGTACACTGATTTCTTTCTCCAAAACACGGTTTGTAAGATGGGATTTTATCAACGATGTCAGTAAGTCTGTCGGTTGTTGCAAAATTGTACCTCTCCATGGGGGGGCTGTATTGTTCAACAAAATTAATCCTTAAGTGTAGAATTGAATTAGTGCACAGAAGCTGTGAGTAATAATTCTGAGTAATTCTCCCTTACATGTTGTTTTTGCCTATTGTTGTGGATGTAGTGCAGAGAATGTGACCAACAGTGTGACAGCTTGTGCTGGGTGTTCTCCCTGAAACAGGAATAATCCATGACTAATTGCAACAGGTACGAGAACAAAACCTCAATCAGTCCAATTTGCTGTTTACTCCGTTGGATATAATTCATCGATTCGGGTGTTGGATCCAAAAACAGTATCCTGAATAGAATTAATTTTCGTGTTTAACCCACACTTCGCGGTCTATTCACCTCACTTATTAAATACCCATTACTGCTGGTTAGGTCAAGTACAACTTCATGCTTAGCTTCAAACAATAAACGAAAATTAAGATTTACTTTTGGCTTTTAAATAACAATAACGAAGTGATTTCAACACAAGGGAAAGGGGATCAAACAGAGCAGGTACAGCAGGCCGTAAAGAAGGGAAATGGTATGTTGGTCTTCACAGTGAGAGGATTTGAGTATCGGGATAGGGATGTTTTACTGCAATTGTACAGGGTGTTGGTAAGACCACACCTCGAATATTGTGTGCAGTTTTGGTGTCCTTACCTGTCATTATCTGAGGAAGAATGTCCTTGCTACAGACGGAGTACAGCAAAGTTTTACCAGGCTGATTCCTGCGATGGCAGGTCTGTCGTAGGAGGAGAGACTAAGTTGGTTAGGATTATATTCAGTGGAGTTTGGGAGAGTGAGAGGGGATCTTATAGAAACGTATAAAATTCTAACAGGGTTAGACGATGGATTCAGAAAGAATGTTCCCAATGGTGTGGGGGGAGGGGCGGCAGAACTAGGGGGGGGTCATAGTTTGAGGATAAGGGATAAACCTTTTAGAACGGAGGTGAGGAGAAATTTCTTCACCCAGAGGATGGTGAATGTATGGAATTCACTACCAAAGAATGTAGTTGAGGCCAAAATGTTGTTTGATTTCAAAAATAAATTAGATATAGCCCCTTGAGCAAAAGAGATCAAGGGATATGGGGGAATCAGAATATTGAATTCGAAGATCAGCCATGATCAAAACGAACGGCGGAGCAGGCTCAAAGAGCCAAATGGCCTACTCCTGCTTCTAGTTTCTATGTTTCAATTTCTGTGCTGAATGCAAGCTGAGTGATTGTGTGAGCAGGTGAGACATGGTGTAAATGCACCACAGTCTGGATAACAAACAATCTGTTCAGGATACAGACACACGCTAGCTTGAGCGAACTGGCATCCAATTAATATTTTACAGTCAGCAATTATAACTTTGTGTCATTCAATAAGAACATACTCAGTAAATGATGTATGAAATCCTATTCAAGAATGTACTGGGCAATATATGCACCCACTCTTGAACAACTGAAACAATATCAGAATCTGTAACAAATAAAATATCACAAGTATTTGTGCCTCTCTCTTTCTAGAAACAGGGTCCATATATTTTTTAAACAACTACTGGGCACAGAGAAAAATAGAACACATTGGATGCAATTAAAATATTTATAGTATTGCAAGACATTGAGAATGAACCTGTGGCAAAACACGCCATCAATGTCAAACCCTGGTACCCTTCAATCAATCTCAATAATAGCCTTTTTTGTTGACATCATTGGGGCTGGAAATGTCATGAAATGTCAGATAGATAGCTCAAAAGTTCCCCTGGATAAATACAATCTGTGCAAGCAGCCAAACGATATATTGTGAGAGCACAAGCATTAGGAGGGGAAATGAAGACTGCTACTTAATTTCTGATCAGTCATATGCTGCTGTCCGAACTGTGAGAAAGCAACCCTGTAACTAATTTCCTGGAAGGCCATCTGTTTGAATCTGTAACTTTCTGAATGAAAAATGAGGACTTTCCCATCATATTTCCCTAGGACTGCAGAGGTTATAGTTTGCAATGTGTGCAAATGTGGGGAATACCAAAAGGGCTGAGGAAACGCAACACAGACATTGCTACAAAAGGACCACGGAATGGCAACAATATGCAGTTCTGAATTCAGCCAACATTTGAGTTGTGACAGATATTTGTCGAAACGCAAAGCACAGTGTCCCAATGCAACTGGCGTTTTTTTAAAAAACCCTGTTCGTGTCTTAAAAAATAAAAAAAAAAGTCGCCACCCACAGAAATATACAGAAGTGAAACTGAATTTTCCGGAGAGGTGGTGAAAGAATATATCTGCACAATCTAACAAAAATATTGATTTAAAACAAAAAAAAGCAACTGGCAAACGCGGTGCTTTTTACGTCTGGGAGACTGAGATGTTCTGAATCTCAAACAATTATAAACTGATATCTCGCTATTTATATTTGGACAACGAAACAGTACATGAACATTGTCACAGGCAAATGGAAATTGCAAAAGAAACCGACATTGTGTCTCCCTCCACATCGAACAATGACTGGATATTACAGCAATACCTGGCTTTTCTTCTGACCCTGCATGTTTTAATAATAATTAGATCACCTCGACATTTCACACGTCTCCTGAAGAACGGTACAGATGCACAGAATCGGAGGGGAAATGAATGTTAGTGGTGAATGGATATCACGTACAAATACCTGGCTTCTCATCTCCACCAGGTAACTGCTGCTTCCAATTTCCCATCCCACAATTTGATACAGAAAAATCACACCTACAATTGCATTTTCCTTCACCCCACTGTTGAATAAATAAATAACACAGTTTGCCTTACCCAGCTGAGGATCCGGAGAATGGTCTGGGGTTGTCTCAGGAAAGAGATGGGATCGACAGCAGATCCAGCCTTGCCAGCTCCGTACGCACCTCCTTCCATCTTGAGCCTCTCTCCTCTGTCTGTCCGTCTGTCTGTCTCTCAGCCTCCGGTTCGCCACCAAGTCTCGGGGGCGCGCACCGCGTTCCCGACGCCCGTGCACACCGCCCCAGCGCGTCACCGAGCGGTGCGCCCCAGCAAGCGAAAGGCTTTGGGGACAAGCACAGCGCCCAGCAATGATGCTGCTGGAGGGGAAAAGTCAGGGGCAGCAAGAATGTTTCTGTTTTTTAACTTGTTGAAAAACACAACTAAGATTAATGAAAATTAGAGACAGTGGCAAATAGAGGGAAAAAAATCATTTAAAGGACATGTAATACATAAAGGTGAAAATTGCTTTATCTATACTATTTTTTAATCATTCTCAGGATGTAGATGCTGACAAGGCTGGCTGGCACTTATTACTCATCCTCAGTGGACCTGAGAAGGCCCTTTAGCCCACAGGTTTTTATTCCATCCGAAATGTGGGCGACACAGTGGTTGGCACTGCTGCCTCACAGCATCAGGGACACAGGTTCAATTCCACGCTTGGGTCACTGTCTTTGCAGAATCTGCACATTCTCCCTGTGTCCACGTGGGTTTCCTCCAGGTGCTCTGGTTTATTCCCACAGTCCAATAGATGTGCTGTTTAGGTGCATTGACCATGCTAAATTCTCCCGCACTGTACCCAAACAAATGCCTGAGTGTGGCGACTAGGGGATTTTCATAGTAACTTAATTGCAGTGTTAATGTAATCCTACTTGTGACAGTAGTAAATGAACTTAACTTAAACCTAATTCCAATTCCAGAGGTGGAGTGAGAGTGATAGCCCTTGACATCAAGGCCACATTCAACTGAGCGTGGCATCAAGGAGGACTAGCAAAACTGGAATCTATGGGTATCAGGGGGCAAACACTCCGCTGGTACGTAAGAAGATGGTTGTGGTTGAGCAGTCTCAAGTCATCTCAGCTCCAGGACAGCATTACAGGAGTCCGTCAGGGTGGTGTCCTAGGCCAAACAATCTTCAGCTGCTTCATCAATGATCTTCCCTCCGTCATAAGGTCAGAAGTGGGGATTGTTCATCGATGGTTGCACAATGCTCAGCACCATTCACTGCTCCTCAAATACTGAAGCAGTCCACGTTCAAATGCAACAATATCGGGATAATATCCAGCTTTGGACTGACAAGTGTGGCAAGTAACATTCATGTCACACAAATGCCAGGCAATGATCATCAGCAGTAACAGACACTCGAACCACCGCCCCTTAATATTCAACAGTGTAACCCCACAGTCAACATCCTCGGCTTACCATTGACCAGAAACTCAACTGGACTCGCCACATAAGCACAGCAGCTACAAGAGCTGGTCAGAGACGAGGAATACTGCAGTGAGTAACTCACTTCCTGACTCCCCAGAGCCTATCCACTATCCACCACAAGGTACAAGTCAGGAATGTGATGGAATACTTGCTTGGATGGGTGCAGCTCCAACAATACTCAAAAAGCTTGACACCATCCAGGACAAAGCTTGATTGGCACTACGTCCATTCTTTCCACCACCAACTCAGTAACAGCAGTGTCGACAAGATGCACTGCAGCAATTCACCAAAGATCCCTAGACAGCATCTTCCAAATCCATGACCACTTCCATCTACAAGGACAAGGGCAGCAGACACATGTGAAAACCACCACCTGCAAGTTCTCCTCTAAACCACTCAAGGGGCAAGGTCAGGGGGCCTTACTAAATCTCAGTCCGGGTGGTAGTTAATCTGCCACAGCCTCCCAGCCTTGATCTGAGCTTCAACTTAGCCAAAAGGCCCAGATGGCTTTAAAAACATTGCTTCAAAAGAGAAGCTTCAATGTAACCTCATTGGTCAAGACCAGATGCAGGATCAAAAGTTATCCAAAGTCTAAAGATGTGCAGGTTGGCAGGGTAAATATGTGAAGTTATGGGAATAAGGTTTGGGTGGGATTGTGGTCGGTGCAGACTCAATGGGTCAAATGGCCTCCTTCTGCACTGTAGGAATTCAATGAAAAACTACACTTGAATTTGTTGTTGGCCTCAATCATACCGATTTATTGCCAACTAGGTGGCTAACTTCAGGGGGCAGTTAACAGCCAACCACATTAACGTGGGACTGGTGTCTCACTGTTCTCTGGAGCTGTGATTTCGACGAGTGGCTGCCTTTTGGTGAGTGTGCTGCATTATAATTACTGTTTTCGACTGGCTTGACTTGTAGTTCGGGAGGGTTTTTGTTTATTTTGGCGCTCCGTAGCGGGAGATAGGCGCGGGGGCTGCTGGGAAGGGAGCGCGGGGGTATAAAAAGAAGGCCAAGGGAGATAGCGGGCAGCGGAGTGAGGCGGGAAGCAGAGTGAGAGGTAAAAGGGCTTAAGCTCACTGGGCTTGGGCGAGCGCAGGCTTGATAACAGGGCTTAATATCACACCTTAACAGGGGTCAAACATAATGGCAGGGTCTAGGGTTACACGTGTGCACTGTGTTCGTTGCCATATGTGGACATTTCTGGAGACAGCACATCTCCCGAAAGCCCACATATGCGGGAAATGTCTAGAGGTGCAGCGATTAAGGGCCCGGGTGAGGCAGCTGGAACTGAGGCTGGAGGATATGTATCTAGTTAGGGAAAATGAGGAAGTAATGGAGAGGCACTGCAACACTGAGCAAATACCAGAACCCACGAGGAGAGATGGATGGGTTACAGTTAGGAAGAGCAAAAAGAAAAGGAGTCATGGCACTAGTAACGCCCCGGAGGAATTACACCGGAATGTCAAGGGTGGGGTGACAGTCGGGGTAGAGAAGGCAAGGGAGGGAGATCGGAAAGTGAAGAGTGCAGGGTGTGAGATAGTGGTGGGGAATGGAAAGGTCAAGGGGATTGACAGGCGGTTCTGTGGGCAAAAGCGGGACTCCAGGATGGTAGTCTGCCTCCCTGGAGCAGGGGTACAGGATGTCTCAGAAAGGGTAGAGGGAATTTTGAAGGGTGGAGGGACTGAGTCGGATGTGATAGTGCATGTAGGAGAGAAGGATGTAGGAACAAAGTGCAGGGGGGACATACGCAGGCAGTTCAGGGAGTTGGGGGCTAGGCTGAAATGTCGGGCCTCCAGGGTGGCGTTCTCTGGGCTGCTGCCGGTGCCTGGAGCTAGCAGGGCTAGAAATAATGAAATAATCCAACTAAATGCTTGGTTGAAGGATTGGTGTAGGGCAGAGGGTTTTATATTCATAGACCACTGGGAAGTCTTTATGAAAGAACGGCAAATATACAAGAGGGATGGGGTACAGTTAACTGGGAAGGGCATATATATCTTAGCTGGAAGGTTAGCTGGAGTGTTTCGGCAGGGTTTAAACTAATATGGAGGGGGGGTGGGGAGGTAGACGGAACTGGGATTGGGGATCGGGTAAGCCCGGAGGGTAGGAAGAAGGATCGGATTGTTTCTGAGGATCTTCGGTGCATGTGTTTCAATGCTAGGAGTGCGACTGGCAAAACAGATGAACTGAAGGCATTAATGTTCGAAAGGAAGTTGGAAGTGGTGGCGGTGACAGAGACTTGGTTAAAGGAAGGGCAGGACTGGCAGTTGAATGTTCCTGGGTATAAGTGTTTCAGGCGAGATAGGGGTGGGTGGCTGAGAGGTGGGGGAGTGGCGTTGTTAGTTAAGGATTGCATCATAGCAGTGCAGAGGGAGGGAGGTACAGAGGATATAGGAATCGAGTTGCTATGGGTGGAGCTGAGGAATAGGAAGGGAGATGTTACTATGTTGGGTGTGTACTACAGACCACCTAACAGCCCGAGGGCTGTGGAAGAAGGGATAAGCAGGGACATTCTAGATAAGTGCAGGAAGAATAGGGTGGTGGTAGTGGGAGATTTTAATCTCCCCGGGGTAGATTGGAATGTACTGAGATCAGAGGGTGCTGACGGGGAGGAATTTGTACAGTGAGTAATGGAAGGATCCCTGGAGCAGTACGTGGATAGACCGACCAGGGAGGGGGCTATACTGGACTTGGTTCTGGGGAATGAGCCTGGGCAGGTGGTTGACGTTGAAGTAGGAGAGCATGTGGCTAACAGTGACCACAACTCTGTCTGGTTTAAGATATTAATGAATAAAGATGAAGCCTGTCCTAAGGGGAGGGTGTTAAATTGGGGGAGGGCTAGATACAGCCGGATTAGGCAGGATCTTAAAGATACAGACTGGGGTACGCTGTTTAACGGTAGGTCGACGCTGGGTATGTGGGAGTTTCTCAAGGGAAAACTAAAATCTTTACAGGAAAGACATGTGCCGTCAAGAGGAAAGATGGGAAAGGTAGGATTAGAGAGCCGTGGGTAACTAGGGATATTGAGGACCTGGTCAGGAGAAAGAGGGAGGCGTACACTAGATCTAGGCATTTGAGGACAGAGATAGCGTTAGAAGAATACAGAGAATGTAGGAGAGAACTTAAAAGGGGCATCAGAAAGGCAAAAAGGGGCCACGAAATGGCTTTGGCGGGTAGGATTAAGGAAAATCCTAAGGCATTTTACTCCTATATTAGAAACAAAAGGATGGTTAGAGGGAACATTGGTCCTCTCAGGGACAGAGGAGGGGAACTATGCTTGGAGCCTGGGGGAATGGGGGAGATCTTGAATGAATACTTTGCGTCGGTATTCACTCAGGAGAGGGGTCAGTCCTCTGCTGCTGTGCTTGAGAAGTTTGAGGATCCGTTGAGGGAAATAGTCATCACGAGGGAAGAGGTGTTGGGACCTTTAGTCAGTATAAAGACGGATAAATCTCCGGGGCCTGATGGCATCTATCCTAGGCTGCTAAGGGAGGTGAGGGATGAAATTGCTGGGTCTCTGACGCAAATCTTTGTCTCTTCTTTGGACACAGGTGAGGTCCCAGAGGATTGGCGGATTGCAAATGTAGTACCGTTGCTTAAGAAGGGTCAGAGGGATAACCCAGGGAACTATAGGCCAGTGAGCTTGACTTCAGTTATAGGCAAGATAATGGAGAGGATCCTCAAGGATAGGATATATGAGCATCTGGAGTGCTGCAATCTGATCAGGGATACGCAGCATGGCTTCGTTACAGGGAGGTCGTGCCTTACAAATCTATTGGAATTTTTTGAAGAGGTGACAAAAACGGTTGACGAAGGACAAGCCGTTGATGTCGTCTATATGGATTTCAGTAAGGCGTTTGACAAGGTCCCTCACAGTAGGCTGATAGAAAAGGTGAAGGCTCATGGGATACAAGGCCAGGTATGTAGATGGGTGGAGAACTGGCTTGGGAGGAGGAGACAGCAGGTAGTAGTGGAAGGCTCCTTTTCCAATTGGAGGTCTGTCACCAGTGGGGTGCCGCAGGGCTCGGTACTAGGACCTCTACTATTTGTAGTATATATTAATGACTTGGAAGAGGAGTAGGAGGTGTGATCAGCAAATTTGCTGATGACACTAAGATGGTTGGATTGGCGGGTACTGAGGAGCAGTGCCTGGCAATGCAACAGGACATAGACAGGCTGGTACATTGGGCAGATAGATGGCAAATGGAATTTAATCCGGAGAAATGCGAGGTGATGCACTTTGGCCGGAATAATGTGGAGGGGAGTTATACGATAAAAGGTAGAACTATCCGGAGTATAGATACGCAGAGAGACCTGGGGGTGCAGGTACACAAGTCCCTGAAGGTGTCGGTGCAGGTGCAGAATGTGATGAGGAAAGCGTATGGCATGTTAGCCTTCATAGGAAGGGATATAGAATATAAGAGTAGGAGTCTGATGTTGCAGTTGTATAGAACGTTGGTTAGGCCTCATCTGGAGTACTGCGTCCAGTTCTGGTCGCCGTACTACCGGAAGGATGTAGAGATCCTGGAGAGAGTGCAGAGGAGATTTACCAGGATGTTGCCTGGTATGGAAGGGCTGTCTTACGAGGAAAGATTGAACGCACTTGGGCTGTTTTCCCTTGAGAGATGTCGGCTGAGGGGGGATCTAATAGAGGTTTATAAGATTATGAAGGGGATAGATAGAGTAAATGGTGGTAAGCTTTTTCCGCTATTAGAAATGGATAGAACGAGGGGTCACGGGCTTAGGGTGAGGGGGGGCTAGATATAAGACTAATATTAGAGGGCAGTTTTTCACACAAAGGGTAGTGGGGATGTGGAATGCACTGCCGAGTAAGGTGGTGGAAGCAGGCACGCTAGGGTTGTTCAAGAGTCACTTGGACAGCCACATGAGCGGTCTACATATAGGGGGATATAGCAGGCCTTACTAAACATTGTAGGCTTGGGGTTCAGTTTTAGCCTCAGGGATATAGTCTTTTAATAATAAATGTTTTATCCACAGACATTTAAGTCCAGCAAGGGGCATGCGGGCGGCAGGTTGTGGTGGGCTGCTCTTGGATGTTGCTTCGGGAGTTGCCTACTGCTTCATGTCGTTGGTGTGCATAAACTGGACCATCTCGAGGGCATCATGACAGCTCAGAGGCTATCTCTGTTGTTGTGCGGACACATGGATTTGGGCCTGTGTCCGTGGGAGTTTGCACGTTCTCCCCGTGGTTGCGTGGGTTTCCTCTGGGTGCTCCGGTTTCCTCCCACATCCCAAAAATGTGCTTTTAGGCTGATTGATTGGGTAACAAATTGTCCCTATATTGGACCTCCCTGATCCTCACACATTAGGCATAGACTAAAATCATGAATAGGTCACTGACAATGGGACGGCGGCGCGGGCTCGTTGGGCCGAAGGGCCTGTTTCCCGTGCTGTGTTGTTCTTTGTTCTTTGGTGTCACATATAGACCAGGTGAGGATTGTGGGTTTCCTTCCCTCAGGGATATTATTGAACCAGTCAGGAATTTACAACAATCTTTGTGGTCACTTATGCTGATAACAGCTTTTAATTCAGATTTATTTTAAACTGTAGTCCCGTTCTCAAATTGTCAGGGTGGGATTCAAAATACTTGGAAAACTAAAAGAAAAATTCACAGAGAATAGCTGGAGAGAAGGATTATTTTCCATGCATCCATATCTTTTGAAATGATTTCAGCGACTTGACTAAGTAGAAACTTGTGTTATTGAATTGTTTGGTGAGGCTTTTCCTATATCAGTTTTTTAAATTGGTACAACACCAATAATGCATTATAGAATTGTACAGGACAAAAAGAGCCATTCAGCCATCATGCCTGTGCCAGTTGTTTGGATGTGCTGACCAATAATCCCCACTCTCCCTGCTCTTCCCCTGTTTTGTTTAGTGAATTATATCTGACACATTTTAATAATCGGTGACACGGTGATTAGCACTGATACCTCACAGTGCCAGGGACCAGGGTTCGATTCCGATCTCGGGTCACTGTTTGTGTGGAGTTTGCAAGTTCTTCCCATGTCTGTATGGGTTTCCTCTGGGTGCTCTTGTTTCTCCCCACACTCCAAAAATGTGTGGGTTAGGTTGATGGGTCATGCTAAATTGCCTGTTAATGTCAGGGGGTAAATACATGGGATTACGGGGATAGGGTCTGGATGGGATTGTTGTCAGTGCAGACTTGATGGGCTGAATGGCCTCCTTCTGCACAGTAGGGATCTATGAATAATCTAGGCCATCGATTTATACAAATGGGGTAAATCACGGCGGGGGGGGGGGGTGATTTTCCTCTCTTCCTCCTTAGCTGGAGTTTGATAGGTGCGGTATACTCACACAGCATTGTCCTGGCCTCAGTATAGTTGAATTTAGTGGGTCTGAGCTAGAGGAAGAACCCAGTTGAATTTTTAGCACAGTCCTGGCAACGTATGGTGGCTGGAAATGGAGAGAAAAACACACATTCAATTGCAAGGACCGACTACCAGTATCAAGATCTTGCCGTGGATAATTGTTCAAAGGTAGTTGACGAGGCCGTAAGTTAAGATAAGCCAACCACGCCTTGCTTTGCCATGCTTTGAGATCTCCCGATCATCAAGACCCAGATGCAAAATCTAATGAATGCTGCTTGATGTGCTCCTCCTTGTAAATGGCTGCCATTCCTGCTGATTGCCAGGGATGTCCCCTCATCTCACTGTGCTTACAAGCCTGTTCCTATTCACACCTGTTGTAGTCATAGGCACAGGCCCACGACAATAGGAAAGCCCTGAAGTCACAGGGCAATGCAAAAGAGATGGAAACCTGCTGCAACAGGTCACCAGTCCATCACGCAAACCAGCCTCCCATCCATTGACTCTGTCTATACTTCCCTCTGCTTTGACAAAGCAGCCAGCATAATCAGCAACCCCGTGCACCACGGACATACCCTCTTCCAATTTCTTCTGTTGCGAAAAAGGTACAAAAGTCTGAGATCACATACCAACCGACTCAAGAACAGCTTCTTCCCTGTTGCTATCAGACTTTTGAATGGACCCATCTTCTTTAAGTCAATCTTTCTCTATACCTAGCTATTCTGCACCCTCTCCTTTCCTTCTCTATGAACAGTGTGCTTTGTATAGCCCACAATAAACAATACTTTTCAATGTATCCAAATACAGGTGACAATAATAAATCAAATCTAATCTAATCAAATCACCACCCTTTATTCCAAAGGTTTGTGCTTTGGGAATAAACACCCACCAGACATAGGTCACAGGACAATTGGTTTGCTTGTCATAGCTAAAGAATTGTTATGATTACGATGCCATGACTGGTCGCTGAACTAATTTCATTGGCATTTGACACACATGTATCACTCTGAGATACAATTTCAAACACATACCGATCGCATGTACTTCATAAATACTACAAATTCTGAGAAATAGCAGTGACTGGGTGAAGAAATAAAAATAAATGTCATGTCAGGCGTGCAGTCTCTGGACTGCAATCAGAATTAATAGGATCAGTATCTAAAGTGGCATTTTGCAGTAGCAAATTTGAACCTGTTAGATAGCTTAGAAAGTTGTACTTTCTAAAAAAAAGAAATATTCAATTCCATTAATTTTTTTGCCTCTGATCATTTTTCCATATTTGGCCATGGCCTGTGGTGTGATAATAACAACACTAATCTTTTTATAGACCAGCTCTCACTTACTCCAGCATTGTTCAGGGTTGACAACCATCACCCCTCCCATGGTAAATGAGGAGTTCTGCCGTGGGTAACTGAGAACCAGAATCTGGAATAATGGATGTCACCAGCAATCCAACACCCACAGGATCGACTGGAAATTAAATACCTGTCTGTTCATTGACAATCCTCCCTCCCACATTAAGTGAATTGAATGTCCTCCCCGTGGTAAGTTTGGTGTTGGGATTGGGCCAGGGGGGGGGGGGGGGGGGGGGGGGGGGGGGGGGGGGGGGTAGCGATGAGTGGGGACCCTGTCGCTTTCCTATCTCCACGCCCATTAAGTCCAGGCTGGAAGGCTCGTAGATGGCCTTCCTGCCCCACTGCCAATTGAGACACTTAAGTGGGCAATTGTCCATTTTGGCAGGAAGGATAAAGGAGATGAATATTATTTAAAGAAAGAACGACCACAAAAGGTTCAAGGCTCAGAGGGATTTGGGAATCCTCGTGCACTAATCACAAAGAGCTAATTTGCAAGCTCAGCAAACACATTGTCAGCCTTTATTTCAAAGGGAACGGAACATAAAAGGTTCCAAAAAGGTAGTAGGGATAACCCTGGGAATTATAGACCGGTGAGTTTGACGTCGGTGGTAGGGAAGTTAATGGAAAAAATACTTAGGGGTAGGATGTATGAGCATTTGGAGCGTTGCAGTCTGATTGGGGATACGCAACATGGCTTTGTTAGAGGGAGGTCTTGCCTTACGAATCTGGTGGAATTCTTTGAGGAGGTGACAAAAACGGTTGACGATGGGAGAGCCATTGATGTCATCGATATGGATTTCAGTAAGGCGTTTGACAAAGTCCCTCACGGTAGGCTGGTAGAAAAGGTTAAGGTGCATGGGATACGAGGCCAGGTAGCTAGGTGGATTGAGAACTGGCTGGGAAATAGGAGACAGAGGGTAGTTGTGGAGGGGACCTTGTCGGGCTGGAGGCCAGTGACCAGTGGTGTGCCGCAGGGCTCAGTACTGGGACCTCTCCTCTTTGTTGTCTACATAAATGACTTGGAAGAGGGCGTAGGTGGTGTGATCAGCAAGTTTGCTGATGACACCAAGATGGCAGGGTTGGCGGGTACGGAACTGGATTGTCAGGTGATACAACAGGATATAGATAGGTTGGTGCAGTGGGCAGATAGGTGGCAGATGGCATTTAATCCTGACAAATGCAAGGTGATGCATTTTGGATGGAATAATGCAGAGAGGAGCTATGTGATAAAAGGTAGGCCGATTAGGAATATAGACATACAGAGGGACCTGGGAGTGCAGGTTCACAAATCCATGAAGGTTACGTCACAAGTGGAGAAGGTTGTTAGGAAGGCTTATGGGATGTTGGCCTTTATAGGAAGGGGCATAGAGTATAAAAGCTGCCGTCCAATGCTTCAGTTGTACAGAACGTTGGTTAGACCGCATTTGGAGTACTGCGTCCAGTTCTGGTCACCTTACTACCGGAAGGACGTGGAGTCTCTGGAAAGGGTGCAGAGGAGGTTTACCAGGATGTTGCCTGGCATGGGGGGACTGGGTTACGAGGAGAGGTTGAAGAAACTGGGACTATTCTCCTTGGAAAGACGGAGATTGGGAGGGGACATGATAGAAGTATATAAGATACTGAAGGGAATAGATAGAGTTAATAGTGAGAGACTGCTCCCTCGACTGGGTACGAACACGAGAGGTCATCATTTAAGAGTGAGGGGGGGAGAGGTATAATTTGGAGGTGAGAAGAAGGTTCTTTACGCAGAGAGTTGTGGGGGTCTGGAACACACTACCGAGTAGGGTGGTGGAGGCAGGAACGTTGGACTCGTTTAAGATGCAGTTAGATAGGCACATGAGTGAAACGAGAATGGAGGGATATGGTAGGGGCTATTAAATAGGGTTAAACCTCGGGAGACACCGGAAAGGCAGGCTGTAAGATTAATATTTTTGTCTTTATTCCACAGGTGGAGGTCCACCTCGTGTCAAATGAGGGGCATTCACACGGCGGGTCGTGCCTGGGCTGCTCTTGGAAGTTCCAGGAGTGGCCTAGTACTTCGTGTCGGTGTGTGTGCTTGATCCTGGACCGGTAGACGGGCGCCGCAACAGCTCAGTGACTAGCACTGCTGGCTGTGCAGACACATGGATTTGGGCCTGTGTCTGTGGGAGTTTGCGCATTCTCCCTGTGGTTGCGTGGGTTTCCTCCGGGCGCTCTGGTTTCCTCCCATACCCCAAAGATGTGCTCTTAGGCTAATCGGTTTTTACCAAATTGACACTATTTCTTCCCTGAATCTGACTGAGTAGGGTTCCATTCGTAGACATGCAGGGTAGAATAGGTGCAGGGTGATGTGGCGGTGCGGGCTCGTTGGGCCGAAGGGCCTGTTTCCCGTGCTGGGTTGTTCTTTGTTCTTTGTTCTATAAAAATAGAGAAGTCTTGTTAAAACTATACATGGCACTAATTTGACCACACTTCGAATACTGTGAATAGCTTTGATCCCTTTATCTAGGGAAAGATATATTGGCATTGAAGACATCCAGAGAAGGTTCACGAGGTTGATCTTGGATTTGGAATGATTTTCTTATGAGGAGAGGTTAAGTAGATTGGGTCTATACTCATTGGAGTTTAAAAGAATGAGAGGTGATCTTATTGAGACATATAGGATACTCAGGGGGCTGGCCACGGTAGATGCTGAGAGAATGTTTCCTCTTGGGAGAGTCCAGGACCAGACAGCATAATCTCAGAGTAAAGCATCACCCATTTAAGACAGAGATGAAGGAGAATTGCTTCTTTCAGAGGATAGTACATCTGTGGAATTCTTTACTGCAGATAGCTGAAGAATCTGGGTTATTAACTACGTTCAAGGCTGACATTTTTAATCAGTAAGGGAATCGAGGGTCACAGGGATAAGGCAGGGAAGTAAAGTTGAGGATTATCACATTAGATCAGTCATGATCTCATTGAATGGTGGAACAAACTCGATGGGCCGAATGGTCTATTTCTTCCCCTACGTCTTGTGATCTTCACACTAGGGCCTTTTCCTGCACAACACTGGTATTAACCTAATGGTAAGCAGGTGGCTCACCGTGTGGGGGACACGATGAGCAAACATAAGCTCCAGGAGAGGGGAACCTCATTCAAAGGCACTCAATGGCTGATTGAGGGACTTGACATTTAAGGTATGGAGGGAGCTTGCTGAGAGTTCCCCCTTCCCCTTGCATTCACCTCCCTCCTTCCCCATTCAGCTGGCTGCTGACACTCCTGCATCCCCAATTCCATGACCACTCTCTTTCCCCACCTTCTCTCACCTGTGGCTAGCAACCCTGGGGAGGGCGGGGGGGGAGAGCAATTTTACAACATCATTGCTTTTTGATGAGGTGAGATTGTAAAATCGATAGTGAGTGGACAATTAGGAATAATGGCCATTTTTGCATCCATTCCCATAGTACCAGAAAGAAATGACCGAGATGTGGAACTGGCCCAAAAAGCAGATCAGAAACTCTCCTGTTTTCACATTGCTGTTTTCATCATGAAACGATCCATTGATCTTGGGTTAGATTTTCCAACCCTGGGGAGAGTGCAGCCGCAAAATCCCACCCAGAATTTTTTTGGTAAGATTGCACCCCCCAATGTCAATACTCAGCTTCAGGTGGGTGTTATATTGGCAATAGCCACCACCTCCTGTCGTTCAATAAAGCTGCTGGCTTTTCGATGACAGCTAACGGGTCTCTTAATCCCAGCGTTGTGGTATCAAGCCCCACATGAAATGTTTTTACTTTATATTTTGTTTAAGATGGCAATAAATTTTAGTCCATTAACTGAACAATAAACTTTTTGATAGGTAGTATGGACACAATTTCATTATCAAATGCTTCAACGGCTCACACATTTATTCCATGAAATCTATACTTCGCATCTAGGGAACCACTTATTATTGTTGCTGGCATCATCACTATTTTCTTACTGGCATTTCCCTCTAACTCTGCCATGCTTTGTTCTTCACAATCAACCGTAGAATGGAACATGCAGAGATGCAGCACTGGAGCTCCTGAATCGTTGTAGTTGCACTGGGGCGGGAAGTATACTCCCTGTGGCACAAATACATGCACCTTTTTAAATTACTCCCACCACCCTCAACAGCCACAATGCACACCCCAGATGCAGGCTGAATTTATGTAGGGCCAGGCGCTGGTGGGGACATTGAGCTCCTTATTGCAAAGCAATCACTTAAAAATAGCAGGCAACATACATTTGATGTGCTACCTGCATTGTAGTGAGCAGAACAGGTTAATTGAATATTGTGATCTGTTCGCCTGCTCTGATAATTTATCCCAATTTAACTGCCAACATTGGAGCAATATTTCTGACTCTTGACGGTACTAGTGAATGAGTCTTCAATTACGTTTAAAAGTACACCATTGCCCCTTTGTGGTATATAATCGGTATTGCAGCCTTCATTATCAATATTTGGAATAAGTGGAATTAATTGTGAAATAACTTGATAAGCTCGGGGCCTGAATTAGAAAAGAAAATCTTGTGGAGCTCTTGGAAGTAAGAAGTTACTTAGCAAGGGGAGAAATAATGAAACCAAACAGTACACCAGTACAGTGGGGTAAAAAATGGGAAGGCTCAAGATTGCGAAGGACAAATTCAGGAAGTTTCTCTGCATGCAAGAAATGAAGAGGTTTCTTGGAAATAAATGTGAGGTCAGAACAGCAGACTCATTTAAAGAGCAACTAAGTGCTGTAATGGGGGCCAGGTTTTGACTCCAGGAAGAATGAGGTGCCTTAGAAAGAAGAGCATTCACCCAAATCTATTTTGTAATCGTCAATCTGTGTGGTTTCTTACGAATTGTGGACACAAGTGGAATTTTCACAGAGCGTGCAAAGGTCCACTGACGTCAAGCAGGAATTTCTGGCCTTGGAGCAAGTGCAGCTGGAAAATCCCGCCCACAGTCAAGGCTGCGAACCAAATGCTGGAAAGTGGGGTGCGTAGATTTTGTGTAGTTTTGTCAGTACAGACTTGATGGGCCGAAGGGCTCCTTCTATGCTGTATGACACTATGAAGAGAATAGAAATTACAGTTGTAATATAACACAGAGGTAAGTGGTGAAAATACTTGGACTGAACATGGACAAAAGGCTTGCTGAGTTTGCACTAACTTACTCCTGTATAGGGCAGATTTTCTTTTTGGACAGATATACAAACAAAGCTTACAAATTTTCTGCAGGTGCTCGTAACCCCCAAGTTTTGTTTTCAGGGTATTTATGAATATGGTTAGTTGGAGACAGGTATTCTATTGTCAAAACAATTGCTTTAACTGAGAAAAAAAATCAAATGAACAGAGACTCTTGAGCAGGGAAAGCTTTTTCCATTTTAATCTCTTTCACCTCATAATTTTTGACTCTTGCTTTGCCATTCTTGACCTAATGGGCCACGTCACTCTGTTCCCTTTTCCAATATAATCACGTCTTAGGCGTCAAGTTATTGTCCTATCCCCCTCACTGTCCCCGGCTCTCACGTATTTTCTGGCCACTCCAAGCTGCTGCATTAAACTGAGCCAAGTAACAGACCGTACAAGTTTGACAAGGAGGCACGAGGGAGCCAAGTTGGATGCCGAGACCTTAGTGTCCATCTCAGCTATGACACACAACCAATGCCATCTTAAAAGCGAAAGGAGGAGGGATACTGAAAGTTCATTGCTGTACTTTGAATACGTTTCTGGGAATTTGGAAGAAATAACAGTTGTAAAAGCCTTGGTAGAAGTAGGGAGGTTTTCTCACTGGCAGGTGAAACTAGAGCTGGGCGCATGGCCTCAAAATAAGGGAGAGCAGATTTAGGACTGAGTTGAGGAGGAACTTCTTCACACAAAACGTTGTACATCTGTGGAATTCCCTTCCCAGTGAAGCAGTTATGGCATTGCTTCAGTACTCAACACCGACAACTGCCAGTTTCCAGATGTAATTTCACAACTCATCCGCTTCATCCTGGACCACAATGACTTACTTCATCTTCAACAACCTGTTCTTCATCCAGACACACGGAACAGCCGTGGGGACCAAATTCGCACCTCAATATGCCAACATCTTCATGCACAGGCTCGAACAAGACGTCTTCACCGCACAGGACCTTCAACCGACGCTATACACTAGATACATCGATAACATTTTCTTCCTTTGGACTCATGGTGAACAATCACTGAAACAACTGTATGATGACATCAACAAGTTCCATCCCACCATCAGACTCATCATGGACGATTCTCTAGAATCGACTGCACGTTCAGACATACACATCTCCATTAAGGACGGTCACCTCAGCACCTCACTGTACTGCAAGCGCACAGATAACATCACGATGTTCCACTTCTCCAGCTCCCACCCTAAACATGTTAAAGAAACCATCCCTTACAGACAAGCCCTCTGTATAAACAGGATCTGCTCAGATGAGGAGGATCGCAACAGACACCTCCAGATGTTGAAAGATGCCCTCATAAAGACAGGATATGGCACTCGACTCATCAATTGACAGTTCTAATGCGCCACAGCAAAAAACTGCACCAAACTCCTCAGAAGACAAGTACAGGACACGGTGGACATAGTATCCTTCGTCGTCTAGTACTTCCCCGGAACGGAGAAGCTACAATATCTTCTTCAGAGTTTTCAACATGTCGTTGATGAAGACGAACATCTTGCCAAGGCCATCCCCACTTCTTGCCTTCAAACAACCGCACAACATCAAACAGTCTGCAGCAAACTACCCAGCCTTCAGGAGAACAGTGACCACAATACCACACAGCCCTGCCAGAGCAACCTCTGCAAGCTATGCTGGATCATCGACGTGAATGTCATCATTTCACGTGAGGACACCATCCGCCAGGTACACGGCACAGACTCTTGCAACTCGGCCAACGTTGTCTACCTAATACGCTGCAGGAAAGGATGTCCCGACGCGTGGTACATCGGGGAGACCGTGCAGACATTACAACAACAGATGAATGAACATCGTTCGACAATCACCAGGCAAAACTGTTTCCTTCCTGTTGGCGAACACTTCGACGGTCACGGGCATTCGGTCTCTGATCTTCGGGTAAGCGTTCTCCAAGGCAGCCTTCACGACACACGACAGCGACCGATAGCCAAGTTCTGCACACACGAGCACGACCTCAACTGGCCTCATTTCGCACTGTACGTAACCACTACGACATGCCTCGACTTAGAACATAGAACATTACAGCGCAGAACAGGCCCTTCGGCCCACGATGTTGTGCCGACCAGTTACAAAAACAATGACCCACTAACCTAAACCAATCCCTTTTTGTCCATAAACCTATCCATGGATCTCTTAAATGCCCCCAAACTAGGTGCAGTTACAACTGCAGCAGGCAGGGCATTCCAATCCCTCACCACCCTCTGGGTAAAGAACCTACCCCTGACATCCATCCTATAACTTCCCCCCCTTAATTTAAAGCCATGCCCCCTCGTGCTAGATTTCTCCATCAGAGGAAAAAGGCTATTACTATCCACCCTATCTAAACCTCTAATCATCTTATATGTTTCAATAAGATCCCCTCGCAGCCTCCTTCTTTCCAGCGAAAACAACCCCAAATCCCTCAGCCTCTCCTCATAGGACCTCCCCTCCATACCAGGCAACATCCTGGTAAACCTCCTCTGCACCTTCTCCAAAGCCTCCACATCCTTCCTGTAATGTGGGGACCAGAACTGCACACAGTACTCCAAGTGCGGCCGTACCAGAGTTGTGTACAGTTGCAACATGACGCTGCGACTCCTAAATTCAATCCCCCTACCAATAAACACCAAGACACCGAATGCCTTCTTAACAACCTTATCTACTTGACTCCCAACTTTCAGGGATCTATGTACACATACACCTAGGTCCCTCTGCTCATCCACACTATTCAAAGTCTTCCCGTTAGCCCTATACTCGACACATCTGTTATTCCTACCAAAGTGAATTACCTCACACTTCTCCGCATTAAACTCCATCCGCCACCTCTCGGCCCAGCTCTGCAACCTGTCTAAGTCTTCCTGCAAACTATGACACCCTTCATCACTATCTGCCACACCTCCGACTTTGGTGTCATCAGCAAATTTACTAATCCACCCAACTATACCCTCATCCAGATCATTAATAAAAATTACAAACAGCAGTGGCCCCAAAACAGATCCCTGAGGCACACCACTCGTAACCGAACTCCATGATGAATATTTACCATCAACCACCACCCTCTGCCTCCTATCCGCTAGCCAATTCCTGATCCAATTCCCTAGATCACCCCCAATCCCATACATCTGCATTTTCTGCAGAAGCCTACCATGGTGAACCTTATCAAACGCCTTACTAAAATCCATATACACCACGTCCACTGCCTTACCCCCATCCACCTCTTCGGCTTGTAAAATCTCACTTACTGTCCTGTCTGGAGACAATACACATCTCTTTAACCTATGCTCATGTTATCTCCACTCACATTGTCTGCATCTTTAAGACTTGAATATCAGGTTAGCTGTAAAGACTCGCGTTCTAATCAGTATTCTGTAAACTGTGTGTGTCTTTATATGCCCTTCTCTGATCAGAACCTTTCACACACCTGACGAAGGAACACCGTTTCTGAAAGCTGGTGAGATTACTATCAAATAAATTGGTTGGACTCTACAAGGGACAACTACGAAGGAACCTCAGGGGTTCCTCGGTGGCCCAGTGGTTATCACTGCTGCCTCAAAGGGATCTGGGTTCAATTCTGGCCTTGGGTGACTGTCTGTGTGGCATTGCATGGGTTTCCCCCAGACGCTCTGATCTCTTCTAACACTCCAAAAATATGCAGATTAGGTTGGTTGGCTGTGATAAATTTCCCTTAGTGTCAGGGGGATTAGCAGGATAAATACTGGAGTTATGGGGTAGGATCTGATTGTTGTTGGTGCAGGCTTGATGGGCCGAATGGCCATCTTCTGCAAAGTTGGAGATTCCACGATGATATTGTCCTCAACACTGAAGGTAGTCTTTCTTCATTCAGTACTGTTTCATTTCATCTGAGGGCTGTCCTCTGAATTCCCCCATATAGTATTATATGTTTTAATTTAGATAGGATTGGGTCCTTTTGCTTCTCGGCCTTGATTTACCTTGCAGACATCAACCAGCAAGCTATTCAAAGGATTGAGGGTCATCACGACTAGTAGTGAAGACGGGCTTTTAGGCAAAGGCGGGTGACTCAATGCACCAACGTTAACTGTCCGGATCCTGGGACAGTGCTCCAGGAAGTTCTCATAAGCTGCCAGTAACAGTGCACAACGCTGTATCCACGCAGAGGCAAAGGGAGATATTGCCTTGTCTTCTTTAAAAAGTCTTCTTTTTAAAAGTCCCAGCAATGTTTGATTCTATAAATGCCAAAAGTGCAGAAGGAGGCCATTCAGCCCATTGAGTCTGCACCGACCACAATCCCGCCCAGACCCTATCCCCATAACCCCATACATTTACCCTAGCTAGTCCCCCTGACACTAAGGGGCAATTTCGCACGGCCAATCTACCTAACCCGCACATCTTTGGTGTGGGGGAGAAAACCGGAGCCCCCGGGGGAAACCCACACAGACGCGGGGAGAATGTGCAAACTCCACACAGACAGTGCCCCAAGCTGAGAATTGAATCCGGATCCTTGGCACTGTGAGGCAGCAGTGCTAACCTCTGTGCCACCGTGCCACCCCGATGATCAGTTACTGTGATGAATTTTAATGCCAAAGGCTACTGCCTATCTATCTTTCTCTATCTGGGAATACCTCTGCGCAGCACCTGAGAGGGTCCTAGATCCATGTGCAATTGGCTTCTCTGTTCCACCTCTCCAGTGATGGACCAGTACTGCCCTGGCCTCAAAAGGGGAGGCATCACATGTCAGGAGAAGATCCTTTTTAGGGTTCAAAACAAGCCAATAAATCAGAGGGCAAAAGTTGCTGCTTAATGCTATTGAAAGCCTCCAGCTGTGGCGCCCCCCGCAAGACCAGCTTGTAGCCCATGCATGGGGGTTAGTAAAGAATCCAAATCCGAAATAAGCTCCCTATAATAATTCACTAACCCCAGGAGGGATTTCAATTCCATGAGGTTTCCTGGCGTTGGCACCTCGTCAATGACCCTCACCTTGAACGCCACCGGATGAAGGCCCTTCCCGTCCACCCGAAAGCCCGAATAGAACACGGCATTTGCTTGGAAAATACATTTTTCCCTTTTCAGGCGTATCCCAATCACCGAGAATTGCCGTAAAAACTCTTCTAGATTTGCTAGGTATTTAGGTTCCAAGATTCCTGTGACCAAGACAAGATCCGGGTACACCGCTATCTCAAGTATCCTTCGGAGTCTGTTCCCCACGTTCCGTTGAAAAATGGTGCATGCAGACAAGACTCCAAAGGGCAGGTGAGTGTACTCATACAGGCCACTCATCTGACGAAGGAACAGCGTTCCGAAAGCCAGTGGCGTTTACTACCAAATAAACCTGTTGGACTTTAACCTGGTGTTGTGAGACTTCTCACTGTGTTTACCCCAGTCCAACGCCGGCATCTCCAAATCATGAATACTATTGTTATTTGTCATTCCCAGGTGTTCAAAATAATCATTCTATTAGATACAAACTTTGGAACTTTCATCAGCTCTCACTCTGCACTGCAGAATTACTGTAGTTTTGGTAAACTGAACATAGTATGGTGTAACACTCTGCAAGTATACCTGTGCGTAACAATAGACTTCTCAATACTTTTATTTTATTTGTTCATGGGTTGCGGGTGTTGCTGGTTGGACCAGCATTTGTTGCCCATCCCTGAGGGCATTTGAGAGTCAACCACATTGCTTGTGGGTCTGGAGTCACATGTAGGCCACTCCAGGTAAGGATGACAGATCTCCTTCCCTGAAGGACATGAGTGAACCAGATGGGTTTTAACGACAATTGACAACGGTTTCATGGTCATCATTAGACTTCTATTTTCAGATATTTTATTAAATTCAAATTTCACTATCTGCCCTGGTGGGATTCCCAGACTATTACTCGAGGCCTCTGGATTACTAGTTGAGTGAAAATACCACTCAGCCATAGCCACCCTTTGAATTATATTGAAATATAACATGTTCCTTTCTTTATAAAAAAGTCTCCATCTGGATCTGAATCATTCTGAATCTAAACTATTCTGGATCAGAATCAGTATCAATATGAATCTGAATTTAAATCATTCTGAATCCAAATCTGAATTAATGTGAAGCAAGCTGATGTTGAATCTGAATAATTCTGAATCTGAATCACTCTGAGTCTGATTGTGAAATAATCTGAATGTGTGGAAATTAGGTTGCAATTCCAGCTATGGCCAAGTAGTTAATTCACTTTGTTCTGCAACATTAAGGATGCCCACTTCAAATAAATATAGTGAAACTATAGTTAAAAGCAGTTACAAAATGCAGAAGCTGGTGTGGAAAAATTTAACTTACAACAATTGTGGAAATTAAGTTACGACAAAAACTCTGTCAAGTAATGGAAAATGATTATTAGCCAAACAAGGCTTTAGGTCAGGCCTTACGCACTCAGGATAAGCGACTAAATCTAAAACCTTGTTCCAAAAACACTGCATTCCAGGCTAGGACGCAGGGTGAAAACAAAGAACAAGTTACTATGATAATTACCAAATAGCAGGATATGGGGACATATATGGGTACAGAGGAGATTTACAAGGATGTTGCCTGGACTGGGAGGCATGCCTTATGAAGTTAGGTTGAGGAAGCTGGGACTCTTTTCCCTGGAGAGACAAAGGTTGAGAGGCGACCTGATAGAAGTTTACAAAATGTTGAGAGGAATAGATAGGGTGGACTCTCAGAGGCTATTTCCCCGGGTTGAAATGGTTGCTATGAGAGGACACAGATTTAAGGTACAGGGAGGGAAGTTCAGAAGTGATGTTAGGGGTAAGTTTTTCACTCAGAGGGTGGTGAGTGAATGGAATCGGCTGCCGTCAGTGGTTGTGGAGGCAAACTCGCTGGGGTCTTTTAAAAGACTTCTGGATGAGTATATGGGGTTTAATGAGATTGAGGGTTATAGATAGGTCTGTAGATTGGTAGGTGTTGATGTGATCGGCGCAACTCGTGGGCCGAAGGGCCTATTTGTGCTGTAGTGTTCTATGTTCTATGTTCTATCACGCTCATAAAGGGTTGGCAGGAGACAGTTTTCTATTGGATATGATTGGTGGATATGTATGCAAATAAAGGATTAGAAGTTGCTCATTTCTCATTTGTTGTAATTAACTATAACGATTGCATTTTCTGTATGAATCAGCAGAACACCCTGCAACGCCGGGTTCTGCATAGTGTTCTCAGCTGTGCGCAAGTTATTAAAGCTTGGAAATTCAGTACTCTGGCTGAAGTGTTATCTGGACCCATGTTGATTGTAGTTTCAGTCTTATTAGTATCCAAAGTTTACAACAATTGTAAATATGAATCATTTGGAAACTGTATCTGAATTATTCGGAATTTGAATCCGAATCAATCTACATCCAAATGGAAATCATTCTGAATCTGAATTTGAATTAACCTGCATCTAAATTCAGTGTCCCACTCATTCGCTATCCCACTCACTAACCGACTGAAAGACTTGAGATCTTTGAAGACTTATCTGAATACAACGGATAGCATTGTAAAAAGGGGGATGTGCCCTCTCTTTGCTCATCCTTTTCAACGCATGACAGTCTATTGGGACTATATTGATTCATCCCTGCTGTTGTCAGGATTAGAAATTACGGCTAAAAGAAAAAACAGCAAAAATGTCAGATTGCAGAAATCTTCACGGGCTCTGACAATTGACTAATAAATTCTTAAGGAGCTCAACAGGGTAGATGCAGGGAAGTCTACAACATGGAGTCACAGTCTCAGAATAGGGAGTCTATGTCTTTTAGGACTGAGAAGGGGAAAGATTTCTTGACTCAATGGGTTGTGACTTTTTGGAATTTGCTACTCTATGATATGTGGACAATCAGTGAAAACAGAGGTTGATAGATTTTTGGATATTAAGGGAATTAATTAAGGGATACGGGGGCAGGCAGCATGGAAAGGTGGAGTTGAGGTAAGAGATCAGCTTTTACTCCTGTGAATAATGGATTAGACTCAAGTGGCAAAATGTCCACCTCCTGCACCTATTTCTTATGTTCTTAAGACTAAATTTGCTTTCAGTGCGGTGGAAGAACCTACCAGGGTTGCTTACATCATACCAGAATGAGTCCAGTGTGACTCAACATGCTAACTGCTTGCATTTGAGGCTTTAGTAAAGAGGAAGTCGAATTCTTCTTCATGGGTAGTCAATGACTGGCTCTTGTCAAATAACCTCTTCCCTCTCTGAAGCTGTTTGCTTTATGCCACAAGTGCATTCAATAGTTTGGTTGGGATTACACAGCCAGAAGAAGCTAATCTGTAGTCGAGTATTCCAAATCATGAAGGACTATTTGGACATGTTATATACGTCAACAAGTTTAACCTATTAGGGCCTCGCTACCGCTGAAGAAAGAGAAAGATCGCAGTCTCTGTCATTGCTTCTTGGTGTACTGCGTTCAGGCTGGGCATGATATCTACTCAGACTTTCAGGCACTGATATGAAACTGTTGGAAAAAATGTCCTTGTGGTCCTATTGAACTATGCAAAGCTGAAACACCACAGTTAAGGAAATACACAAATTTACATCTTTGAAAATGCAAATAATAGGTACCTTGCTCAGGACGCTAAGAAAACTAGGCATGTTCATTACAACTCTCATCAGTTTTTACGGATGCCCCATAGAAACGTCCCTTCCAGAGCTTGGTCTAGCTCCTGTTCTGACCAAGACCACAAGAAACGACAAATGAAGTCCAGTCATTACGTAAACCAGCCTTCCATCCACTGACTCTGTCTACAGTTCCTGCTGCCTCAGAAAAGTAGCCAGCATAATCAAGCATCTTGGACATACTCTCTTCCGCCTTCGTCCATCTGGAAAAAGATAGAAAAGTCTGAAGTCACGTGCCAACTGACTCAAGAGCAGCTTCTTCCCTGCTGCCATCAGACTTTTGAATGGACTAACCTTATATTTAAGTTGATTTTTCTCTATACCCTAGCTATGACTGTAACACGAAATTTGCACCCTCTCCTTTCCTTCTCTATGTACGGTATGTTTTGTCTGTATGGCGTGCAAGAAACAATGCTTTTCACTGTATACAAATACATGTGACAATAATAAATCAAATCAAATCAAAATCAAAAATCAAGCTATCCCATCTGACGTCTTTCAACGGACTGTTGATGAAGATAACATGGGGACGTGTCTTCACTTCTCTTTCAAAATGATACCTGTGTCTGAGTCTCTCATGAGTAACCTGCTCTTCTCAAACAGAATTAACTCAGGAAAAGTTAATGACTGCGATATAAAGAAGACTAAAGTTATCGATAGGTTGTTTAAAAATGTGTAAAACATGTATTAAAATATAAAAATGCTAATCGAGATTACAGGAAGGAAATTTGTGAGGTATTGACAATTATTATGAGGGAGACACTGTGGGGAAATCTGTTCCACACTCCATGAATAAATGCCGAAAACTCTGCGGAGGGTGATCTTACCGGGTCACCACGCTGGTCGATCAGCATTGTGAGCCAGTAAGATCGGACAAGAGGTGAAAAATTGGGCTCTCGTGATGTCACCGGCCCATTCTGCTGGCAAAATCAGCCTTGCGCTTGGGAAGGGCACCGGATAATTTAAATATTCAGTAGTTAATTTCAATATAATTAGTGAGTCCCGGGTGCAATCGTCAGGGCTCACTTGTCCAGTAGTCCGGTAGTCCAGTTCTGGTCGCCGTACTACCGGAAGGATGTAGAGATCCTGGAGAGAGTGCAGAGGAGATTTACCAGGATGTTGCCTGGTATGGAAGGGCTGTCTTACGAGGAAAGATTGAACGCACTTGGGCTGTTTTCCCTTGAGAGACGTCGGCTGAGGGGGGATCTAATAGAGGTTTATAAGATTATGAAGGGGATAGAAAGAGTAAATGGTGGTAAGCTTTTTCCGCTATTAGAAATGGATAGAACGAGGGGTCACGGGCTTAGGGTGAGGGGGGCTAGATATAAGACCAATATTAGAGGGCAGTTTTTCACACAAAGGGTAGTGGGGATGTGGAATGCACTGCCGAGTAAGGTGGTGGAAGCAGGCACGCTAGGGTTGTTCAAGAGTCACTTGGACAGCCACATGAGCGGTCTACATACAGGGGGATATAGCAGGCCTTACTAAACATTGTAGGCTTGGGGTTCAGTTTTAGCCTCAGGGATATAGAGTCTTTTCAATAATGAATTTTTTATCCACAGGCATTTAAATCCAGCAAGGGGCATGCGGGCGGCAGGTTGTGGTGGGCTGCTCTTGGATGTTGCTTCGGGAGTTGCCTACTGCTTCATGTCATAGAACATTACAGCACAAACAGGCCCTATGGACCCGGACCCCGAGATCCTTCTGCTCTTCAACGTTACTAAGACTCCTGCCCTTGATAGTGTACTCGTTCATCCCGTTGGTTCTGCCGAAATGGACGACTACACATTTATCCGTGTTGAAGTCCATCTGCCACTTCTCCGCCCATTCCTGCATCCTATCTATGTCCTGCTGCAACTTTTGACATCCTTCCAGACCATCCACAACACCACCGACCTTCGTGTCATCAGCGAACTTGCTAACCCATCCCTCCATTTCCTCATCCAGGTCATTTATGAAAATGACAAACAGCAAGGGTCCCAGAACAGATTCCTGGGGCACCCCACTGATGACTGACCTCCATTCCGAAAAAGCCCCATCCACAACCACTCTCTGCCTTCTGCAGGCAAGCCAGTTCTGGATCCACAAGGCCAAAGGCCCTTGGATCCCATGCCCTCTCACCTTCTCAAGAAGTCTTGCATGGGGGACCTTATCAAACGCCTTGCTGAAGTCCATGTACACTACGTCCACGGCACTTCCTTCGTCAATGTGTTCAGTCACATTATCGAAGAACTCAACTAGGCTCGTAAGGCACGACCTGCCCTTGACAAATCCATGCTGACTATTCCTGATCATGTCAAACCTCTCCAAATGCTCGTAAATCTTGTCCCTCAGAAGCCTCTCCATCAGCTTACCAACCACTGAGGTCAGACTCACCGGGCGGTAAGTTCCCAGGCTATCTCTGTTCCCTTTCTTGAAAATAGGGACTACATCCGCAATCCTCCAATCTTCCAGAACCTCTCCCGTCTCCATTGACGACGCAGAGATCATCGCCAGGGGCTCTGCAATCACTTCCCTCGCCTCCCACAGTATCCTGGGGTACATCCCATCTGGTCCCGGCGACTTATCTATTTTGATAGATGTCTTTGGTGTGCGTAAACTGGACCATCTCGAGGGCATCATGACAGCACAGAGGCTATCTCTGTTGCTGTGCGGACACATGGATTTGGGCCTGTGTCCATGGGAGTTTGCGCGTTCTCCCCGTGGTTGCGTGGGTTTCCTCCGGGTACTCCGGTTTCCTCCCACATCCCAAAGATGTGCTTTTAGGCTGATTGATTGGGTAACAAATTGTCCCTATATTGGACCTCCCTGATCCTCACACATTAGGCATAGACTAAAATCATGAATAGGTCACTGACCATGGGACGGCGGCGCGGGCTCGTTGGGCCCGCGCGTTATACTATAATATTCTGCGTTATACTATAATATTCATTAAATCCCTACAGTGCAAAAGGAGACCATTTAATCCATCAAGCCTATGCCACCAACAATCCAATCTGGGTCCTGTCCCTGTAAACCCACGTATTTACCCTACTAATCCCCCGATACTAAGGGGCAAATTTGCATGGCCAATCAACCTTTGTCACGTGGACATTTTTGAACTGTGGGAGGAAACCGGAGAACCGGGGGAAACCCACAGACAAGGGTAGAATGTGCAAACTCCACAAAGACTGTCACCTGAGGCCAGAATTGAACTCAAGTACCTGGAGCTGTGAGGCAGCAGTACTAATCACTGTGCCATTGTGCCATCCTTTTATATAAGGATCAATAATACTCTAGACCCAGTACCATGTACCATTAATCATTGTACACAGTAAATAAAAAGATCAATCAGGAGTATATTCCTCTTTGGTTGCATACGACATTCTGGAATTTGGCTGTCCTTGACACTAGAAGTATGATTTCAAACTTCAGTTGACGTTACTTGGAATTAATTCTGCATCATTCTCAAATGGCATAGTAGCAGAGACAAAATCCTTAGGCAACTCAGATTCAACTAAGTTTTCTGTAATAGCATGCACAACACCGGGGACTAAAGAAATCGGCACTTCTGGAGATGATTCTTTGAAATAATCTTGGGATGACAATAATTGGTCAGCATGATATCGCCAAACTAGTTCATCTTCAGTTTGAACCGTGTAAGAAATTCAACCTGTTTTTGCTAAAACTATGGCTGCTACCCATTTCTCACTCATGGCGTAATTACAAGCTAACACTCGATCTCCTCATTGAAATGAATGTTGTTTTGCCTCACTTCTCATCTAGCCACTTGAAATTGTTGCTGACGCTCTACTATCTCTGAAGTTTCTGGAGGTTATAACAAATCAAACATAGTTCTCAACTTTCTCTTTAAGAGTAGCAGTGCAGGTAAACTTTGGGTAGTTGCATGAGTCGTATTTCAATAAGATGACAAAAAGCTTTTCACACAACGGGATAATGAATCTTGCTCTTTTGAAGCTTTGAGCTTCGAGGGGTAGATGAATATGTTGGTTGGCATAATTATGCTTTGTTGGCTCAATTAAGTTCCTTTGTTTGTTCGCAGCTCAGTTCATGTGGTGGTCAATCAATGTCTGAAGTATCTGTCCCTGCTCCCTTCCATCTCCTCACGCTAGCTGTATCTTAACATTCCTACATTGGGTGCTACTGTTTATCGAAATCAACATACAGACTTGCTTCTGTCCTGCCAACCCTACTTATACAGTTTGGTAAGGAATATATTTGTTCAAACTTCCCCTCATATACTATTCCAATTGAAGGGAACACCACCTAATTAATCTGATTACCATCATAACAACATTATCTTGACTAACTTCTACTGAACTTCGACAGATCTATTTTTTTCAAATGTACTCATTCATGAGGTGTGGGCATTGTTGGCTCATCCAGCGTTTATTCCCTATCCTGAATTTCCCTTGAGAAGGTAGTATTTTGAACTGCTGCAGTCCTTGTGGTTCAAGATTCCAGCTCCTGCCCTGATGAACTTTTTATAGCACCAGTCACCTCCATCAGAGTTTAAATGAGAAATGGGAAAAGAATCCTATCCTCCCTCATCTGATCTACATGAGTAATCTCAATTTCTTTGATTAAATTGTGGGTAATATAATCAGGGCCTAGTTTTAAGGCTGATTAAATTGGATAACCTGAATTAAAGAATTGGGCATATTAAAATCAAACACAGTCAAATCTCAGGCCAGACTTGATGAAAATCAATTGTACAAAGAAACAGGAACAGGAACGTGTCTGAGTCCGGCTCGTCAATCACCCATCAAAGACCATTGTGCTCTTTTGAGATCCAGCAGGAGACCATCGCGCTCCATTGAAATGCACTGGCCGAGTGTTTGAAGTTCAGATCGGGCCAGACTTTCTGTCACCTCGAGTTCCTGCAGTTACCTTATCTGACAACAGGTTACATGTAAGTAACAGCATGGAGATGGAGACCTGGGGGTGGGCCCCAGTGTCCTGTCAGGCAGACACCAAAAAACCCACTGGATATTGGGACATCTCTCCTCCTGGGACCTCAATGGCTGGAAAGCAGAGAAGTTTTTGGAAAGGCAGGAGGATAAACATACACAATTTAGACACATCCGCAGTGAAGACTCGATGAGGGAAGATTAACCAGAGAAGGAAGGAAGGAAGAAGCTGCCATTGAGACTCACCTTCATGACGACAAACCAGGGGGACTCAGAGAATTGAACCTGCAGTTTAACCAAACGATCTTTGTCGGTAGTATACTTGAATCTGGGGTATTTTCTTCTGTTATGTGTGTAATCTAAGGATTAATAGCGTTATTATTAATGAACTTATTGAATCTTACTTGTGTTTGTCCTTTATTCATCTTGAAAATAAGGGCACCGGGGTAAAATCTTGTAGTAGGCAAACTGATCGAAAGTATTTGAGAATTAACAGGTACAACATTTGGCACCCCAGACAGTTCTTCGATGAGAAGCGATACTTTGCTCCAAAGTTGAACCTGCAACTCAGTCTTCTCCAACACGCCATCTGAGCCAGAATTAAGAGGGCAGTTGCCTCACATGGTGGTCAGACTTAAGAACATAAGAACATAAGAAATAGGAGCAGGAGTAGGCCATCTGGCCCTTCGAGCCTGCCCCGCCATTCAATAAGATCATGGCTGATCTGTCGTGACTCAGCTCCACCTTCCCGCCCTCTCCCCATAACCCTTAATCCCTTCTCTTATCAAAAACCCATCAACCCGTTTCTTAAAAATATTTAGCGAGGCAGCCTCCACCACTTCAACGGGCAGAGAATTCCAGAGATTCACCACCCTTTGAGTGAAGAAGTTCCTCCTCAACTCTGTTCTAAACCGCCCCCCCCTTTATCTTGAGGCTGTGCCCCCTAGTCCTACTGTCTTTTTTGAGCGGGAACAGTCTCTCCACCTCTATCCTATCCATCCCATTCATCATCTTATACGTCTCAATGAGATCTCCCCTCATTCTTCTAAACTCTAACGAGTACAAGCCTAGTTTATTCAGCCTCTCCTCATAGCTCAATCCCCTCAACTCCGGTATCAGCCGAGTAAACCTCCTCTGCACTCCCTCCAGGGCCAAAACATCCTTGCGCAGGTGCGGCGCCCAAAACTGCACACAGTACTCCAGCTGCGGCCTCACCAATGCCCTATACAGCTGCAGCAAGACCTCCCTACTTTTATATTCAATCCCCTTCGCTATGAAGGCCAGCATCCCATTCGCCTTCCTGACCACCTGCTGCACCTGCAAGCTGGGTTTTTGCGACTCATGCACAAGGACCCCGAGGTCCCTCTGCACCGTCGCCTGCTGCAGTTTTTCGCCCCGTAAGTAATAGTCCTTCCTACCATTCCTCCTACCAAAGTGGACCACCTCACACTTGCCAACATTAAATTCCATTTGCCATTTCCTGGCCCATTCGCCCAGCCTATCTAGATCCTTCTGCAGACTCTCCACACCCTCCGCACAATTTGCCTTTCCCCCAATCTTGGTGTCATCAGCAAATTTCGACACCCTGCACTCGGTTCCCTCCTCCAGATCATCTATATAAATGATAAATAGCTGAGGCCCCAGCACCGACCCCTGGGGCACCCCACTAGTCACCAACCGCCAATCCGAATAGCATCCATTGACCCCCACTCTCTGCCTCCTATTTGACAACCAATCCTCTATCCACGCTAACACCCTACCCCCAACTCCATGTCCCCTGACCTTCTGCAATAACCTCTTGTGAGGTACCTTGTCAAACGCCTTCTGAAAATCCAGAAAGACCACATCCACCGGCTCTCCTCCATCCACTGCCCTAGACACATCCTCATAGAACTCCAGTAAATTTGTCAGACACGACTTCCCTTTAATGAAACCGTGTTGCGTCCGCCCTATCAAGCAATTCCCCTCAAGATGCCTCGCTATTTCCTCCTTAATGACGGTTTCTAACATTTTACCTACCACAGACGTTAAACTAACCGGCCTATAATTCCCCGCCTTTTGCCTGGCACCCTTCTTAAACAACGGCGTAACATTAGCCGTTTTCCAATCTTCCGGCACTTCCCCGGAATCCAGCGACGTCTGGAAAATAACCACCAAGGCATCCACTATCACCTCCGCCATTTCTTTCAGAACCCTCGGATGCATTCCATCCGGTCCTGGGGACTTGTCCACAATCAGCCCCTCCAGTCTGTCGAGCACCACCTCTCTAGTAACAGTAATGTCATTAAGACCCTCCATTCCTACCACCTTTCCATCGCTAACACCCGGCAAATTATTCACGTCCTCCTCCGTGAAGACAGAAACAAAGAAGTTATTCAAGACCTTAGCCATATCCCTATCCCCTACCACTAGCTCCCCTTTCTCATCCTCTAAAGGACCAACGTTTACCCTAGCCAGCCTCTTCCTTTTTATATATTTATAAAAACTCTTGCTATCCTTTTTTATATTAAGTGCTAGCCCAGCCTCATAGCTTCTCCTACCCTCCTTTATCAATTTCTTTGTCAATCTTTGTTGACATTTAAACCTTTCCCAATCCTCTTCTCGCCCACTGCTCTTAGCTACTCTAAACTCCTCCGCTTTTAATTTAACACTTTCCTTCACCTCCTTTGTTATCCACGGCTTATTACCTCTCCTCCTACTGTCCTTTTTAACCATCGGAATAAATTTCTGCTGAGCACCAAGAAAGATCTCCTTAACGATCCTCCACTGCTCCTCAGCAGACCTACCTTCCAACGCGTTCCCCCAGTCCACATTCGCCAATTCTTCTCTCATCCTACCATACTCCCCTCTATTCAAACAAAGGACGCGTGTCTGGGAACCCACTTTCTCCTCCTCCATCTGCACCAGAAACTCCACCATACAATGATCACTCTCTCCAAGAGGATCCTTCACCGCAAGGTCCCTAATTCTACCCGCCTCATTACATAGCACCAGATCCAAGATAGCTCGCTCCCTCGTCGGCTCCAACACACACTGTTCAAGGAAATTATCCCGGCAGCATTCCAAGAACTCCTCCTCGAGCCCACCTCGTCCAACATGGGTCGACCAATCAATATGCAGATTGAAATCTCCCATAACTACTGCCGTCCCATTCCTGCACGCTGCACTTATTTGCGTGTTAACAGCCCGCCCCACCTCCAGATCATTATTCGGGGGCCTATAGACGACACCCACTAGCGTCTTCCTCCCTTTTCTGTTCCTAATCTCCACCCACAACGATTCCACTTTCTGCTCCTTGGCTCCGATATCATCCCTTGCTACCACCTTGATACTATCCTTAATCAGCAGAGCTACGCCACCCCCTCTTTCCTCCTGCCTATCCTTCCTAAACACTTGATAACCCTGTACATTCATCTCCCAGTCCCTGTCACCTTGCAGCCACGTCTCTGTAATGGCCACCAGATCGTATCCATTTGTGTCGATCTGCGCCATCAGCTCATCCACTTTATTCCGAATGCTTCGTGCATTCAGATAAAGCGCTTTCATCCCAGCCTTCACCTGGACCCTACTTGCCGTAACGCCACCAATTGGGACATCCTTTGCCTCTTCCCTTACCTGTACCCTATCCTTAACTTTAGACCTCATAGCGTCACCTACCCTCGCACCCTCCCCCCCCCTAATTAGTTTAAAGCCTTGTCTACAGTCCTCTTTACTCGATTCGCCAGCACTCTGGTCCCAGCATGATTCAGACCAACCCCATCCTGCCCGAACAGGTCCCACCTACCCCAATACTGGTGCCAATGCCCCATAAATTCGAACCCATTCCTCCCACACCAATCCCTGAGCCACCCATTTACTTCCTTTATCCTATCAACCCTACACCCGTTTGCCCTCGGTTCAGGCAGTAGCCCAGAGATAACCACCTTGTCGGTTCTACTTTTTAATTCCATTCCCAGCTTCTCATACTCCCTTCCCAGATCCTCAGTCCGCATTTTGCCTACGTCGCCGGCACCCACATGTACTACAACGACTGGGTTCTCACCCTCCCACTCCAGATTCCTCTGCAGCCCAGCTGCGACATCCTGTACCCGAGCACCAGGCAGACAACACACCCTTCTGTGCACTTTGTCATTGTGACAAAGGACAGTGTCAATACCCTTCACCCCACTATCCCCCCCACTTAAGTGAGTGAAGGCCCTATACACATTTGATCAGTAAATTGGGCCAAAAACCCGGTGTCTAACACGAGGTGGACAAACTATGTAGTTAGAACTAGGACAGTCAAGGGAATTTGGGTAAAATATACGGAAGGGAATTTAGTGTAAACCGGACCCCCACCTCGATCCCTTACCCATATCCATGTGACAAATCCTAAAAGGAAATAATTATGGCCAGTCATGCCAAATGGGAGGAAGTCCTACTTTCATATTTGAACGATAAGTGGCCCAAATGAGTACAGTGGGGTGACGTACCGAAACCAGATCTGGGATCCCAGGGAGAGAACTGTTGGAGTCGTGCGCATAAGGAAGTGGGTAAAAGGGCTCCCAAGCTTAGGAAGGCGATTGCGATCACCAGTTGCCTAGAACAGCTCCATGGTAGAGAAGCGGAGATTATCCGAATTAAACAGGACAGAGAAGCCCAGGTGACATAACTGAAGCAGGACTTAATGAGTGCTACCATGTGCATACAACAATTGGAAGCAGAGGTAGGCACACAAGAGGAACCAGATTAATATGATACACATGAGCCAATTCCAGGCTCAATGTGATAAAGCCTACCAAAAGGCACAGCACATTGTCAGTGAGAGAAAGGTTGTGCTCCGAGAGGTAGAGGACGTTAAACGTAAATGCAGCGACCTGCAGGCTGCAGTAAAAGTTTTGCACCAAGCAAGAAAAGAAAATACAGCCCGTGCAACAGACATTCCGAATGCTTGCGTGAGATTGAAGATTTAAAATCACAACTAGTCATAAAAAGGGGTGTAATGTGTGCATTCACCACCGAAAATCCTAAAGGTAGTAAGGCTTCCCTAAGCAAGCCGAAGGGGAAGTGGACAAGGTGATTCACAGTTTATTAAAACAGAGTCCTGAACCCTGTTGACTCCACTAACAACTCCTCCATATGGCCAGTAAGGAAACCAGGCGGTTCCTGGAGGCTCACTATTGATTATCCAGCCTTAAATCAGACCACCCCCATCATAGCTCCTACAGTGGCAACTAGCACAGAAGATATGACGAAACAAGCCCCACACGCAAATTTTTTCACAGTGTTGGACATCATTAACGGCTTCTGGTCAATTCCCTTATATCACTACTGTCAATACAAATTTGCCTTCACGTTCCAGGGACACCTGGACATGTTTATCACAAAGTTTTCATAACTCCCCCTCCATATTTCATCAGCACTTAGCAAAGGGCTTAGACGCATTCTCCAAAGCAGAATGTTTGGTACAATACATAGATGATCTATTCTTACAGGCTGAAACAAGAGGGGAACATCTAAAGTTATTGGATGAACTGCTGAACCTCCTCACTACATTAGGATTAAAGGTAAATCCCGAGAAAGCCCAGATAATGAGACGACAGGTCTCTTACTTGGGTACAGTAGTAACTGATGGAAAGCATGAGATAGAAAGGAAGCAAATCCAGTCTGGAACACGTGAGGTCCCTGTGCAGCTTCCAAAGCTTAGTGGGGTACTGCCAGAACCACATAGATGGTTTTGCCACTAATGCCGCTTCCCTGTCCAAACCTTTACAAAAAAACACTCGTGGGTCTGGGCTGTGCGATACAAACAAGCAGTCTCAGACCTCAAACAATCCCTCGCACAAACCCCTGTCTTACAGGTACCCAACCCTGAACTCCCCTTTGCCCTTGAAGTAGCGGCCACTGACAGCACACCAGCTGCCGTGTTCCTCCAAGAATGGCCCAGATCCACGCGGTGTTTTTTCGGAAAGGTTCGGACAGGGAAACGCAATATCGGTACATGATGGGTTTGTCCTTAAGGACAGCCTATATGTGATCCCAACCAGGGACCGTAACCAAATCGTTTTCCAAAACCATCATGTCCAGGGCCATCAAGGGGCAGGAACCACAAATGAGCGAACCAAAGGATTGTGCTGGTGGTCAAACCTAGAACAGGACGTGCAGCATTACATCAATAATTGTATCATCAGTGCACAGAACGATCCTGATAAATATGCCCACAAAGGGGAACTGAGGCATACTCGCCCTGCGGAAGGTCCTTGGACAAATCTCCAGACTGCCTATACTGGTCCTCTACTGCCCGGAATGGGAGATTACAAATACATCCTGGTCTTGTAGACACTTTTAGTAAATGGGTGGAAGCTTTTCCGACCCGCACTAACTCGGCCAAGGTCACAGCTGACATCCTAGTGGAGCACGTATTCACTCGGTGGGGCCTACTCCGCAGCATTGACTCAGACCAAGGCACTTACTTGGAAAAAGGAAAAAGCTGTCATTGAAACTCACCTTCATGACGACAGACCAGAAGGATTCAGAGAATCGAGCCAGCAGTTTAACCAAACCATCTTTGCAGGTAGTACACTTGAGTCTGGGGTATCGCTTGTTTTATGTGCATACTGTAAGGGTTACATAAGAACATAAGAAATAGGAGCAGGGGTAGGCCATCTAGCCCTTTGAGCCTGCCCCGCCATTCAATAAGATCACGGCTGATCTGAAGTGGATCAGTTCCACTTTCCCGCTTTCTCCCCATTGCCCTTAATTCCCCTGTCTGTCAAAAACCTATCTACCCATGACTTAAATATATCTAGCGAGGTAGCCTCCACGACTTCAACAGGCAAAGAATTCCAGAGATTCACCACATTTTGAGTGAAGAAGTTCTTCCTCAACTCTGTTCTAAACTGCCCCTCCCTTGTCTTGAGGCTGTGCCCTCTAGTCCTGCTGTCCTTTCTGAGCAGGAAGAATCTCTCTACCTCTACCCTATCCATCCCTTTCATTATCTTATACGTCTCTATAAGATCCCCCTCATCCTTCTAAACTCCGAGTACAGACCCAGTCTATTTAATCTCTCTTCATAGTCTCACCCCCTCATCTCCGGTATCAGTCTTGTGAACCTCCTCTGCACTCCCTCCAAGGCCAAAATATCCTTGCGCAAGTGTGGCGACCAAAACTGCACACAGTACTCCAGCTGTTGCCTCACCAGTGCCCTGTACAGTTGCAGCAAGACCTCCTTTTATATTCTATCCCCCTCGCTATAAAGGCCAGCATCCCATTCACCTTCTTGATCACCTGCTGCACCTGCAGACTGGGTTTTGCGACTCGTGCACAAGGACCCCCAGGTCCCTCTGCACCGTAGCATGCTGCAGCTTTTCACCCTTTAAATAGTAATCCCTCCTACTATTATTCCTGCCAAAGTGGATAACCATTCCTGCCAAAGTGGATAATAGTGTTATTATTAATAAACATTGAACCTTTACTTGTATTTGTCCTTTGCCCATCTTGCAAATAAGAGCACTGTGGCAGAACCTTGGAGTAAGCAAACTGGTCGAAAGTATCTGAGAATGAACAGGTACAACAAAATAATATCCCAAACTGACAAGCAGTAGACTTCCAGAGGTCATTTGACAATGTTCCACATCAATGGCTATTTGATTAGCTCAGAATTATGAAAATTCATGATATCTTGTTTTTGCTACAAAATTGGCTGATGAGTGGAAAACAATTATGTATTAAAGGAATTTCCATGTTAGGGGTGTAGGGGAGGGAGAAGGGAAAGGTGTTTTCAATTCACTTTAATGGCTCAGGCTCACAACACTAACACCAATTGGTAAATGTGCAGATGAGGCTAAAATGGAGAGGAGAAAAGGCAGGGATATTGTATGAAGTTTAGAAATTACAGAATCGTGCTTTTGAAATCCTGATGCAGTTGAAAGAGACTTTTGTGTCTTAGAGAACTCAACATGCCTGGAAACGGGAGCCTCATGACTCTGTTGTATCATTCACAAGATTGTGGTTGATTTGTTTCTGAACTCTATTCCTCAGCTTCCTCCATATCTCTTGGCAGATATTTAGTCAGAAGAATGAGAAAAGCAATGTGAAAACTATGGTACAATTTTTAAGCCAGTATAAAAATAGAGGGGATATGCTAGCATAAATAATTGAAGGTGACAGGACAAGTTGAAAAGTAGGAGCTCATGTAATTTGTTGCTTGAGCTCCACTCTTCCAAATTGCCCTTCCATCTCAAGATCCTCCCTTAAGACTCCCTTAAAATTACTTCTTCAGCCAACTTTTGCTGACATTCTCCTGATTCTTGCCAAGTTTCCTTCTTTTTGTTTATGCCTCTGAAAGGCACCTGGGGATGTCTTTCTATGTTAATGAGGTCATATTAATGCATACTAATGTTCATTCAAGAAACAAAGGAATGCTGTAAATGATCATTCTCAGTGGAACAAATTTTTTTTTTGTTAGCTTGCATTCAACCTTAATATAATTCTTGGATAAAGTCCAAAGGTTAGTCTTTGGGCAGCCTTGCCTGAGTTTCCAACTTCTTTAGGAGAGTTGCCTCAGATCCTGAGAAAACTGAGGGGTGATGTGGTCGAGGTCTTTCAGATATGAAAGAATTTTGCAGGGGAGACCAAAACTAGATGCCATGAGTAGAAGATAGTCATTAATAAATACCGCCTGGAATAACAGAAGAATGTAAGGGAAGATTAAACTCATGAGGGAGTTAGATTATACTGATGGAGTGAGTGAGATGATCTAGGGTGCAATGAAGTGTGTAGGGATCATAACATTGTAAGCTCTGTGTAAGATTCCTGGGGAGCTTGTCATTCTTCCACTTCAACATTCTTTTGCTTGAGGACACTTAATTGGTGAGCATATTCAAGAGTGAAATCGATAAAATTGCAGACTTCAGAGGCTATAGGCATCAGACAGGACGGTGTAGATGAGGTCAAGGATAAGCCATGATCTTATTGAGTCGCAGCACAGTCTAGAGGGACAGAATGACTGTCTGTCCTGTTTGCTGTACAATATGTTTTCCATGTGTTCTTACAGGATGGCACTGTGGCAGAACGCCAGGGACCTGGGTTCGATTCCAGCCTTGGGTGACTGTATGTGTGGAGTCTGCACATTCTCCCTGTGTGTGTGTGTGTATGTATGGGTTTCCTCCAGTGCTCTAGTTTTCTCCCACAGTCCGAAAAATGTGTTAGTTATGTGCATTGGCTATGCTAAATTCTCCCTGTGTAGCCGCCCAGGTGTGGTGACTAGGGGATTTTCAGAGTAACTTCATTGCAGTGTTAATGTAAGGCCACTTGTGATACCAATAAAAAGCTTTAAATACAATCCAAAGATACGCAGGTTGGGTGGATTGGCCATACTGAATTGCTCTTTAGTGTCCAAACGTGCAGGTTAGATGGATTAGCTATGGTAGATTATCCCTTAGTTTTAGTGGGATTAACAAAGTAAATTCATGGGGTTGTGGGGATAGGTGGGATTGATGTTGGTGCAGGCTCGACGATCTGAATGGTCTCTTTCTGCACTGTAAGAATTCAATTTAAAAAGTTATCCGTTCGTTGACAAACTTTTCAACTCCCAGACAATTTCTATAGATAAATAGAAGAAATATGGGGGCGACGGTGGGGGAAGGGGAAATCAGGATATTGATTTTGATAATCAGCTATGAATGGCAGAGCTGGCTCAAAGGGCTGAGTGGCCTACTGCTGCTTCTAGTTTATATGTTTTTATGAAAAATTATCTGCTTGTTGACAAGCCTTGGGACTCCCAGACAAGTTCTGAATTAATAGAAAACATTCTGAGGTGTGTATACGGGTGGGCAGTCTTGACAGGCTCTTCCCCTCCAATGATGTATGGGTTAAGTGGATTGGCCATGCTAAATTAGCCCTTAGCTTCGGGGGATTAACAGGGTAGAGTTGGGGTTATGGGATAAATGTCGACGTGGACTCAATGGCCTGTGTGGCCTCTTCCATTGCAATCCACAGCAATGAAGAGTCAGTCATGAATGGCAGAGCACGCTTGAAGGGCTGAAAGGTCTACTGCTGCTGCTTCTGTTGTCTGTTTCTATGAAAAGTTATCCTCTCTTTTGGACAAAGCCTTGGGCTCCCAGACAAGTTTCCTCAACAAACAGAAAGCATTCTGATCTGGGTATTTGTGTGTCTATATGTGTATGTGTACATGTGTGTGTGTACATGTGCATCGGTGTGTATGTGTAGCTGTGTTATGTGTGTGTACATGTGTGTCTGTGTACATGTGTGTACACGTGTCTGTGTGCACACGTGTCTCTGCGTACACGTAGGTATACATTTGTGGTAGAGCTCCCCCCCACTCCCACTCCTCCCCCCCCACGTCGCCCCCCCCACTCCCAAACTCCCCCCCAAACTCAAAGAAATCGACCCCAAACTCCCCCACCCACTCCACACTCCCCCCCACTCCCACTACCCCCCCACTCTCACACAAACCTCAAGCACCCCCCCCCCCCACCCCTACTCCACACTCCACCCCTCTCGCCACACTCCCCCCACTCCCACACTCCCCACCCCCCCGACCCCACATCCCCCTCACTCCACAGCTCCCCCCCCCCTCCCAACTCTCCCCGACCCACTCCCGACACTCCTCCCCTGCACTCGAAGCTCCGCCCCAATCCCACGCTCCCCCCCTCAAACCCCCCCATCACCCACACTCACCCCCCTCACCCCACTCCCCCCACTCTCTCCCCCACTCCCCCTCCCCCACACTCCTCACACCCCCCCCACTCTCACACTCCCCCCCCACTCACACCCCCCCTCCCCATTCCCCCCTCCCACACTCGCCCCCCACCACTCCCACACTCGCCCCCCCACTCCCACACTCCCCCCCCACTCCCACACCACACAAAACACTCTCCCCCACACACTCCACCCCCCCCACACTCCCACACTCCGCCCCCACTCCCACACTCCCCCCCGCCCACCCCCCCCACTCCCACACCCCCCAATCCCATTTCCCCCTCCCACCCCCCACACTTCCCCCCACTCCCACACTCCACCCCCCCACCCTTCACACTCCCACTCTCCCCCCAACACCCCACACACACTCCCCCGCCACACCCCACACACTCCCCCCCACACTCCCCCCCACTCCCACTTCCCCCACTCCCACCCTCCCAACACTCCCTCCCTCCCACACTCCACCCCCCTCCCCACTCCCCCCCCTCCCCACTCCCACACTCCCCCCCACTCCCACACTCCCCCCCACTCTCACACTCCCCCCCCCACTCACACCCACCACTAGCACACCCCCCCCCTCCCCACCCTACTCCCACACTCGCCCCCCCACTCCACACTCCCCCCCCCCCCCCACTCCCACACTCCCCCCCACTCCCACACTCCCCCCCCACTCCACACTCCCCCCCCACTCCCACTCCCACCTCCCCACCCACTCCCCCACCCCCCCCACTCGCCCCTCCCCACTCCCACGCTCCCCCCCCACTCCCACACTCCCCCCCCCCCCTACTCCCACTCCCCCCACACTCCACCCCCCCTCCCCACTCCCACACTCCCCCACCACTCCCACACTCCCCCCCCACTCTCACACTCCCCCCCACTCTCATCCTCCCCCCCCCACTCTCATCCTCCCCCCCACTCACACCCCCCCTCCCCATTCCCCCCTCCCACACTCGCCCCCACCACTCCACACTCGCCCCCCACTCCCACACTCCCCCCCCCCACTCCCACACTCCCCCCCCACTCCCACACTCCCCCCTCACTCCCACACTCGCCCCCCCCCACTCCCACAACCCCCTCACTCCCACACTCCCCCCCACTCCCACCTCCCCCCCACTCCCACCCCACTCCAACACTCCCGCCCCCCCACTCCCACTCCCCCCCCACTCCCACCACTCCCCCCCACCCCACACACCACACTCTCCCCCACACACACTCCTCCCCCCACACCCACACTGCCCCCCCACGCCCCCCAATCCCATTTCCCCCACTCCCACCCCCCCCCACACTCCCCCCCCCTCCCACACTCCCTCCCCCACACTGCACCCCCACCCACATTCCTCCCCCCCTCCCACTCCCACACTCCCCCCCCACTGCCCCCCCTTCCCACTCCCACTCTCCCCCCCAACACCCCACACACTCCCCCCCCACCCCACACACTCCCCCCCCCTACCCCACACACTCCCCCCCCACCCCACACACTCCCCCCCCCACCCCACAACTCCCCCCCCACTCCCCCCCTCTCCCACACTCCCCCCCCCCCACTCCCACTTCTCCACTCCACCCCACCACTCCACCCCCCACTCCCACTTCCCCCGCTCCCACCCCCCCCAACACTCCCCCCCTCCCACACTCCACTCCCCCCTCCCACACTCCACGCCCCTCCCCACTCCCCCCCTCCCCACTCCCCCCACTCTCACACTCCCCCCCCACTCACACCCCCACTACCACATCCCCCCTCCCCACTCCCACACTCCCCCCCTACTCCCACACTCGCCCCCCCCACTCCCACACTCCCCCCCACTCCACACTCCCCCCCCCCACTCCCACACTCGCCCCCCACTCGCACACTCCCCCCCTACTCCCACAACCCCCTCACTCCCACATTCCCCCCCCACTCCCACCTCCGTCCCCACTCCCCCACCCCCCCCACTCCCACACTCCCCCCCACCCCCACAATACTCACCCCCCTCCCACACCCTCCCCCACTCCCACCCATCCCACTTCCCCCACTCCCACCCCCCCCACATTCCCCCCACCACTCCCACACTCCCCCCCCCACTCCCACAACCCCTCACTCCCACCTCTCTCCACACTCCCCCACCCCCCCACTCGCCCCCCCACTCCCACTCCCACCCCACTCCACACTCCCCCCCCCACTCCACAACCCCTCACTCCACCTCTCTCCACACTCCCCCACCCCCCCCACTCGCCCCCCCACTCCCACTCCCACACTCCCCCCCCACTCCCACTCCCCCCCCCACTCCCACTCCCCACACCCCCAACACTCACCCCCCCTCCCACACTCCTCCCCCCCTCCCCACTCCCCTCACTCCCACTCCCCCCCAATCCTACTTCCCCACTCCCTCCCACCCCACATCCCCCCATCCCACTTCCCCCACTCCCACCCCCCACCCCACACTCCCCCCCACTGCCCCCCCTCCCCACTCCCTCACTCGCCACTCCCACACTCCCCCCCACCTCTCACACTCCACCCCACTCCACTCGCCCCCCACTCCCACACTCGCCCCCCCCACTCGCACACTCCCACTCACACAACCCCCTCACTCGCCCCCCCACTCCCACCCCCCGCCACTTCCCCACCCCACCCACTCCCACCCACTCCACACTCCCCCCCACTCCCACACTCCCCCCCCACCACCACTCCCTCCCCCACATTACCCCCTCCCACACTCCTTCCCCCCTCCTCGCTCGCCCCCTCTCCACTACCCCCCCCTCCCACACTACCCCCCCACTCCCACCCCACCCATTCCCACACTCACCCCCCCACTCCCACACTCCCCCCCACTCCCACACTCCCCCCCACTCCACACTCACCCCCCCAACTCCACACCCCATTCCACACTCCTCCCCCCATAAACTCCTCCCCCCACTCTCCACCCCCAATCCCCCCCCACCCCCAATGCCCCCCCCACCCCCCAATCCCCCCCCATTCCCACTCCCCCCCCACACTGCCCCCACTCCTCCCCCCACTCCCACACTCGCCACCCCCAACTCCCACCCCGACTCCCACAACCCCCCCACTCCCACACTCCCCCCCACTCCCACATTACCCCCCACTCCCACACTCCCCCCCCACACTTCCCCCCACTCCACTGCCACATTCCCCCCCCCACTCCCACCCCACACTTCCCCCCCACTCCCACTGCCACATCCCCCCCCCCACTCCCACACTCCCCCCCCCACTCCCACACTCCCCCCCCCACTCCCACACTCCCCCCCCACTCCCACACTCCCCCCCCGACTCCCACACTCCCCCCCCACTCCACACTCCACCCCCCACTCCCACCCCACTCCCCCCACTACTCCCGCCCCACACCCCCCACTCGCACCCCCCCCACTCCCACACCCCCCCAATCCCATTTCCCCCACTCCCCCCCCCACCCCACACTCCCCCCCCCACAACACACCTCCCCCCAACGCACACACACCCCTCCCCCCCACACTCTCCCCCCCCACCCTAACTCCAACAACCCCCCACTCCCACACTCCCCCCAACACCCACCCCCCACAAACTCCTCCCCCCCCACACACTCCCCCCCCCCACCCACCCTCCGCCACACGTTCCCCCCCCACACTCCACCCCAAACACTCCTCCCCCACACACACTCCCCTCCACACTCCTCCCCCCACACTCCCCCCCCCACACTCCCCCACCCACCCCCACTCTCACACTCCACCCCCCACTACCACACTCCGCCGCCCCCCCCCCCACTCCCACCCCCCCCCACACTCCCCTCTCCCACACTCCTCCCCCCCTCCCACACTACCCCCCCCCACCCACACCCCCCCCGCTCCACACTCACCCCCCCCGCTCCCACTCACCACCCCCGCTCCCACTCACCCCCCCCCGCTCCCACACTCCCCCCACGCTCCCACACTCCCCCCCCCACTCCCACAATCCCCCCCCTACACTCCTCCCCACGCTCCCCCCCCACTCCCACCTCACCCCCACTCGTCATCGCCCCACCCTCCCACTCCCACCTCCCCCCCCCACACTCCCACTCCCCCCCAATCCCATTTCCCCCACACTCCGCCCCCTCCCCACCCCCATACTTCCCCCCCCACCCCACTCCTACTCTCCCCCAACACCCCACACACTCCCCCTCCCACACATTCCCCCCCCCACCCACACACCCCCCCCAACACCCACACACTCCCCCCCAACACCCCACACACTCCCCCCCCAACACCCCACACACTCCCCCCCCCCAACACCCCACACACTCCCCCCCAACACCCCACACACTCCCCCCCCCAACACCCCACACACTCCCCCCCCCACACCCACACACTCCCCCCCCAACACCCCACACACTCCCCCCCCAACACCCCACACACTCCCCCCCCCCAACACCCCACACACCCCCCCCCAACACCCCACACACTCCCCCCCCAACACCCCACACACCCCCCCCCCCAAACACCCCACACACTCCCCCCCCAACACCCCACACACACTCTCCCCCCCACTCCCTGCCCCTCCCCCCCACACACACTCCCCCCCCAACACCCCACACACACTCTCCCCCCCACTCCCTGCCCCTCCCCCCACACACACTCCCCCCCTTCCTCCGCCCCACACACACTCCCCCCCACCTCCGCCCCACACACACTCCCCCCCCACCTCCGCCCCACACACACTCCCCCCCCACCCCACACACTCCCCCCCCCACCCCCACACACTCCCCCCCCACCCCCACACACACTCCCCCCCCCACCCCCACTCCCCCCCCCACCCCCACTCCCCCCCCCCACCCCCACACACACTCCCCCCCCACCCCCACACACTCCCCCCCCCCACCCCACACACTCCCCCCCCCACCCCACACACACTCCCCCCCCCACCCCCACTCCCCCCCCCACCCCCACTCCCCCCCCACCCCACACACACTCCCCCCCCCACCCCACACACACTCCCCCACCCCACACACACTCCCCCCCCACCCCCACACACACTCCCCCCCCCACCCCCACTCCCCCCCCCCCCACACCTCCCCCCACCCACTCCCCCCCGCCCCACACACACTCCCCCCCACCCCCCCCAATCCCACCACCCCCTCCAACCCCACCCCACCACCCCCCCACCCACCACCCCCCCCCAACCCACCACCCCCCCACCACCCCCCCAACCCACCCCACCACCCCACCCCACCACCACCCCCCCCCACCCCACACCACCCCCCCCAACCCACACCACCCCCCCCCCCAACCCCACACCCACCCCCCCCCCCAACCCCACACCACCCCCCCCCCCCCAACCCCACACCACCCCCCCCCCCAACCCACACCACCACCCCCCCCCCAACCCCACACCACCCCCCCCCCCAACCCCACACCACCCCCCCCCCAACCCACACCACCCCCCCCGCCCAACCCCCACACCACCCCCCCCCGCCCAACCCCACCCACCACCACCGCCCAACCCCACCCAACCACCACCGCCCAACCCCACCCAACCACCACCCCCCCCAACCCCACCCAACCACCACCCCCCCAACCCCACCCAACCACCACCCCCCCCAACCACCACCCCCCCCAACCCCACCCAACCACCACCCCCCCCAACCCCACCCAACCACCACCACCCCCCAACCCCACACAACCACCACCCCCCAACCCCACCCCCCAACCCCACCCCAACCACCACCCCCCAACCCCCACCCCCCAACCCCCACCCCCCCCCAACCCCCAACCCCCAACCCCCCCCAACCCCCACCCCCAAACCCCCCCCAAACCCCCAACCCCCCCAACCCCCACCCCCCACCCCCCCAACCCCCACCCCCCAACCCCCCCCAACCCCCACCCCCCAACCCCCCCCCACCCAACCCCCACCCCCAACCCCCCCAACCCCCACCCCCCAACCCCCCCCACCCAACCCCCACCCCCCAACCCACCCCCACCCAACCCCCACCCCCCACCCCCACCCCCACCCACCCCCCACCCCCACCCCCACCCACCCCCCACCCCCACCCCACCCAACCCCACCCCCCAACCCCACCCAACCCCCCAACCCCACCCAACCCCCACCCCCCAACCCCACCCAACCCCCAACCCACCCAACCCCCCAACCCCCAACCCCACCCAACCCCCACCCCCCAACCCCACCCAACCCCCACCCCCCAACCCCACCCAACCACCACCCCCCAACCCCACCCAACCACCACCCCCCAACCCCACCCAACCACCACCCCCCAACCCCACCCAACCCCCACCCCCCAACCCCACCCAACCCCCACCCCCCAACCCCACCCAACCACCACCCCCCAACCCCCCCAACCCCACCCAACCCCACCCAACCCCCACCCCCCAACCCCACCCAACCCCCACCCCCCAACCCCACCCAACCCCCACCCCCCAACCCCACCCAACCCCCACCCCCCAACCCCCACCCCCCAACCCCACCCAACCCCCACCCCCCAACCCCACCCAACCCCCACCCCCCACCCCAACCTCAACCCCCCAACGGTCGCCTGATTCAAATCTCAACCGTTCCCCGCCGAGCGCGCGCCGTCTCGCAGCTCACGTGTCGCCATTTCCCATGCGCGTGCGGGTGTGGTGACGTCAGTTGGGGGCGTGCCCTCAGGGTGGAGGGAGAAACAGGCACACACACACACACACACAGAGGAGGGAGCGGGCAGTGGCATGGCCTCAGGCAGCGGCACCCGCCCTGGAACAGGCCCAGGTCCCGGGCCTGGCCACAGCGGCACCCGCCCAGGCCCCGGCGCCGACAGGAGCTGCGTCCTGTGCTGCCAGGAGTTGGAGATTTTCGCCGTCGGCAAGTGCGACCACCCGGTGTGTTTCCGCTGCTCCACCAAGATGCGGGCCCTGTGCGGCCAGCGCTACTGCGCCGTGTGCCGGCTGGAGCTCGACCAGGTAAAGAGGCCGCCGGGGGAAGGACCAGATGGATAGACGGACGGGCGGGCGTCTGAGCGGAGAGAGAGAGAGCGAGCAGGCCCCGGTCTCGGGCACAGCCTGAGGCCTCCTCATTGCACTGTGTTTGTGTGTGGGCCGGGGGGAGGTCAGAGTCCGCGGGCCATAATCAAGAGGCGCCTCACACCCCAGAGTTCCTCTCCACAACACTCCCCCCCTGGGGTCCCCCTCAACACACCACCCTATCATACCAGTGTCCCAGCTGCCACCCTAGTGTCCCTCTCCACACCCCCTCCCCACTCCAGCCTCCACCCCACTCTTCTCCCTCTGCCACCCCAGGATCCCCTTCCGCATTCTCGCCCCTCTCTGCCACCCCAGGGTCCCCTTCCGCATCCTTGCCCCTCTCTGCCACCCCAGGGTCCCCTTCCACATCCTCGCCCCTCTCTGCCACCCTAGGGTCCCCTTCCGCATCCTCGCCCCTCTCTGCCACCCCAGGGTCCCCTTCCGCATCCTCGCCCCTCTCTGCCACCCCAGGATCCCCTTCCGCATCCTCGCCCCTCTCTGCCACCCCAGGGTCCTCTTCCACATCCTCGCCCCTCTCTGCCACCCCAGGGTCCCCTTCCACATCCTCGCCCCTCTCTGCTACCCCAGGGTCCCCTTCCGCATCCTCACCCCTCTCTGCCACCTCAGGGTCCCCTTCCACATCCTCGCCCCTCTCTGCCACCCCAGGGTCCCCTTCCGCATCCTCGCCCCTCTCTGCCACCCCAGGGTCCCCTTCCGCATCCTCGCCCCTCTCTGCCACCCCAGGGTCCCCTTCCGCATCCTCGCCCCTCTCTGCCACCCCAGGGTCCCCTTCCGCATCCTCGCCCCTCTCTGCCACCCCAGGGTCCCCTTCTGCATCCTCGCCCCTCTCTGCCACCCCACGGTCCCCTTTCGCATCCTCGCCCCTCTCTGCCACCCCAGGGTCCCCTTCCGCATCCTCGCCCCGCACTTCCACCCCAGGGTCCACCTCCCCCTGCCATCCAGGATCTCTCTCCAATCCACGGTCTCCCAGCCCTGGCTTCCTCTCTGTTCTCTGCTGACTCCAGCCCCAGGGCCCGAGATGCACCTAGTCAATTGGAGTCTCCATGTTGGCAATTGTTACCACACTTAGCTCTCTAAATGGAGATCACTCTCTCTCTTTGTTCTGTCACTGTTTCCAAAGGCGGTGCTGTACATTAGGAGGAGGTAGTCAAAGGAGGAGTGAGCATTCCTCTTGCCGCCAGGCTTTTTTGCTTCTGAGATTTGCCAGTCTCTCCTACCGTCGGGATCTTAAGTGGGGATGCGAGATGTGCTTTACCTGTGGCTTGTTACTGTGACCCTGTAGCCTTTTTCTTTGCTGTGTGTGTGGAAGTTTGGCAATGGTTCAACATTACTGGAGTGCAGTGTCATGTTAACAAGGATGGACTTTCAAAATGCACTTTGTTTCTCATTATTGCAACTGGAATCAAAATTGCATATTTTGATTTGAAATCACAGGATGTTGAAACTATCTGAGGGCAATCGATCTGGATGATTGATGTTTGGGTGGGGCTCTTTGTTAGAATTCAGTCAAAACAATCCCACTGGTCTAATTTTCTCTTTTGCATTCGATTATTTTGGCTTTTATTAGTTTAGAAACCATAGTTGGCCCCCAAGGCTTAATAACCAGTGTCTGAATTTGTCTGCGAACATTTGGCCCAATTTTTGCATTGGTGGCAAACACAGTATCAGTTGGTCATTACACGATTTGTTCACAGGCTTGTGATGGGGTTTCTCATGGGAACTTGCAATGATTAGAAATTGTCTTAACATTGTTACATTGACACTGGATTTAAATACTGACTCTAAGAGCATTGTGAAACTTCTGGAGAAGCAGGGCAACTCAGAGCAAACCCTGATTTGTGTTTAACTGCATGTTTGGTTTTGCCAGAAGTGGTTCAAGTTAACCTGATAACAGCGATTGCTGATGAGCTCATTGTTTTCTTTATTACAGAATCTTAGCTCCTGTGTACACCATTGAATGTAAATTTTACTAATACGAATACTCAATACTGTTTTACCTTTGTTCCGTGCAGGTTGTGTTTATGAAGAAAATTGCCCCATTTTCAACCATAGCAACTCATCAGTTCCATCATGAAAAGAAATTTGATATTTATATTGCCGATGGGAGGATTCATGCCCAGTTTAGGTATTATTTTCTTATTTCTAAATATGGAACGGTAACCTGCAGGACAACACACAGGCGGTTCAAATCTTAATCCTGTTTGTCTATATAAAAACCTTTATTTGCTAACTTTAAAGAACTGTGAGGGAATTTTTAATCCCCAGATCACAAGCTTGGATATTTTTTCCTTCCTGGGGACATTAAGTCAAATGCAGAGGAAAATTTAACGGGACAGGGAAGTATATTTTCATCCCATATAAAGTGGATAGAAAATTGCACACCTTGAATTAATTTCCAGTCTGCACTGCTTGGTTCTGTCCCCTATACCCTAGTTTGAACAAGAATAGAAATGTGTTCCCTATGAATTTTATATTGAATGTTGCACAGAAATAGGTCATATGACCCTAACAGTTCATCTCCACTTGGGGGCTCCTATCTTTCTTCTTCTAAATTTATAATCCTAACCATCTATTCCATTTTTCATGTAATTGCCTTCCCTTGAAATCCATCCATTATTATTTACTTCAACCGTTCAATTCTTCTAAGTTGCAAAGAACATGGAACCGTTCTGCTCAATCTTTTCTTGTAGGAAAGCCCCCACGTTCTGGGGATCAATCCAGTGAAGCTTTGTTGCCCCACTTGTCAGGAAAGTACAGCTTTCCTTTGGAGAGGAGACCAAAATAGCATAGTTCTTTAGATGTGATTTGGCCAAAGCCATATGTAATTACAGCAAAATGAACGTACTCCAACCCTCTGGCATTAAAGGCTCATGTGCCATATGTCTTCCTAATTGCCTACTCTACATTGAAAGTACCTGTGATTCGTGACCAAGGACCCACACGTCTCTCTGGATCACAGCCCTGGCTATCCGAAAGCTATCACTTCCTCTCTTTCCCTACGTATTTTGAAATTTATTTTCCATTTGGAAAATTTATTTACTTCCATCTTAAATGTAATTGTGGACTGCTATAGAGCCATAGAATCTACTGTGTAGAAAAAGTCTATCTGGCAATCACTCACCGAAAGAGCACCCCACCAAATCCCTGTCCTGTTCCTGTAATCCTGCTCATTTAGCATTGTCAATCCATCTAACCGCATCTTTGGACTGTGGGAGAAAACTGGAGGACCCAGAGGAAACCCATGCAGACATGGGGAGAATGAGCAAACTCCACATAAGACAGTCACCAGGACTGGAATGGAACCTGTGTTCCTGGCACTGAGGCAGCAGTGCTAACCACTGTGCCACAAATTTCTAGTAAGGGAAAAACCTTAATCTCCTAACCTGCTTTTTCAGTGATCACTAAATTAGTGACATTGGGTAACTCAATACCTAATTTTCTACAACTTAAAATGCTTTAGGCATTTTATTGCTATCATCCAGGTTTTCAATTTGTTGCAAAAGGATCATAAAGACTAAATGGATGTTAAATGCATTCAAAAGCCTTTTGACAAAGTCCCATAAGAGATTAGCATGTAAAATTAAAGAGTATGGGGTAGGGGTAGTGTGTTGAGATAGAGAGAAAACTGGCAGACAAAGTAGGAATAAATGAGTCTTTTTCTAAATGACTCGTGGGATACTGCAGGGATCAGTGCTGGGACCCCGCTTGGTCATTATGCGTGTTAATGATTTAGATGAGGGAGCTAAATGTAATATCTCCAAATTTGCATACAACATAAAGCTGGGTGAGCTGCAAGGAGGATGCAGAGATCCTTCAGTGTGATTTGGACAAGTTGAGTGAGTGGGCAAATGAATGGCAGAAGCAGTACAGTTTTGTTAAAGGTGAAATTATCCAGTTTGGTAGCAAAAACGGGAAGGTAGATCACCATCTGGCCGTAAGTTGAGAGGGAATGTGGAACTAGACCTGGGAGTCCTTTTACACCAGTCACTGAAGGTAAGTATGTTGGTGCAGCAGGAGTAACCAAAGGCAAATAGCATGTTGCCTTTCACGGCGAGAGGATTAGAATGCAGGATATACAATTCTTTATGGTACAGAAGGTGGCCATTCAACCGATCAAGCTTACTATGACAACAAGCCACCAGGCCTGCAACCCAACGTATTTACTCCACTTATCCCCCTGGCACTAAGGAGCGATCAATCTAACCCATTGTGGGTTAGACTGTAGGAGGACCCCACGAAGACACGGGTAGAATGTGCAAACTCCACACTGACAGTCACCTGAGGCTGGAATTGAACCCGGATCCCTGGCGCTATGAGGAGCAGTGCTAACCACTGTGTTGCACATGTCTTGCTAAAATTATACAAGACTTCGGTGAGGCCACGCATGGATTATTGTGTGCAATTTTGGTCTTACCTGAGCAACAATATTCTTGCTGCACAGGGAGTGCAGTGAAGGTTTACCGAACGGCTTTTTGCTCCTGTTTTCTGTATTTCTATGTTAAGACTTGGGCATAAAATAAAATGCATTCTGTAGATTTTTCTACAGAATTAGGAAATCACTATGGGATTTCAAAGTTGGTCTTTAAGAAAAAAGCACCAAACATTTCCCCGAGTTCACCTGAATGTTGTACTTGGGTCACTGATTATGAAATATCACATTACTCAAGGATTGAACATATTTTACAGCTTTATTGTTTGGAGAACATTAAGCTGAATAAATCAGCCATATATGCTTTGCATTTACAACATCAACTTATGGAGCACCTTCAATGCAATTGAATGTCTCGAAGCTACAAAAATGCTACAAAGCTGAATTTGGCGCCAATCCATGTCAGCCAACATTTGTGCAGTTGACCGAAAGCTTGGTCAAAGAGGTTGGTTTTAAGGCAGAGGGGTTTACAGAGGGCTTTCCAAAGCTTAGGTTTTGTTGCTGATGTTCCTTTCTGTAATTTAATACTAAACTTATATGCGTTTCAGGAAACAAAAATAAGATTAAATTATAAACTCGCTTTGAGTCTTAATTTGATTATTTTTAGGAAACTTTTGCAACATGACTGCCCGGTGTGTGCTGAGTCAAGGCCATTTAATACTTTTGAGGACCTAGAGCATCACATGAGGAAGCAACATGAGATGTTCAGCTGTAAGCTTTGTGTAAGACATCTCCAGGTAAGTTTTCTGCCTTTCAAAATTAGTTCTCTGGTAATGTTAATCATTTGTATAGCTCTGTGTATCAGTCATATTTCTTTCACGTATATTGTATTTTGTTCAGTAGGTATTAGTTTGCAAACCAATATGCAGTATATTTTGAAAAATTAACTTTTACCCAGCAGGATATAGCAAACTTTGCTTTTATTGTTATATTTTCAGATTGCGGTATAACAATTTATTTTTAGTATCATTATCCAAAATTACAAAACTAAATATTTTCCTAAAGCTTTGTCGAACTTCTGGATGCCAATGTTCAGCTTGACTACGAAAGAAACATTTTGGAAATTTGTCTTTCAATGGAAATGAGTTATAAAAAGTACAGTTGTTAAATATTCTGGGTTTTTTTTTTGGTGAGCGACTCTCCTGACTTCCCAAGGAATGTCCACTATCTATGAAACGTAAATCAAGGATGTGGTGGAATACTCTTCACTTGCCTGAATGAGTAAAGTACAAACAACACGGAAGAAGCTCGACACCATCCAGAACAAAGCAGTCTGCTTGGCTGGTATCCCTCCATCACATTAAACATTCGCTTCCTCTGTGTGCCATTGACAGTGTGCACTGCAACATCTCACCATGGCTCCTTCTGCAGCTCCAAACCTGTAATCCCCAGCACCAAGAGTAGCAGATGCATGGGAATATCACAGCCTGTTAACATCCCCTCCAAATCACATACCATTCTGACTTGGAAACATATTGTCATTCCTTCATTGTTTCTGGGTCAGAATCCTCGAATTCCCTCTAACACCATTGTGGATGTATCTGCACCACACGACTGCAACAATCCAAGAAAGCAACTCACCACCACGTTCTCGAGTGCATTTAGCAACGGGCAATAAATGTTGGCATAGCTAACATCACCCAATGCTCCATTTACAAATTTTATGAAGCACTGAAATATACCGATCAGGTTTTGTTTTTAAAACTATCAAATTGTTGTCTTGCTGATATTTTTGACAAGGAAGTCTGCATAGCTTTGACTTTGGTACCTTTCCTGTAAGATATTTTTGGCATTTTGTTGACCTGAAGTTGAGTGCTCTGATGTGTTTTTGACTTGTGTAGTTTATGTGTTCTTGAGTGTAGTCCATCGTAGTGGAATGTACAATATTTTTTTGACACTTTCTTCACAAATGCTAAAATTAAACTATTATTGGACAGCTTTCCTTTCCAAATTTGTCTTGTAACCGTAAGCCTATCTAACAGCACTAAATCTGGCCATTATCGAGATATAGTACTTGTAGCAGTTTGAGTACTGCTATATAGTGATTCACTAACACTGATTTATCTCTAATCTCTATATTCCATTCATACCACCAATAATCATAGTAAAACATATATACAAGAGACAAGGGAAAATAACATGGACCCATCAAAGTGTTTAGCCCTTCTATTTTCTACTTACCCTGGTTAAACTCAAATCGCATTCCCCATAACCAGTAGTTACCAAGATAATATATTCCAGAATATCATAGACATAGGTGAATCACTTTCGCACATTCCATGGCTCTCGTTATCTATGAAGATGTCCTTGATTTAGATCCCCTCAGATACATTCCATTCTCAGCAGAAAGCTGTATTAATTCATTAGGCTGTAGTCTCAGACAGCTCACTGTTGAGGTACTTGCGTGGTATAAGCTCTTGGTTTCTCTATAAAGTCAGATACATTGCTTGGATGTGTACAAAGGAACACTGGTTCTTTAAGGAATCCCCTGAAGTCACTGGATTATTACTGTGATTGTACATGGCTGGTACAAGAGTATACTGGATAAAGTGGCCGCTTTCTATTGCTGTAATATATCAAATAAAACTAGGTCATTGGGATAAAACGTTTTTCTCCTCTTTCAGATTTTTACTTATGAACGCAAATGGTACAGCCGGAAAGATCTTGCACGCCATCGAATTCACGGTGACCCGGACGATACTTCACATCGTGGGCATCCTTTATGTAAATTCTGTGATGATCGTTATTTGGATAATGATGAACTGCTAAAACATTTAAGAAGGGACCACTATTTCTGTCACTTCTGTGATTCAGATGGTGCTCAAGAATATTACAGGTGAGTAGGGGAAAAACTTGCAGATTTTGGATGCTGTTCCACAAGTCATAAACGCATAATGAAGAGTAACAGTGAATCAGTTTATTGACAAAGGAACTTTGCTATAAATTGTGGAGGTAGTAATGTGATGCATTAATTTAATACGCTTTACCTTTGGTAATCTGGGTTATAATTCATGTCAGACTAAAAGGATGTGACTGCCCTAAATAAAATTGAGTAGTTTTCATCCGGTTATTAGCAGATAGATATTCCCAGCACAGAACTGCCTGTAGCTTGACAGCCGAATTTGAGGTCCCCAAATTCTCCACTTTGATTTGGGGGGGCATGGTGACATAGTGGTTAGCACCGCAGCCTTGCAGCTCCAGGGACTCGGGTTCAATACTCAGCTTGGATCACTGTGTGTGGAGTTTGCACATTGTCCCCGTATCTCGTTAGGTTTCCTTCGGGTGCTCCAATTTCTTCCCGTGGTCCAAAGATGTGCAGGTTAGGTGGATTGGCCATGCCAAATTGCCACTTAGTGTCGGGAGACTAGCTGGCTTGGGTAAATGCAGGGGGTTACGGGGATGGGGCCTGGGTGGGATTGTGTTTGGTGCAGACTCGATGGATTGGATGGCGTCCTTTGACACTATAGGATTCTATGACCACAAAGGTGACGAATGGGAAATAGAAGTGTCATATCAATAATTTGAAATTCCTGTTGAACTTTTACCCAGATCTTCACATTTGCTGACGTGGATTACTTCAAATCAGAAATAAATCTTCTATCGAGCTGATTTCCTTATTGAAATTCAAAGTCACCGGGCTGTTGTAATAAAAGAAATAACATCACCAATCCATCAGTTGTAGTTGACAAAAAACATTAAATTAAACTTCAAATCTTGTACATTTCAATGATTTTCTTCCCTAATTTTTTCCCTTCGTTGAAAGTTGACTTAAGTAAAGGATGAACGGGGGTGGAGGGAGCAGGGGCATCACAACTAAATTCAAATCTGCGCTTGTGTGAGGAGTTTTCCAATCTGACACAGATTGCTGATCAGAGAGCCAGAGACCATGGCTAGATCAGTTTTTGTCCTGTTCTGTTTGATCTGTTAGTCCCAAGAAGCTAATTGTGGAATCCTTTGCTATTACCCTGCTCAATAAGATTGGACATTTGTGATCTGTATGACTTTCATGTTTAGTATTTGAGTTATTGGCAACATTTACTAAAATTGTGAATTGTTTTCCTTTATCGCAGCGATTACGATTATCTTCGTGATCATTTCCGTGAGAAGCACTATCTGTGTGAAGAAGGACGGTGTAATACTGAGCAGTTTACTCACGCCTTTCGCTCAGAAATCGACTACAAAGCTCATAAAGCTGCCTCTCACAGCAAAAGTAGAGCAGAGGCCCGACAGAACAGACAGATAGACCTGCAGTTTAACTATGTTCCTCGGCACCAAAGGCGGAATGAAGGTAATAATTATGCTAACTTCCAAACTAAGTCACCTTGAATTTTCATGCTGTCGTGTATAAGATGAAGTTCTGAAGTTGAATACATGAAATGTTAGAATGTGCTTTAGTTGTCTGGAAAATATCAGTTGTCTCAACTTACCTGGCTGCTTCAGAAATCAGTTGTTTCCTCACCTCTTTCTGTGTAATGAAGTTGCATTTTCAGCCCTGCAAAAGGAACTGACATCCTGGAAATTTGGGAAATTGCAGAAATTTTGTGACAAGTGAAAGCTATTAGGCCATTATCCCTGTGCAGGTAGCAGATTCACCATAGAGGCCGTTTGATCCCTTTGCTGCTCTTTCCTCATACCCAGCATTGTCTTTCTAAAAATGTTTTATCTAATTTCCTCTTAAAAGGCATTGACTGGCTTTAATAGCAATCTGTGGCCAATGCTTCATATTCTGATAACTGTGTATGGATAGGCAAGGGGGGAGCTTGTGTGGAAAAATTCCTTCTAATCTTCCTATTTATGCTTCCAGCACTCCACTGAGTTAATGTCCCGTTTGGCAACTATAAATAATTTTTCTTTATTCTCCAGTATCCTTTCAGGATTTATAACTGTTAGATCACCACTTAATTTTCTGTCTTCCCATTTAATGCAATTCTAGTTTTATTGAGTCTCAAAACATCATTCCTGATTATTGCCCAAGTGAATCTGCATAAAACCTTTCCATGCACCAATGGTTGTTTTGTAATGTAGTGCCTAAAAGAGAGCAAACTTCTCACAGCTCACAACTCAAGCTTAACCAACTACAACTTAATGACTTGCATGGATTCATTATTTACCACATAGATTTATATCAGGAAGCCGTTTATAGGATCCAAAATCTTTCATAGCTGTTTTGTTTCCTCACATTTGCAATTTTGCATCCCACCAGTTAAATTCCAGCCTTTGTTGTAGTTGTCATCGCTGCAATAGATTGTGTAAAATAAAAGGGTCTTTTGTGAACAGTCTGTGTTCAGTTGTGTCTAGATAAATATGAGCTAGCGATGGTCTCGAGGTTGCTAGGAAAGTAACAGTATATTCACGACATGCCATTACTAGTGAGCAAAAAGCCAATGATTTTTGGAAGACGAGAGACACGATGAGTTCTGATTTTCCACAAATTGCTAGGTGACTTGCATCACTCTGCCATAAACCTCAACAAAACTTTGTGGTGGTGTTGGCAGGGGTTGGGGTTGAAAGACCACTTCATGCCATGGAGTTTCTCGATTTGCACTATTACTGCAGATGAATTTGTCTGCAGCCAATTAAGGCTAGTTTTGTAACAAAGACCCTGCTAATGGTGAGAGCAGATGCAGCACGGTGGCACAGTCATTAGCACTGCTGGCTCACTGCGTCAGGAAGCTGGGTTCGATTCCCGTTTTGGGTCACTGTCCGTGTGGAGTCTGCACGTTCTCGCCATGTCTGCATGGGTTTCCTCAGGGTGCTCCCTGGTTTCCTCCCACTGTCCAAAAGACATGCTGGTTAGGTGGGTTGGCCGTGCTAAATTCTCCCTCAGTGTGTCTGAACAAGTGCCAGAGTGTGGCGATGAGGTGATTTTCACAGTAACTTCATTGTAGCGTTAGAACATAAGAAATAGGAGCAGGAGTAGGCCATCTAGCCCTTCGAGCCTGCCCCGCCATTCAATAAGATCGTGGCTGATCTGAAATGGATCAGTTCCACTTACCCGCCTGCTCCCCGTAACCCTTAGATTTCTAATCGATAAGGGAATTATCTACCCGTGACTTAAACGTATTCAATGAGGTAGCTTCCATCACTTCAATGGGCAGAGAATTTGAGATTCACTACCCTCTGAGTGAAGAAGTTCCTCCTTAACTCTGTTATAAACTGCACCCCCTTTTTTTTAAGGCTGTGCCCTCTAGTTCTGGTTTCCTTTCTAAGTGGAAAGAATCTCTCTACCTCTACCCTATCTAGCCCCTTCATTGTCTTTTATGTCTCTATAAGATCCCCCCTCAGCCTTCTAAACTCCAATGAGTACAGGCCCAGTCTATTTAATCTCTCCTCATAAGCTAACCCCCTCATCTCCAGTATCAACCTGGTGAACTTTCTCTGTACTCCCTCCGAGGACAATATATCCTTTTGCAAATAAGGGGACTAAAACTGCACACAGTACTCCAGTTGTGGCCTCACCAGTGCCTTGTACAGCTGCAGCAAGACCTCCCTGCTTTTATATTCCATTCCCCTCACGATAAAGGCCAACATTCCATTCGTCGTCTTGATCACCTGCTGCACCTGCAGACTGAGATTTTGCAATTCGTGCGCAAGGATCCCTAGATCCCTCTGCACAGTCGCATGCTGCAACTTTTCACTATTTAATGTTGATGTAACCCTAGTGTCTGTTTGAACTTGAAGTAACTTATTTTCAAGTTATGGGCTGACACTTTATTTGAAATATTGTAGTTGTAGGATTTTGAATAGTGGGCAGTGACATTTATGCACAATTACATTCCGCATTTTATTTCAGGCATGGTGAGTGGAGATGATTATGAAGAAGTGGATAGGTTTAATAGAAGAGGAGGCCAAAGCCGAGGACAAAACCGCAGAGGCAGATGGAAATATAATCGGTAATGGAATATATGGTGACTAGAAACCATTTGTGATTAAAATCATCATTTATGAAATTCTCAGTAACATCACAATATATTGCTCTAATTTCAAACAGTTGCTGCATTGAGTACCTTCAATATGTTGGATCTTTAAGATCTTTGTTTCTGTGCCCTTGAATCATCTGTTTAGTTATACCAGCACATGGAGTGAAGTCATTAGTTTTAATTTTCTTGGTGTTAATAGTGTTCTTTCTTTTTGTTCCAGTCTTAGGAGACCAAACTAATTATCAATCAAAAATTCTGTACTGTACTGTAATTTCCGAATACTACCATTCACACCTCGTTCTAATAACTGTCATTGTGGGCAGAACCTGCGTTTACTCAATAGTTGACTGCTTCACTAAGCTCCTTGAATACATGATTCAAATTGTGAAGTGTTGACTCATCTTTTAACTTAGCCAGTTATTGTTCAATGGTGTTCACTGTACCAGCTGCGATCTCTTTCACTTTTGGTTCTGAGTCATCATCAAATAGCTCAGTTGTTCCACTCTTCCAGACCATTATTTCTGCAGTTGCCTATTTATCTTCATTTTACATGTTGATTCTTCCTCTGTGGGTCAAAATGTTTGTCCTTGTGAGACCATGGCTGGATCTGTGTAGTGCTTCACTGCAAAGTTTAGTTGTACGGATCTCCAGTGAGAACGAGATACCCTCTCCAGGTTCAGGCATCCTTGCTGTTTGGCCATATCCTTTCCCTTTAAACCAAATAACATAGTTGTTTATAAAATAATGGGATCTGTAACTATCGCCTTTATATTCTTGCCTGTTGCCATGTACTGAATCCTTCAGGATTGAAATTGGATTGGTCATTGGAAACGGATGGAATATTTTCTATGCCACCCTCATTTGTTATGCCCACTGAGGCATTAACTAAAGCTTGCGCAGACCAGTAGTGAATAATTTTGAATGTATGCTGGTTTGAATTGTGGAGAATTGAAGCAATCTTAATTTCTTATAATTGAAAATAAAAGCAGGTCAGGGTATAATCTTGAATTCCTCCTTTAAACGAGAACCAGTGACCTCAGCAATAAAACTTGGAGAGATTCTTAGCACCTCAAAAGAGATGGATCGAGTCATAACCTTGATGATGATGCACACAATAGTTAGGTGCATTGTTCCCCATGAAATGTAAATTGTTCTAAAACTCAGATGAAGCGGTTGGGTGTCTCAAATATTTTGTTAATTCTTCTTTTGTGACTAAACAATGATCATTTGGTTTTGTAGAGAGGAGGAAGATCGTGAGGTTGCTGCGGCTGTTCGAGCATCAATAGCAGCACGAAGGCAAGAGGAAAAGAAGCAAGCTGCTTCAAAAAAAGAAACTGATGATGGCAAAAATAGCCAGTGTGAAAAGGAGATGGACGATGCAAATAATGCCAAGAATATGGTTAGAGCGTCCAGTGAAACTACAGGTTTGTATTAGTTTTACTTCTATTTACTACAGGAGAAAGACAGTGTATAATTGGTTTTAATTTGCCAGTACCACATATAGATTCTATCACTGTTAGTGAGCCTGTCAACTGAATAGGGATAATGACAGGAACACAATAATAATGACAGGGCAGAGGGTGAAAATTCTGCAGCAAGTAACTCACCACCTGACTTCCCAGTGCCTGTCTGCCATTTACAAGGCACATGTCAGGAGTGTGATGGAAAATCTCCACTTGCCTGGATGAATGCCGTTCCAACTGCACCCTATCCACCATCACCACTACAAACACTCGTGGCAGCAATGTGGACCATATGCAAGAAGCACGGCAGTAACTCACCAAGGCTCCTTCATGAGCACCTTTCAAACCTGCAACCTCTATCCCAGAGAAGGACAAGGAAGTGTGCTTGGAGCACCACCACCTACAAGTTTCCCTTCAAGTGACGTGTCGTCACCATTAGAACTATATTGCTACTCCTTCACTGGTTAATGAAATGGAAATGTGAGACAATACACAGAGGTTCTGGATAAAGGTGTTAGCTGGTACTGGTCTTAAAGTGGAATAACACAGGTAACGATGTTCGTAGAATCCCTATAGTGCAGAAGGAAGCCATTTGTCCCACCGAGCCTATGCCAATTCTCTGAAGGGTATCTTACCCACGTCCTTTCCCTGTAACCTCACACATTAACTATGATTAATCCATCTACTCTATACATGCTTGGATAGTAAGGGGCAATTTAGCATGGCCGATCCACCTGGCCTGCACATCTTTGGACTGTGGGAGGAAACCGGAGCACCGAGAGGAAACCCACACAGATATGGGGAAGATGTGCAAATTCCACACAAGTCACTCAAGACCAGAATTGAACCTGAGGCCCTGGGGAAAGAAAATTGACAGCTGGGATGCAAGCTAATAAACAAGGAGATGGTTACTTGCTGAAAGATGACTGATACTGTCAGTGTCTGGCTAACACAGTAAAAATAAATCAGCTCATTGTGTATGGCTTGTGACTAGAGAGCATATGTGTGTTGGAATTGACGATAAGCCTGTGTAAAATATTTGTTTCTGGCCTGTTCTGATTACCTGCTTGAATGGTTGCATTCTGGAATGGAAGAGCGTTTAGTGAAGGAAGGCTAAATTGAATTTGAACCTGAAAGACAAGGAGAAAGTTCAGAAATGTGGGAGAATCAGGTGGACCACAGTGGCTTTTTGCAAGTTGGATGTTTCTGCGGAAGGTCTCAGCCCACTGTCTTTCTGTGCAGCAAGTAAGGTCAGGACTGGCGTGCTGAATGGGGCTCGTGAACCACACCAGGTGACGCTTAAGAGTTGACCATCATGACACGTAATCATCGTCTTATGAGACAAATGGGTGCCACTGCCATGTTCCTATTTTGCTATACTGGGGAAAGGTTGGAGCTCAGCTAGAGCCATGCTGTTAGAATTGTGGGATTACTAACATCTATTGAAAAGAAAGCCAGTAACAGACTTATTGCATGTTTTTACTGGGTTTTGATGCTTTGTATCTCGGGTTCTTCTTCCTGAAAGGCAGGAAAAATTGAGTACTTATTGTCTCAAATTCTTGAACCATCTCCTTCCTCCTGCTCATTGGTACTTTAGTCTTTTTTTCAGTTTAGAGGTTGGTCTGCAGTTATTGAGATATTCCTGGGCAGTCCGTGTCCTACTTGCAAATAAAAACAAACGCTGGCTGCAGAAAGGAAAGTCTAATCGTTACAAAGTAGATAGCAACCTAAGGGATGGATAATAATCGGTCAAAATATACAGGAAAATTGAAAAAAATCTGTTGAAGATCAAAATTCTAGCTTGAAAGCTGATGAGGTTTATGTTCATTTGTATTTTTTTAGCTATCCATTATTTAAGATTAGTGCAATACTAGTAGCATTCCTATAGATATCATTTCTTACATCTAGTGATGCATATGTATGGAAATAAAATTTAACAAACATTGTTGGAGAATTGCGTTTGCACTTTGAGAATTTGAATTTAAGTGGAAGAATTTCCCTCTGCTACAACCTCAGCTTTCGAGCGAGTGTGTAAATTTCACAGAATCGCTTACAAATTGATGCTAAACGAATCTCACTGTGTCTATCATTGGTTATCAGAAAATGGATGGGCATTGTAGTTGGGATGTAGTTGTTCAGTTGTGGAGGAAGTTTTATATTTCTTCAGACGTGAGCTTTACCTGCCTTGTGGAATTGAGTCCAGTCAGGAAAATGCTCTATTTCATCTACTTTGCTCAACCGTGAGGTGTATTTTTCTTGGGGAGGAAGCACAAATATGGTTTTTCAAAATTATAAATTATGACCAAATAGATTTAAGTTTCAATCATTGTTGGATTTATTTCATTTGGCGTTTACTATGTAATTGTGAAAGTGTGTGAATGAATTAGATTTAATTTGCTTTTATTTAAAGGTTCTTCAAAGCAAGAGAATTTGCAAGTACAGAATGCAACTGCTCCACCTAACCCAAGGTAGATAATTGAAGTTGTTCTGCAGTTTTTTTGATATTTGTATATAGTTCAAATTTCTTCTGTGAAGATGTCACAATGATTGCATTCTGATTTAATGTTGACACTGTAACCTGTAAGTTTCCCTCCAAGCTGCACACCATCCTCACTTGGAAATATATCACCATTCCTTCACTATTGCTGGGTCAAAATCTGGGACCTTCCTCCCAAACTGTACTGTGGGTGTACCTACATCATGTGGACTACAGTGAATTAAGAAGGTAGTTCACCACCACCTCAGAGGCATTAAGTGATGGGTAACAAACATTGGCCTAGCCAGTGATGCCCATATCCCTAGAATGATTGAGGAAAAACATTTCTGCTGTAGCTTAGCAACAATGAGACAAGAGTATTTATGGCATTTCAAGACAGTCAGATGGTACAGAATGGGAGTTCTTTTATTAAAGGAAGTGTAGTACCATAACAAGTTCCTTTGGATTAGGTTGATTAGGTAGAGGTCCAAACTGATTTGTCAACTTGAATTCAGGTGTTTAAGTTGATCTCTTGATAATACTGGCTGGAAGTCATTATGAGCCAGAAGTTGATCTCTGCACAGCTGAGGCATTTCGAATAGCTAGGTAATGAGGGTGGAGAATTTAATTTGAGCTTCTATGAACGGTGCTGACTTGAGTACTGTGTGCTACTTTTCATGGTACAATCTCCTCGTTGGAGCACAAAACCACTGATATACTCCAGTGACACATTTTAAGTCCTTCAAATCAAATAACTCTTAAGATACGGATAATGCTTTGACAGTACATGTTAAAGGAATCTGGCGATGTAGCTTTTTCTATATGTATTTGTTGACAAATGTTCTTTCTCTTGGCAGTTCTAATCATTTGATTCCTGTTCGCTTAAATGAAGAGGAGTTTCCCAGCCTGTCTGCTTCAGCACATGGCAGTACCACAGGCCCTGCACCATCTTATAATTCTGCGGCCAAGAAAAAGACAACTTTTCAAGAGGAAGACTTTCCTGCCCTCGTGTCTAAAATTAAACAGCAAAAACCCTCAATGTCTACATCTGGATCTGCATGGACTACTGTTCCTGGCAAAAGTGTTTTGAAGACTGTCCATTCCAGCAGCAACAATTCTAATCAAGCTACTAAATCTTTACCGACTCTCAGTACCAAAGCAAAGGCAAAAAATAAAGTTGCTTTGAAATCTGATGAGGAGGAAGAGGATGATAGTGGTGGGTTGACAGCTCAGGAGTTCAGAAGTACACCAACAATGTTGGATATTTCTTCTTTGTTAACTACTTCACAGACAGTTTCTAAAGTTGGTAAGAAGAAGAAGATAGGCGGTGAAAAGCCAAGTTTGTCATCGGCTCCAGAGAGTGATACTATAACAAATAAAACCCAAAAAGAGAATGTTCCAGAAATTAAACAAAGTATACCGGTCACTAGTGTGTTGAATGGCCACACTGACAAATTGTGCACTGAAAGTGCAAGTGTATGTACGTTAAAGGAACCACCAGGTTTTAAGAAATCTGAAGATGCTCCAAGTCCTTTACCAGAAGAAGATTTTCCTGCACTAGGGAATCCAGTTGTACCAAAAATGCCACCTCCGGGTAAGAGTTCTTGGAATGATGGTGCTGTGCTATGCCAACGTGTCCCAGTATGTAAATGAAGTTGGAAATGTATTGGAGCTGAAGTGATCTATCTTTGGTACTGCCTAGAATTATTTACTCTCAGGCATTTTTTAAATTTGGGACAGAAAGGAGCTTGAGAGAATGGCTAGCATTCTTGAATTATCAAAACTCTTCCCGATATTACAAAATGACAATCACTGTCAAAGATGGCAGTCTTTTCTGGGGATATGCTGGTCAGGCACGTGACAATTGATATCTGGTAGTTAAACAGAACTTGTGGATGGTATTGTACAGGATGTATTTACCGAAGCAAGCTATTTGGCCCGACCAGTCCATTCCAATGTTTATGCTCCACTGGAGCCTCTTTCCATCTTCCTTCATCGAAATCTATAATTGTAATTTATTTGCTTCTCCTTCATACTCGTATAGCTTCACTTTCACTCTCTGGTAATGAGTTCAACATTCTCACTGCTTTTTGGGTGAAGAGGTTTCTTCTGCATGGATTCCTTGGTGTTATCATCTCTAAGTTTACGATATTCCCTACAAGAGGAAACATTCTCTCCGTGTACACTCTGCTCAAACCTTTCATAAATGGTCACCCTGCAACCTTCTGATAGAAGAAACCCAGTCTCTCTATCCTTTCTTGAATGTACACACATGCATTTCTGGTGCCATCCTTGCAAATCTCTTCTGCATCCTCTCCAATGCCTCTATCATTTTAATAGTATGGCAACCAAAACTGCATGCAATAATGTGGTCCAACCAAGGTATAGCACACCTTCCCCATCTCTATAGAATTAAAGCTTAATGCTTGGTTTGCTTTGTTTTATAGCTTGCTAACCTGTCACACAATCTTAGTGTTTGGTGTATGTATACTACAAGATCTCATTGCTCCTTTATGCAACCTAGTAATAAATGACCTTCCTATTCTTCTACCAAAATATAGTACCTTGGATTATATGCCCATTCTAGAAGTTGAATTTGTTGGAGTCCTGATCAGCACTGACTATCCCCAATAATTCAATCAATTGATTTCTAAGTCTAAATTATTAATGCAAGTTGTATTATATATTGTATGGAGGCACTGCATGGATTCTCCCACGAAGTAAGCAGAACAGGTGTTCAGGTCTAGGGACCTGACGTGTTTTTGTTTCTCTCTAATCCCAGAGAGAGGAGTTTTTAGCGCGGCATCTATTTTTAGTTACACCCTGATCAGTCTCACTTTTGTGTTTCTATACGTGGACTTGGTTTTTAAAGAATTGGTAGTTTTAAAATTTGCTAATTTCTAGCAAAGGATTTAAATGTGTTCATTTGATTTAGTTAACTTTTCATAAGACCTATTCTTTTGCATTGCTAGACAGTGAGACGTATCAAAGTTTTCCGTCTTGCACTGATCAGCACAGATGCAGGAATACCAAATCTCAAAGTAATAAAATACTGACCGTATTCAATCAGGCCAGGCTTGTAATGTTAAATGTGATTCTAAGATTGGACAGCACCCTACTGGACAATTATGCTAAGGATTGCACTAACAGCCAATTTAAGATTATCAATTGGGCTTGCAGTGTAGCTCACTTGTGTGCTGGAGACCACATATATTCATATTCGTTTGCATACAAAAGGAACATCCCCACGCTTTGTGCCTTTTTTGACTAAACTTTGGGGACAGCCATTCCCTGATTCATTCCCCATGACAATACTTTGACCTATGTGTCCATTTGCCAAGTTTGAATTTTGTTTTAAAGTTTAGCGCTTGACTTCCATCATGCATTTCTGTATGGCAATGCCTTCAGCAGCCTACTTGTCCAACACCACCTCAACAACAAATTGTTGTGCCCTTTGAGATTTAGTATTCTTGTGAATCTGTCCTGATCGGTGCAAGATGAAAAGCTTCAAGGGCATTTCTCTATATTCAGCGGTACTCGAGTTCTTTACTAACAAACAACCACATATTCTGTTATTGACGATCCTGATTTGTGAACCTTCAGGGCTTTCACCCAATCACAATTTTAAGTGATTCTTTAGAAAATATTGTCTGGACCTGAGCAAAACTGGTTTTGATTACCCATCCCAATAGAACTAACCTATGACTTGCTAGGCCGCTTGAGAGGACAGTTAAAAGTCGACTAAGTCAGTTGGTCAAAATTAAGGACAGTGTGTTTCCTTGCCTAAGATATTAGTGATCCACTAGTTGTTTTTACTGACAATCTAATGGCTTCAGTTTCCCTGAATTTAACTTTATTATAAGGTATTGCTAATACAATAGTGTCTTCAATGTGGCTGTCCAAGAACCGGGGTTACCTGAAAACTGGACATTTTTAGAATGCATCAATTTTAATGGAGTAAATTTTTTAAAATCAATTCGACAGTTTGGCTCGGCAGTACATTGATCTGGTGTGGCACTTGACGAGTTATCCTCATCGCTGTTAGCGCACAGGTCTATTCCTGTGCTCTTTCCAACCTTTGACCCCAGCCAACCAAAATCCAGCAAGACCTGAAATCCTTCATGGCCTTGCTCCCGGGGTTGCCAGTTTTGAGACCCTGTACCTGTGCAAAATACCCATTCTCAAACAACCGTAGTGATATTTGAACTCATTCTCTGGATTACTGGTGTGGTGACATATTTCAGATCTTCAAGGAAACATTGAAAGAAGTGATAGATTTTATGACGAGGAAACCTTTTTCTGTGATTATATTTTGAAGTGACCACATAACCAAATGACCTTGCTGCCTCGTGCCGGAGGAAGGACGTGCTTTTTGACTGCACAGCAGGCTTGAATTGCCTCCTACTGATCCCAATTCCTATGTTCCTCTGACCTGTAGTAGTAAATGAACATGGGGCTTCTGCGACCGTCTGGGAAAAGCTTTTTAAATAAATAAGCAACTGTAGTAAGATAGAAGTAAAATACTGCGGATGCTGGAATCTGAAACAGAAAATAAGAACATAAGAAATAGGAGCAGGAGTAGGCCATCTAGCCCTTCGAGCCTGCCCCGCCATTCAATAAGATCATGGCTGATCTGTCGTGGCTCAGTTCCACCTTCCCGCCCTCTCCCCATAACCCTTAATCCCTTCTCTTATCAAAAACCCATCAACCCGCTTCTTAAAAATATTTAGCGAGGCAGCCTCCACCACTTCAACGGGCAGAGAATTCCAGAGATTCACCACCCTTTGAGTGAAGAAGTTCCTCCTCAACTCCGTTCTAAACTGTCTCCCCTTTATCTTGAGGCTGTGCCCCCTAGTCCTACTGTCTTTTTTGAGCGGGAAGAGTCTCTCCACCTCTATCCTATCCATCCTATTCATCATCTTATACGTCTCAATGAGATCTCCCCTCATTCTTCTAAACTCTAACGAGTACAAGCCTAGTTTATTCAGCCTCTCCTCATAGCTCAATCCCCTCAACTCCGGTATCAGCCTTGGAAACCTCCTCTGCACTCCCTCCAGGGCCAAAATATCCTTGCGCAGGTGCGGCGCCCAAAACTGCACACAGTACTCCAGCTGCGGCCTCACCAATGCCCTATACAGCTGCAGCAAGACCTCCCTACTTTTATATTCAATCCCCCTCGCTATGAAGGCCAGCATCCCATTCGCCTTCCTGACCACCTGCTGCACCTGCAAGCTGGGTTTTTGCGACTCATGCACAAGGACCCCGAGGTCCCTCTGCACCGTCTCCTGCTGCAGTTTTTCGCCCCGTAAGTAATAGTCCTTCCTACCATTCCTCCTACCAAAGTGGACCACCTCACACTTGCCAACATTAAATTCCATTTGCCATTTCCTGGCCCATTCGCCCAGCCTGTCTAGATCCTTCTGCAGACTCTCGACACCCTCCTCACAATTTGCCTTTCCCCCAATCTTGGTGTCATCAGCAAATTTCGACACCCTGCACTCGGTTCCCTCCTCCAGATCATCTATATAAATGGTAAATAGCTGAGGCCCCAGCACCGACCCCTGGGGCACCCCACTAGTCACTAACCGCCAATCCGAATAGCACCCATTGACCCCCACTCTCTGCCTCCTATTTGACAACCAATCCTCTATCCACGCTAACACCCTACCCCCAACTCCATGTCCCCTGACCTTCTGCAATAACCTCTTGTGAGGTACCTTGTCAAACGCCTTCTGAAAATCTGCTGAGGTTTTTCAGCACTTTGTTTTTTGTACTGTAGTGAGACGATTGTTAAGTGGTTAAACTGTGAACTGATGATTTAGATGCAGCTTTGTTTTGAGTTGAATGGATCTGTTGGGAGTTCTCCCGTATGCTAGTCAATTTTCCCCTCCACGTGCCCTATGTTAACTCCACCAAATGTAAAAAAGCCAACTTGTCATTAGTGTGGGACTTGTTGTTAAAATGGCTGCTGCGTTTGCCTACATACTGGCATTTCAGACTAATTCATTAAAAATTAAGCACTTTAGGCTGTTTTGGGGGAAAATGGTAAACGTGTGCTTGTTAAAATGTAACAAGGTGGTTATACATTCAACAACAAAAATCCACGTTTAATTCAAATTAACTGTCACGGGAGTCAGAAATTAACTCTTTGCCACTGTCAGGCTGAAAATAACCTGTATTTATGGCTAAACCTTTGCATAGTAATAGTAAAAACTTTGCAAATCTTTAGCAGTCAATGATTAAAAATGTTGTTTAAATTGTCTACCTTGCTGTTGATAGCTCTACATAGACATGTTATCACAGATTTCCAGGCTTCCAGTCTGCCATCATTTGAACAATGCACTGCGTTGTTTTAAAATGTGTTTCAGGTTTGACATGGATATCCCTGACACTGTATGTAACCTTCAGCCATTTTAAAACTTGGGTCACTGAAATTTTATTTGTAAGAACTAAATGCTCCTAGTCAAAATTGGAGCCATCTCTTTATGGAGAAGAGGTTCTTTGGATTGTGTACTGGAGAACGGGTAAGTGCTTGTATCAATACTTGACGGCTAAGGAAATGCATGGAGATAAGAGTTTCTGAAAAGACAGGTGGGGCTTAAATGTGAGACCAGAGGCTTCATGTTAGCGGTTCAGTGTAGTGAATGGTTTGACCGTGCTAATCTACTGTAATGACAGCTAAAATATCTGGATATTCCTCTTTTTAATAAGTAATTTAAAGTTTTAGCGAATTTCAGATCTTTAATTCTGAATTTATTTTTTATCCAGGTTTTAACAACTTATTACAAGTGAAGAGCCCACCATCCAACCTTCCTCCTCCACCAGGATTGACTGCCCCTGTTAGTAAACCCCCTCCTGGCTTTACTGGTGTCCCTCTGAATTCAAACATCAGCGAGCCTATGATTCCAGCACCAAAACAGTATGTAAATTACTTTCCACTGTGAGGCAATTCTTCTTTTGTTATCCACTTTAAAAACCAGGGGTTCAGTACTGGTGGATCTCCCTGTCAAAACAGAACAATTAATTTCTATTTCCTTAGCATGTACTTTAAGGATGCTTCAATTTGTTTGAAATTTTTAAATTCAAAGACTCTCTACTGCAGCTTGCACTGCTTCAGGTTATCAAACTCTACTTTCATAAGGGCATGTGTGATAATTTTGGGCAAATATTTGAATAGTGAATTCCTGTTGCATGTACTGAGCTGTTCTACCATAAAGCCCAGCCTAGAATTTTTGCTTTTGCGAAGACTTTACTGTATTGTCTCTCTTTATATTCAGAGCACTACTCTCGAAATATCATTGGAACAGGACTTTGCAGTGTAATAAAAGCAAAATACTGCAGTTGCCGGAAATCAGTTTCTAGCAAGCGCTGGTTTATATTGGGACATTGGCATGGCTTGATTGGCCAAGTGCTTTATTCCCAACTCTATCGGAGATTACACGGGTTAGTGAAATCAGCAGCACGTGAAGTTGTCCAGTGATCATGCTATTTCAAAATACTCACCTGATGAAGCAGCAGTGCTCCAAAAGCTCGTGCTATCAGATAAACCTGTTGTCTTTAACCTGGTGTTGTGAGACTACTTAATGTGCCTCAAAATGTCCATGGCAATAGAATTTTCTCCACTCGTTAAAGCTAAGACACTGCAATAGTCTTCAGGACCTTCATGACTGAAGGAAATGCAGCAGACAGCTCATCGACAATTCGGTTTAGAATCATAGAATCCCTGCAATGCAGAAGGAGGCCGTTCGGCCCATCGAGTCTGGACCAACGACAATCCTACCCAGACCCTATCCCCATAACCCCATGTAATTACCCAGCTAATCCCCCTGAGACTAAAGGACAATTTAGTATGGCCAATCCACCTAACCTGGGCATCTGGACTGTGGGAGGAAACTGGGGCACCCGGAGGAAATCCACGCAGACATGGAGAGAACGTGTAAACTCCACACAGACAGTGACCTGAGGCCAGAATTGAACCCTGGGTCTCTGGCGCTGTGAGGCAGCAGTGCTAACCACTGTGCCACCTGGTTTTAAGATAGCTATGGGGAATGATAACTCTGGCCCAAAAGTTAAAATTCTAAACTGGGGCAAGGCCAATTCTGATGGTATCAGGCAGGAACTTTCAGAAGTTAATTGGGGGAATCTGGGAAGGCAAAGGGGCATCTGATAAGTGGGAGACTTTCAAAAGTGTGTTTTAAGGGTTCAGGGTAAGCACGTTCCTCTTAGAGTGAAGAGCAAAGCTGCTAAAAGTAGGGAACCTGGATGACTCAGGATATTGAGGTCCTGGTCAAGAAGGAGGAGGCACATGACATGCATAGGTAGCTGGAATCAAGTGAATCCCTTGAAGAGTATAAGGGTGTTGGAGTAGAGGTGAAAGAGAAATCAGGAGGGCAAAAAGAGGACACGAGATTGCCTTATCTGCCAAAACAAAGGAGAATCCGAAGAGCTTCTACAAACACAAGGCCAAAAGAGTAACTAGGGAGAGAGTAGGGGCCCTTGAGGATCAACAAGGTCATTCATGTGCGGATCCACAAGAGATGGGTGAGATCCTAAATGAATATTTAACTTGGGAAAAGCACTGATGTTAGGGAACTTGGGGAAAATGGTGATGTCTTGAGGAGTGTACATATTACAGAGGAGGTAATGCTGGAAGTCTTAAAGCGCATCAAGATGGATAAATCCCTGGGACCTGATGAAGTGTATCCCAGGACAGTGTGGGAGGCTAGGGAGGAAATTGTGAGTCGCCTAGCTGAGATATTTGAATCATCAATAGTCTCAAGGGGAGGTGCCTAAAGAGGGGCAAATGTTGCCCCTTTGTTTAAAAGGGGCTGCGGGAAAAGCCTGGTACCTACAGGCCAGTGAGCTTCACATCTGTGGTGGGTAAGTTGTTGGAAGGTATTTTGAGCGACAGGATCTACAGGCATTTAGAGACGCAGTGACTGAGTAGGGACCGTCAGCATGTCTTTAAGTGGCAAATCATGTCTCTCAAATTTGAGATTAAGGGGAATCGAGAAGGTAGATGAGGGCAGTGTAGTTGATATCTGCATGGACTTTAGCAAGGTCTTTGACAAGGTTGATAGGTTGTTGCATAAGGTTAAATCTCACAGGATCCAGAGTGAGGTAGTAAAATGGATACAAATTGGTTTGATGACAGAAGCCAGAGGTTGTAGAGGGTTGTTTTTCAAACTGGAGGCTTGTGAGAAGTCTGCTCGGGGATCAGTGCTGGATCTACTTGTGTGTCATTTATCATAATGATTTGGATGAGAATTTAGGAGGCCTGGTTAACAAGTTTGCAGATGACAGCAAGATTGGTGGCAAAGTGGACAGCAATTGCAATGGGATCTTGGGATCTTGATCAATTGGGTCGGTGGGCTAATGAATGGCAGATAGAGTTTAATTTAGATAAATGCAAGGTGATGCATTTTGGTAGATTGAACCAGGGCAGACTTATTCAGTTAATGGTAGGGTGTCGGGAAGAGTGACAGAGCAAAGAAGTCTAGGGGTACAGGTTTATAGCTCCTTGAAAGTGGAGTCACAGGTGGACAGAGTAGTGAAGAAATCATTCGGAAGAATCAATCATTTACTTGGTCAAAATATTGAACACAGGAGTTGAGACGTCTTGTTCAAGTTGTATAAGACGTTGGTATGGCCACACTTGGAAAACTATGTACAGTTCTGGTCACTCGATAATAGAGATGATATTATTAAACTAGAAAGAGTGCAGAAAAGATTTACTAGGATGCTACCGTGACTTGATGACTTGAGTTATAAGGAGAGGCTGGATAGACTGGGACTTCTTTCTCTGGAGCGTAGAAGGCTAAGGGGGTGATCTTATCGCGGTCTATAAAATAGAGGGGCGCAGATCAGCTAGATAGTCAATATCTGTTCCCAAAGGTGGGGGAGTCTAAAAGTAGAGGGCATAGGTTTAAGATGAGAGGGGAGAGATACTAAAGTGTCCAGAGGAGCAATTTTTTCAGAAGTTGGTGAGTGCCTGGAACAAGCTGCCAGAGATGGTCGTAGAGGCGGGTACAATTTTAGCTTTTAAAATGCATTCAGACAGTTGCATGGATAAGATGTGTATAAGAGGGATATGGGCCAAACGTGGGCAACTGGGACAAGCTTCAGGGTTTTTAAAAAAGGGTGGCATGAACAATTTGGGCCGAAGGGCCTGTTTCCATGCTGTAAACATCTGACTCTACGGTGTCAGGTTTTTATTTAACCAGGCCCACGTAACTTTCAGTCTGAGTCCATTTTGGCTGCTGATCTGGACCCATCAACCTATTTCCATTTTTTTTAAACTATTCTTTATCCCTCCTAGACTTCTCCGATCATCTTGTCACCTTCCGCTTCTCTACTCTTTTGTCCTGTGTCTTAATTTCCTACCCCCAACTTTTCAATACTCCTCAGCCTTCCTGCTGTCTTGCTACTAAAGACTTGAATCCTTATTAAACTGATGTTTTCCTTTTGTGCATCCCGTGGCATCTTCCAATGGGCTTGTCGAGGTCTTTGGTGCTGGCCCATCATGAACACAATTTTAATTGCCTTATCGACTTATCTTCTTGCACCCGACGGGGCTGATCTTGTTCCCTGTGGTCTCTGCCAATCGATCAGCTCCCATCATCCTTCTATCCATCTCTCTCCAGAATGTCTTCAATTGTGAACGAAGCCCTGATCACCTGTGAGCTAATTGTGGGTGATTGTAGCAACATTATAACTGAACAGAAACCTGGTTAAGGGGTAACAATGACACCTTGTCACATGATCCCTTCCAACCTGGCTGCGTTTTCCACACTTAACAGTCATTGGTCACACCTTGTCCTAATCCCTAGTCCTTCCTTATGTCCTCCTTTGATCCTTATCCCACTCCTCTCACCTCTCAACATTTCTTACTGACATCTTTACTGCATTCCTCCCTCAGTATTGAATGACTTCTTCCCCTCAGTGATTTCAACCTCTGCCTCAATTGTATGTTCTCTCTCATCTGAGTTCACTGCCCTCTTTTTCTCCAATCTCTCCATCCATGTAATTATTCACTGCCATTTACTTGATCTTGCCATGTCATGATCTTACTAGTACGAAGGTATCAATTGTTGATGAGGCCATTTCTGATTGCTTTATTCCTCGCATCCCCTTTCTATTCCCCCAACCCACTTCCTGCTATATCCACCCCTTAAAAAAAAACTATCCCCCCCCCAATTCACTTACAACATCGCAATTCAGGCTCCCTGTTCTCTCAGCTACTGATTTGCTCAATCACACCCTCACCATGACCTTCCCCAAATCCCCAATAAAACCATTACACGCTCTCAGCCCAGCCATTCCTCCTGGTAAAGTTGTCACCTCAAGTCCATGGGACGCAAACTTGAAAGGATATGGCAGATAGTTGCTTTGTTGGGTCGTAATGGCATGCGGCAGGTTGTGGTGGGCTGCTCTTGGATGTTGCTTCGGGAGTTGCCTACTGCTTCATGTCGTTGGTGTGCTTAAACTGGACCATCTCAAGGGCAACATGACAGCTCAGAGACTATCTCTGTTGCTATGCGGACACATGGATTTGGGCCTGTGTCCGTGGGAGTTTGCGCGTTCTCCCCATGGTTGCGTGGGTTTCCTCCGGGCGCTCCGGTTTCCTCCCACATCCCAAAAATGTGCTTTTAGGCTGATTGATTGGGTAACAAATTGTCCCTATATTGGACCTCCCTGATCCTCACACATAAGGCATAGACTAAAATCATGAATAGGTCACTGACAATGGGACAGCGGCGCGGGCTCGTTGGGCCGAAGGGCCTGTTTCTCGTGCTGTGTTGTTCTTTGTACGTTGGTTAGTACGGCTGCCTTAAAGCGCCAGGGACCTGGGTTCAATTCCGGCTTTGGATGACTGTGGAGTTTGCACGTTCTCTGTCTGTGTGAGTTCCCTCTGGGTCTCTGGTTTCCTCCCACACCAAAGACATGTGGGTTAGGTTGATTGGCCAAGCTAAATTGCCTGTGAGAGGAAGATTAGCACGGTAAATATGTGAGGTTACAGGGATTATCCTGGATGGGGTTATTATCAGGTGCGGGTTTGAGGAGCCAAATGGGCTCCTTCTGCACAGTAGGGATTCTGTAGTTGCACGTGAACAGATTTGGCTGGATTTAAAATACTGCTGAGTCCTGCCTTTGTCGGCTAATCTGCTCACTGTTCCAGGATCACACTGCTATGCAGTGGTTACCCCTGGCTGCTCTTCTCTATTGCAGACTTCATCCTCACCTCAAAGCAAGGTGCTCGTGAATTTTTGTCATGACGAACGAGGCATCTGATCAGCTGCCTCTGGCCACACTCCTTTCCACTACCTCTGCCATGAATTTCTTTTCCACTTGCCAAGTTTCATGGACCCTCACTCTTAAACTTTCTTCTCATCCTCCTTAATGCCCTGTCGGAGATCATTACCATGAGATCCGCCACCTTGATCCTGGACCCAACACTTTGCTGATCACCAGCTCCCCCTTCTGGCTTTTAAGTTAGAATTATAGAACCCTTACAGTGCAGGAGGAGACTGCTCAGCCCATTGAACCTGCACCTGTAACAATTCCAAGTTCTCTCACTTCAGATGCTGTCTCTCTCTCTCTCTCCCTTTAAATCTCCCGACACAATTTCTCTAAAACAAACACTCGATCCGACCATTTTCACAAACTGCTGTCCCACTTCCAACTTTCCTTTCTGTCCAGTTCTTGAACGTTTTATCACCTTCCAAATCTGTTTCCATCTTTCCAGGAACTCCATGTTTGAATCCTCCATCAGGCTTCTGCCCCTGCCACCATGCCAAAATAGCTCTTATAAAAACCATAAGTGACATTCTATGTGGCTGTTACGAAGGCAGAATTTCCTTTCTTGTCCTTATCGGCCCATCTGCAGCCTGGTTTAACGTGATTAAATACACCATCCTCCTCCAAAAGCTCTCCACTGTTGTCCAGCTGAAAGGGACTGCTCTCACCTGGCTCCGTTTTGATTTCTAGCTATAGAAATCACTTGCGATAGCTTATTTTCCTGCTCCCACACCATTATTTCTGGTGTCTGTCAAGGATCAATCCATCACCACCTGTTTCTCATCTACACACTGACCCTCAGTGACATTTTTTTAAACACAGCATTTGCTTTCACAACTGCCCGAGACCCCCAGCTCCACCTTGCCCACCTCTCTTGATTCCACAATTGCTGAATTATCAGACTGAGGGGCAGCGTTTATTTGCCTCACAACACTGGCTGCCCATGCATAGCTGCAGTGTCAGTCAGTGTGAGAAATTTTTAACTGTGGCTGGTGTTTTGTAATTAATTTTATCATTTGCATTTAGCCAGGTGTCCTAAATTGAGATGCAAGCTGAAAACTGATATTGGAGAGTAGATTAAAACAACCATCAGACTGTATTAATTTGTCGGACGTTACTATGAAAATTCTTATCGGAAATTCATTGGCGTCTTGCTCTTTCAATAGAATTTTTGATGATGCTACAAAAAAGACTTTGAGAAGAGCCCTGCATTATTTATTAACGTTTGCTATTTTCTACAAGTGAATGTATTTTCGGTAGCTGGGCTCTCCTGGAAATTCCTGTTCAAACATGATCATGGCTGATCCTCAAATTCAATACCCTGATCCTGCCTCCCCTCCCACACCTCCCCAATATCCCTTGTACCTTTAGCCCCCCAAGAGTTGTATCAAACTCCTTGAAATCTCAACTTTTTTGCCTCAACTACTTTCTTTGATGAATTTCACTACCCCGATTGAAGAAATTTCTCACCCATTTAGTGGCAGCATGGTGGCACAGTGGTTAGTAATGCTGCCTCAGTGCCAGGGACCTGGGTTCGATTCCGGCTTTGAGTGGCTGGCTTTGTGTCGTTTGCACGTTCTCCCTGTATCTGCGTGGATTTCCTCCTGGGTGCTCTGGTTTTCTCCATAATCCAAATATGTGCAGGTGAGATGGATTGGCCGTGCACAATTGTCCCTTAAAGTCCCAAGATTAAGGGGATTCTTGGGGTAAATACACAGGGTAAGCCTGGGTAAGAGTCGCTGGACTGAATGGTCTTCCTCTGCAATGTAGGATTTTGTGATTTCTCAAACTATCATCCCTAGTTCTGGACTCCCCCACTACCAGGAACATTCTTTTTAAATCTGCCCTGTCTAATTCTAACAGAATTTTTGAAGAGATCCCCTCTCACTCTTCTAAACTCCAATGAATATTATCCTAACCAATTTAGTCTTGCCTCATATAACGGGACTGCCATCCCATGAATCTGCCTGTTAAACATTCGCTGTATTCCATCTATAGCAAGAACACCTTCCTCAGATAAGGACACCAAAACTGCACCTCATACCTGGCCCCACCAACTCTCAATTTACAATATTTTACAATTACAGTAAAGTATCTTGATCCCTATATTCAATCATCTTGCTATGAAGACCAACATACCATTTGCTTTCTTTACTGCCTGCTGTACCTGCACGCTTACTTTCAGCAACTGATGCATGAGGGCATCGAGGCCCCACTGAGTATCCACCACTCTCAATTTATATCCGTTCAAATAATCTGCCTTCCTGTTTTGGGTACCCAAGTGGATAATGTCATATTTGTCCATTCTTTATAATACTTGTAGCTGCAAAATAAGCCTTTATTTGTAATTGTTCAATGTTCTTTAAAAATAAAAAATTTAAAATTAACAAATGTAGGCCAACATTTGTCTTGAGATGATTTTGGAATTAAGACCCTCTTTAACTTATGAATGAGCTGACAGAGCTGTGCAGGAATTGGGATTTGCTGAAACACCGCTCCTGCCACCGACTCGGAAAGCTTCAGGATCAGTTTCACGTGCAACTGTAACTGAGGCCTTTCTGGTTGGCAATAGGCAACACAGTGTACCTGATATCCAGTACTGGATGAGCAGAAATTTTTTCCAATTAATTATCAGGACAACTGAAGCTATTGTTTTTGGTCCCACCTCCAAACTTCACTCCTTAACTAGCTGTTTGGTTCCACACTAGCAACAGCCTGAGATTAAGCCTTTGTCCACTATCTTGCTGTCATGTTTGACCAAGTTGAACTTTTGGCATCATTAACGTGGCCTATTTTCCCATAACATCAGCTTCAACTTGTCTCATTATCTGCTCCTGAAGCCCTTCATAAATTTGAGGTAATTCAAAACTCTGCCCATGTCTGTTTGCCTATTATCCCCATGTTCACAGACCGAAAGCAACATCTTTTAAAATTTGCATCCTTGTTTTTATACACCCCTCAGGCCATGATTCTTCCTATCTCTGTAATCTCCTCTGGCCCACAACCCTCAGTTATCTGCACTTGAGCATCCTTGATTTTAATTTCTCAACCTGTTGCGGCTATCCCTCAATTGGCTCTGCATTAAGCTTTAGAATTCTCTCCGTTCGTTCCTCAGCCCCTCTGCCTTTGCCTTTTAAGAGGTTTTTTTAAAAGCTGACTTAATGGCCAACTACCCTAATATTTCCTTATGAGGTACATTTACTTTTCTAATGTTCCTGTGAAGCAACTTTGGATGTTTCATCGCATCATAGATGCTATATTGGTATAAGTTGTTGATGACTCGGGGTCCAGTTCACTGCAAGTTGGGGCACAAGTTTGCATTTGTGTTTCCTAACCAGTTGGTGCATTCCTGATCTTTGCTCCTGTTTGATGAATGAAGTTTTTGAATGAGGCCAAGTAATTTGAAAGAGATTCACCCAGTTGCATTTCATTCTTTTTAATTCATTCGTGGATCTGGGTGTTGCTGGCTGGCCAGCATTCATTGCCCATTCCTAGTTACCCTTGTTGAGAGTCAACCACATTGCTGCAGCTCTGGAGTCACATGTAGGCCAGACCAGGTAAGGGCTGTAGATTTCCTTCCCTAAAGAACGTTAGTGAAGCAGATGGGTTTTTCAGACAATCGACAATGGTTTCAGGTCATCGGTGGATTCTTAATTCCAGATATTCTTATTGAATTCAAATTCCACCGTCTGCCGTGACGAGATTTGACACTGGGTTCTCAGCACATTAGCTGAGTTTCTTGATTGGTAGTCTCGAGATAATACCACGTGGCCATCTAAATGTGTGAACCAGTGCTATCCCAGGTCAGTGTTGAGAAGTTTGTCGGTCAAAGCCATGGGGAAAAAAAAACAGAGCCTGGAATGTTATAGTAGGAATATGACACATCTAACTGGAATTGTTCTGACCGGAAGCACTGGAATGTTTCAGTTGAATGAAATGCCCTTGGTGTCAATGGTTAATATAGTAAATTTATTGCTGACTATGCGACTGAGCCATTTGGATGTCCCAGGTTTAATCCCTCATCTCTGCTGAAGTGTTAACTGATCTAATCAGGAGAAGATTTATATCGGGTTACTGGAGCATTAGCATTCACGGCTCTGTAATTGATGACATCCGCCAGGAAATATTCCGCTATTGCGGAATTAATCCGAATTAAAGGCAAAGTACTGCAGATGCTGGAATCTGAAATAAAACAGAAAATGTTGGAGAAACTCAGCGGGTCTGACAGCATTTGTGGAGAGAGGAGAGTCAACATTTCGAGTCGAGATGACCCATTAGCTCTGTTCTCTCCCCACAGATGTCCAACCTGCTGAGTTTCTGCAGCATTTTTTAGAATTTGAATAAGTTGGGTACTCTCGACTGCAAAGTAGTTCGTCAATACTTGAGGTCTTAAATATCTGTAATTACCATTACGAGGGAAAGTAGCGCATAAAATACTGGAACTTCTGGCAACAGAAACCCAGAATGAAAGTACTGAGTGATTTTTTTTTTTAGGTGCCCATTATTCTTCAATTTGTAGTAATTTTCTGTTGGCGAAACACATTCATGTGCCCATGAGTGCTTCATAAATACTTCAGTATTGTTATAAACCATGAATTGAGTGCCACAGTTTGTATATTATGAAATTTTTCATTGCCCTAATTGACGTGATTTGAAGTAAAATTTCCATTTTTCCATGGATGGTCAGGATTTTATTTTGCCTGTATTACGGTTATTTGTCATGGCTTTAAGTTCCAGGTTATCAAATTGAATAGGTTATTCACATTTATAGGGTAATAGAAACTGATAGGTGCTATTTTCTGCAGTTTTACCAGCATGGCACTTTTAAGGCTTGTACGCTGATTTATGTTGCAGTCACAATTTAAAGGTACCTTCTGTAAATGTAAAAGAAATCGATGTTCTCGTTAAAGTTTGTGCCTTTCTAGCATGTGCTCTATCCCTGGGTTCCCACTTGGTAATGGCATCGACGCAAGGCTGATGTATCTAATGCCCAGTATGTGGCTGCGGGGAAGGACGGGAATGACTGCTGAATTTCTTTCTTCCCTTTTGATCCGACATTAAAAATAATTCCAAATTTGTTTTTGTGTAGATCTGTACCATCAAACATTTACCTCCTTCCTGAAAACTTTAAGCAGAGGAATGTTGAGCTAATCCAGTCAATAAATACACTTTTGCACAATGATGAAACAAAGTTCAACAAGTTTAAGACTCAGTCTGGGCAATTCAGACAGGTAAGCTGCACTGACAAAATGTGGAATGCTCTTGATGGATCGCTTATGTTTCTTCTTGGCCTACCTTGGAAGAATTGTTCAGCATGGACGTTTCCATCTAACTGGATTTTGCTTTAATTTTAAGAAAAGGCTCCTGGCGGCAAAAAAATACGAAACCCTGGTAATCAAATAAATGAGAATCATAAAATCACTACAGTGCAGAAGGACGCCATTCAACTCATCAAAGTTTGTGCCTTTCTAGCATGTGCTCTATCCCTGGGTTCCCACTTGGTAATGGCATCGACGCAAGGCTGATGTATCTAATGCCCAGTATGTGGCTGCGGGGAAGGACGGGAATGACTGCTGAATTTCTTTCTTCCCTTTTGATCCAATGACAATCCCACCCAGACTCGAACCCTGTAACCCCACATTTACCCTGCTTATCGCCCTGACACTAAGGGGCAATTTAGCATGGCCAATCCACCTAACCCACACATCTTTGGACTGTGGGATGAAACCAGAGCACCAGGAGGAAACCCACGCAGGCTCGAGGAGAACATGCAGACTCCACAAAGGCAGTCACCCAAGGCTGGAATTGAGCTCGGGTCCCTGGTGCTGTGAGGCAGTAGTGCTAACCACTGCCACCTAACTGGCAGCTGAACCCCCGGTACTTGTTTTATGTCCAAGCAGCAAATTCAAATGCTCACCCAGTATCTTTTTAAATTTTTTTTAAATTTGTTAGTTTTTGTGCATTAATATCCAAACTGGACAATGACTGAAATCTTTCAGGGTTGTATCCTGAATCACTTAGAAGCCCTTTCAGACCAAGTGTAGTGCAAGCAAGTCAAGAGTAGGGCTTCCTCTGCTATCTCAGAACATCTATTGCATCATAGTAATTAGTTTAAAGTTTTTATTTTATTTGTCACAATTTGGCTTGTATTGCACTGCAATTAAGTTACTGTAAAAATCCCTTAGTGACCACAGTCCAGTGCCTGTTCAGGTACACTGAGGGAGAATTCAGCATGGACAATGCACCTAATCAGTATGTCTTTCAGACACTGGGAGGAAACCCACACAGACACGGAGAACGTGCAAACTCCACACAGACAGAGATCCAAGCCAGGAATTGAACCCAGGTTCCTGGTGTTTAAAGGCAGCAGTGCTAACCATTGTGCCACCATGCCGCCTTTGTCATATATATGAAACATCTAGTGGAATTGTGATAGCTTTAGTGTTGGGCTCCCCTGGCTACTGGGTTGTTCTTGCATGAAATGTATTGATTACTCCATTCTGTCAGCTAAATAAAAACTTGATTCCTAAAATAACTTTTCTGCCTTGAAACAATAAGGACATAAGAACATAAGAAATAGGAGCAGGAGTAGGCCATCTGGCCCTTCGAGCCAGCCCCGCCATTCAATAAGATCATGGCTGATCTGTCGTGACTCAGCTCCACCTTCCCGCCCTCTCCCCATAACCCTTAATCCCTTCTCTTATCAAAAACCCATCAACCCGTTTCTTAAAAATATTTAGCGAGGCAGCCTCCACCACTTCAACGGGCAGAGAATTCCAGAGATTCACCACCCTTTGAGTGAAGAAGTTCCTCCTCAACTCTGTTCTAAACCGCCTCCCCTTTATCTTGAGGCTGTGCCCCCTAGTCCTACTGTCTTTTTTGAGCGGGAAGAGTCTCTCCACCTCTATCCTATCCATCCCATTCATCATCTTATACGTCTCAATGAGATCTCCCCTCATTCTTCTAAACTCTAACGAGTACAAGCCTAGTTTATTCAGCCTCTCCTCATAGCTCAATCCCCTCAACTCCGGTATCAGCCTAGTAAACCTCCTCTGCACTCCCCCCAGGGCCAAAATATCCTTGCGCAGGTGCGGCGCCCAAAACTGCACACAGTACTCCAGCTGCGGCCTCACCAATGCCCTATACAGCTGCAGCAAGACCTCCCTACTTTTATATTCAATCCCCCTCGCTATGAAGGCCAGCATCCCATTCGCCTTCCTGACCACCTGCTGCACCTGCAAGCTGGGTTTTTGCGACTCATGCACAAGGACCCCGAGGTCCCTCTGCACCGTCGCCTGCTGCAGTTTTTCGCCCCGTAAGTAATAGTCCTTCCTACCATTCTTCCTTCCAAAGTGGACCACCTCACACTTGCCAACATTAAATTCCATTTGCCATTTCCTGGCCCATTCGCCCAGCCTATCTAGATCCTTCTGCAGACTCTCCACACCCTCCGCACAATTTGCCTTTCAGAACTTGATGGATTATGATTGCTATCATTATATCACCTTGTTTTTATGTTCATAGGGTAGGATTTCTGCAGCAGACTATTATAAGAGCTGCAGGGAACTCCTGGGAGAAAATTTCTTGAAAATATTCAACGAACTGCTGGTTTTGTTGCCGGATACAGCCAAGCAACAGGAGCTCCTCTCTGCTCATAAGGACTTGAGAGAGAAACAAGGGACAAACAAATCGAAAAAGAACAAGAAAAATGCCTGGCAGACCACTGTTAACTCTGAGTTCGACTGCCAGGTCTGTCCCACGTGCCAACAGGTGCTGACCCAAAAAGACTTTGTCACCCACAAGATGTCACATTTTGAAGATGATGAGTTTCCCACTCTACAGTCTGTGAGCAGAATCATCAGTTAATAATTGGACCTCATTCTGCAGCCTCAAGGAAAGATTTATTTGACCTTGTAGAGTAATGATGCAAGTTGAAGGTGTGCAGTTGCTATTTACAGTCGTGGATTGCTTTTAAGGGGAAACTTGGGAGAAATAGTATGTAGGAGGAAGTGATATCTGTGTTAGAGAAGTGTTGATACAGTATCTAAACCTGCTGCTATATTACTGTAGAAAGTAAAAGGTGGTGCATCATTATACTTGATGTTTTTGAAACTAGCCATTTGCAAAAATCAGGACTGAAATAAGGATTTAACAAAGATGTCACTCAATTCAAAGATGTCGCATTTGAAATTGACTGTTAGAGCATCAAACATAGAGCATGTGCGCACATGCTTTGCATAAACGATATGCATTGATGTACACGTGCACATCAGAACAGAGTCCCTAAAATGGCTCGAATGGCCCTGTCATGTAAAATACCATATTTCAAATAGTTTGATTTGCATGCAGCACATTGCAGCATCTTTTCTATCTCTTGTAGCTACTAATGCATTAAATTTCCCATTTGACAGTTATTCAAATGTGAAGTCCAGGATAAAATACAAAGATTTAGAAACAAGAATTAAATGCAGTATATTGTATTACTATAGTTACAGTTTTTCATTCTTGTGTGCAAAATTGGTAGCTCACAAGCCAGCCCTACGGAGTTTAGCAATCGGAATAACTTTTATGACTGCTAAAATAGCAGATCACACCACCAAACAGTGAATTAAAATTTTGGCTCCATTGCTGTAAGTTGCACCTTAAATGGCAATATTGAAGCCCATGGACTTTATTAAATGTCATCACATCTTTACTCAGTTGTGGAGTTCCAGGAGTTAAAAAAATAGCAGTGACCGTTAATGAGAGATGTTGTAAAACAAAATTATTAATGTGCCATTGTTGCTCTTGTGATCTTACTTTATTTAAACAGCTCAGAGATGAAGTCCTATTAATGTGGCTGGAAAAGGTTATAACTGAAGAGTGTGGTGTAGGCAGTCTGACCTGGAATATAGTAATTGTCCTGTTTTTCTGATATCCATGATAATGGTGTGGATTTATTTTTCTTGTAGCACTGTCTGTATTGTTACAGAAAAAGGTTTGATTGGTGATGGCATTAATGGAATCTCACCAAAAAGATGTTGGTGCAGAGGTTGACTTTAAATTGAAGATACTATATACTATTAACGTCCACTAGTGCCCTGAGCTACTTATCAATTTTTCCTTTCTTCACCCCACCCACTTTTTTCTGAATTCTAGTTGCATGAACATCACCTGTTTTGTACTATCTTTTACTGAGTTGGTCACTGTTTGAGAGTGCCAGCAGGCAGTTGAACGATGGGGCATTACTGCATAGTTCATCCTTTTTTTCCATTGTGCTTGCACGCCTGGTCGTGGTGGTTAAACAAGTGATCAAGCTCTAGCTATTTCCCCCCCTCTTGTGGCGTCCTTGGAACAACTGTAATTCCCTCACTGCTGGTCTGAGTGAGGTTGGTTTACTTCACCTAAGACTACTTGAGCTGCTTTGGTCTGCATGATGATTACAGGGAAACCAGCTGCCCATCAGAAACTTTTTCATTGCTCACATTACCATTCACTTCCAAGTCATTTAGTCTAATACTTAGTTGGGTAGAAGAATATTTCCAAGAATTAAAATTTCCTTGGGCTTCGGTGAGAATAGATGCCGATTTAGTAGTTCATTGGCCATTATTGACTGGACTATATTCTCCTCTGTCAATCTTACCACTGTCAACGTTACCATAATGACGGTGATACAATACACTCCCGTGATGCATTGGATTGGTTTTTTTGTTCACTTCGAGTATATGTTCAACACTTTTTTTAAGTTTACTTATGTTCAAAACTAGTTGAAAAGGATAAGTATGCTGCAACATAAAAATGATTTTTAAAGTTGGGACTGTCTACAAAGCTTTGCCTATATTCTGTAACACTTAAATCAAAATGAGCAGTTAACAAGATAGCAAGTGCAATAATGAGACTGGGGGCAGAGGGTAAAATATTTTGCATGAGTGTCCTGTGCTTTACCTTGGGAGCCTTTTTAAAAAGGAAGCACTTAACTGGAGTAGGTTATTCAAGTAAAGTAACCTGTACGTGCATACATACAATGAGTTGTAACCACTTAAAGTAGTGGTCTGAGTCACTGGATGTAACCAGCAGTAATAAAATGGCGCCACAATGAGTCAACTGAATTGATAAATCTTAATTGATTATTGCTTATCCTGTCATGACCTGTGTATACTCGCGTTGAGCACAAAATGGTGCTGAATAAAAATCAATGTCCCAAGTCAAATGGAACAAATACTTAAAGAACAACAAAATATACTTCTGTGTGAATATTCAACACTATTAGCGTGGCTTTGAATCCGAACTGATCAATATCTTCTTGAACAAATACTGTTTTAACGTGAACCTTGGAGATCCAATTTTGAATTTTTATATTCCGGGAATGCTAAGTAAATTACGACACCGGCTATGCAAAAACTTTAAAAGCGTATAAGTGACCTATAAGATTCTAAGTAGGATACGTGTGATGGGAGGGGATGAAAATTAAATTAATTGGTGTTGATCGCCACATTTTTGCTTTGAATTTTGGCTGCGATAGCACAGATGTTGAGACACATTCCAAGCAGTTTTTGGAGCTTGGATTGCGGCTTATAACATCTTGAGGACGTGGTATATTTGTGACTTTTTGGTACAGTTCCAATTTTTTTTATTTCAAACGGAAAGCAACCTAATTTGGTTATCTGTTTTCTGTTCCATAATCAATTTCAATTTGTGGTGCTCTTGTTTAAAGAGAGAAATTCTGTACATGGCCTCCAAACTGAGAAATGGTGCAGGATTGTACTTAGCATCAATCCATTAAAGTAATGATGCTACGCTATGGTTACTGGAACATGCAACACTTGTACGTTTGTTACATTTGGTTCTGCATTTGTATCACCGATATTTATACCCATGCAATTCCTGCATTCAATGAATGTTTGGCTGAGCACTAACAACAGAGTAAGTTTGCCTCAGAAGAACCATATTCAGTATATCCTGGAATTCTTGAAGGGTGCCAATAAAAACTTTATGCAATAAAAGCAGTGTTTGATCAATGCTGCATTTTTATACTGATCACATTTTAAAAGGTGCATTTCAAACATCATAAAGGATGAAACCAGTATGGCTCATGGGATTTATTTACAATAATTACGCTTATTGTAATGCTTTTGTAAATTATTGCTGCTTCCTGCATTAAGTGCCATCACATTAAGAATTTTGATTTTACTCTTGAGCATTGCCCTAATGTTTATTCTTCCCTCTCAACTGCAAGCAATCAGATAACAAACTCTCTTGCTTTATCCCCCCGATCCAAGATTTGTGTGCATCGTAGATAAGTTTTCGGTATTCGTTGCAGATGGGGCTTCAGAATCCAGTAATAGTGAAAATACTGTTTGACAAACATCAGTTATTTGATGATGTAACAAGATAGATAAAGGGGAAGTAGTAGATGTAGAATGCTTGAATTTCCAGAAGGCATTCAGTGAGGTGCCACATGAAAGGTTACTATGCCAGATAAAATGTTGGGGAGGAAAACCAATTGGGGCAAATAGAGCACGGTCAAGTTAGGCTGTAACGAGTGGAGAGTCACAATGATCAGTGCTGGGCTTCAGCTATCTGCTATCTATGTTAATTACTTAGGTGAAGAGACAAAGTAATACGTGGTGGCACAATGGTCAGCACAGCGCCAAGGACCTGGGTTCGATTTCCTGGCTTGGGTTACCATCAGTGCAGAATCTGCATGTTGCCCTGTGCCTGTGTGGGTTTCCTCTGGGTCTCCAGTTTCCTCCCACAGTCTGAAAGATACGCTGGTTAGGTGCATCGGCGGTGCCAAATTCTCCCTTCGTGCACCCGAACAGGTGCCAGAGTGTGATGACTTTCGCGGTAACTTCGTTGAAGTGTTAATGTAAGCCTATTTGACTCTAATAATTCAAATTAATACAAGTTTGCTGATGATGCAAAACCAGGTGGGAATGCAAGTTGAGAGGAGGATACAGACTGCAGAGATATAGACAGATTGAATGAGTGGGCAAAAGGAGCCTGATGAAGTCTAATGTGGGAAAGTGTGAATTCATTCATTTTGGCCAGAGCAAAAGATGCAGTTTTTAAATGAAATTTGAAATTAAACGTTATCTTTGGGTGTCCTCATTCCAGGAACACGCAGTTGGCAAACAGGTAGAGTAAGTATTTGGAAAGCAAATGGTACATTGGCCTTTATTGCAAAAGGATTGGAGTACAAGGAAGTCTCGCTCCAATGCACTCGGTATGGAGTTTGCACAATCTCCACGTGTCTGCATAGCTTTCCTTTGAATTCCTCCCACAGTCCAAAGATGTGCTAGTTAGGTGGATTGGCTATGCTAAAATTGCCCCTTAGTGTCAACTGGGGTAAAATGCATGGGGTTATGGGGATAGGGCCTGGGTGGACTTGTGGTTGGTGTAGACTTCATGGGTTGAATGGTGGCCTCCTGCATTAGGGCTTCTGTGGAACAAAAAGTAATTATTGACTAAAAATCCAAAAGATTAAATTTAGCTCAATTAGATATCAAAGTTACAAATGTTTGAGATTTGGCTAAACATAAAATGTCTGCTGCTTCCTGAGAAAATCACCAGCACCACCCAAAGGTTCAGGACCATTTTTTTACTGACAAGTTACTAAATTAGAAATAAAAATAGAAAATGCGGGGAATGCTCAGCAGGGTAGACCATTTCTGTGGAGAGAAACATAAGTTGACGCTTCAGGTTGGTGACTTTTTGTCAGACGTGAATTAGAATAACGGGGTCAATAAGAGTAATACAGTTGGAGTGTACATAGAATTTAGGATGACATCTGGAACAGTGCCACACAACAGCCTTCTGAGAAATTATGGCTTGTAGAATAAAAGGGACAGTAGTAACATGGATACAGAATTTGGTGAATAATAGGAAAAGTAATGGCCACTGGATATATTTAAGGCTGGAGGAAAGTTTGTAGTGGTGATCCCAGGGTTGTGTACTGGGTTCCTTGCTTTTCCTGAGATATGAATCATCTTAATCTTGGGTGTGCAGAGAATAATTTCAAACTTTGCGGATGGCACAAAACTTAAGTACTGTAAAAATGTAATTTAAGGTAGGAGACTGGAATGGATTCCCTCAGTTGCACTTTCATATTACACGTAAGTGCCATAATCTTTGAGTCAAACGGCATGATTTATTTGAGATATGTGCCTATGCTTTACTACTTTTACTTATCTTTGCTTCAGAAAATTCTTCATAATGGGGAGGCAACGCCCATCCTGAGCACCTTCTGTGACTTTGCAACCCTCAGTGTTTCTTCAATATGAGGAATACCGATTCATCAACGGTAGGTGGTGATCAGCTGGAGTTTTTATGTGTTTGACATGCTGCCATGTGACTTTGGGGGGTGGGGATGGAGGAGAGAGTCTGGAGTCAATGTCAAGAAGGCCCAGGCTGACTCCCTCCTCTTTGTATTCCATTATGCTGATTAGTCTTGGTAGGTCTGTCCACCAGTCTTTGATGGAAGAGTCAGTAACATTGGCTGTAAGGTGATTCAGAATGTCTAAGTCTGTTTGTCGCTTGACTAATCTGTGGAACAGCTCTCCTGATTTTGGCACAAGTCTCTAGATGTTTGTGAGGGAGGCTTTACAGGGTCAATCAGGTTGGGTGTGCCTTTGCCATGCCTGAATCCAATCCCTTGGCTGATCACAGGTGGGTCAGCCCAGTCTTTCTCTATGGTACCTGTTGGCTTGCTGGGCCATTTCAGAGCCAGCTACATGGGCAGTGTATTTGGAGTTACGTACAGCCAATCTGGCAAAGCATGGAAAATTTAATTCCTTCCTGATTGGACCTTTGTGAACCAATTTTATGGCAAGCCAGTGGTTTCATGATTTCCCATTAAAGTTTGATTGATTTATTTATTAGTCATTAGTGCAGTGAAGTTACTGTGAAATTCCCCCAGTTGCCACAGTCCAGTGCCTGTTCAGCTCAATGCATCTAACCAGTATGTGTCTCAGAATGTGGGGAGGAACCCACGCAGACATGGGGAGAACATGCAAACTCCACACAAACAGTGACCTAAGCCAGGAATCAAACCCAGGCCCCTGGTGCTGTGAAGTAGCAGCGCTAACCGTGCCGCTCCGTTAGTGATAGTAATTTTAGTTTTTCTTTAACTTTTAATTCCAGATTTGCTTCATTTAAATTCTCAAGCTGCCACAGTAGGATTTGAACTCAGATTACTGGATTATGCGTTTATTGCTGACTTTGCCTTTGCAGAACTCAAAACGGCCTTTGCTGTTTGACACTGCTGTCTTTTTAAAATGCGGGCAGCTGGCTGTTGATCTGTAACCATCCCAACTTCATAAATCAGGTCATTGTGACATTGTAAATTTGGCAAAAAAACTGTTCTTTTAAATGCCAGCAATTCTGGTGCCTCTGTGGGGAAACAAAATTGCAGGAAGCCCAGAGCAGTGATAATCAGACACTAAATCAGCGATTAAGGGCCCGGGTGAGGCAGCTGGAACTGAGACTGGAGGATATGTTTTTAGTTAGGGAAAATGAGGAGGTAATGGAGAGGAATGGCAACCCTGAGCTAATACCAGAACCTACAAGTATAGATGGTTGGGTTACAGTTAGGAAGAGCAAAAAGAAAAGTACTAGGAATGCCCCAGATGAATTACCCCGGAATGTCAAGGGTGGGGTGACAGTCGGGGTAGAGAAGGCAAGGGAGGGAGATCAGAAAGTGAAGAGTGCAGGGTGTGAGATAGTGGTGGGGGATGGGAATGTCAAGGGGATTGACAGGCGATTCTGTGGGCAAAAGCGGGACTCCAGGATGGTAGTCTGCCTCCCTGGAGCTGGGGTACAGGACATCTCAGAAAGGGTAGAGGGAATCTTGAAGGGTGGAGGGACTGAGTCGAATGTGATAGTGCATGTAGGAGAGAAGGATGTAGGAACAAAGTGCAGGGGGGACATACGCAGGCAGTTCAGGGAGTTGGGGGCCAGGCTGAAATGTAGGGCCTCCAGGGTGGCGTTCTCTGGGCTGCTGCCGGTGCCTGGGGCTAGCAGGGCTAGAAATAATGAACTAATCCAATTCAATGCTTGGTTGAAAGATTGGTGTAGGGCAGAGGGATTTATATTCATAGACCACTGGGAAGTCTTTATGAAAGAACGGCTAATATACAAGAGGGATGGGGTACAGTTAACTGAGAAGGGCATACATATCTTAGCTGGAAGGTTAGCTGGTGTGTATCGGCAGGGTTTAAACTAATATGGAGGGGGGGTGGGGAGGTAGACGGAACTGGGATTGGGGATAGGGTAGGCCCGGAGGGTAGGAAGAAGGATCGGGTTGTTTCGGAAGGTCTTCGGTGCATGTGTTTCAATGCTAGGAGTGTGACTGGCAAAACAGATGAACTGAAGGCATTAATGTTTGAAAGGAAGTTGGAAGTGGTGGCGGTGACAGAGACTTGGTTAAAGGAAGGGCAGGATTGGCAGTTGAATGTTCCTGGGTATAAGTGTTTCAGGCGAGATAGGGGTGGGTCGCTGAGAGGTGGGGGAGTGGCGTTGTTAGTTAAGGATTGCATCGTAGCAGTGCAGAGGGAGGGAGGTACGGAGGATGTAGGAATCGAGTCGCTATGGGTGGAGTTGAGGAATAGGAAGGGTGATGTTACTCTGCTGGGTGTTTACTACAGACCGCCCAACAGCCCGAGGGCTGTGGAAGAAGGGATAAGCAGGGACATTCTAGATAAGTGCAGGAAGAATAGGGTGGTGGTAGTGGGAGATTTTAATCTCCCCAGGGTAGATTGGAATGTACTGAGATCAGAGGGTGCTGACGGGGAGGAATTTGTACAGTGTGTAATGGAAGGATCCCTGGAGCAGTACGTGGATAGACCGACCAGGGAGGGGGCTATACTTGACTTGGTTCTGGGGAATGAGCCTGGGCAGGTGGTTGACGTTGAGGTAGGAGAGCATGTGGCTAACAGTGACCACAACTCTGTCTGGTTCAAGATATTAATGGATAAAGATGAAGCCTGTCCTAAGGGGAGGGTGTTAAATTGGGGGAGGGCTAGATACAGCCGGATTAGGCAGGATCTTAAAGATACGGACTGGGGTACGCTATTTAACGGTAGGTCGACGCTGGGTATGTGGGAGTCTCTCAAGGGAAAACTACAATCTTTACAGGAAAGACATGTGCCGGTCAAGAGGAAGGATGGGAAAGGTAGGATTAGAGAGCCGTGGGTAACTAGGGATATTGAGGACCTGGTCAGGAGAAAGAGGGAAGCGTACACTAGATCGAGGCATTTGAGGACAGAGATAGCGTTAGAAGAATACAGAGAATGTAGGAGGGAACTTAAAAGGGGCATCAGAAAGGCAAAAAGGGGCCACGAAATGGCTTTGGCGGGTAGGATTAAGGAAAATCCTAAAGCATTTTACTCTTATATTAGAAACAAAAGGATGGTTAGAGGGAACATTGGTCCTCTCAGGGACAGAGGAGGGGAACTATGCTTGGAGCCTGGGGGAATGGGGGAGATCTTGAATGAATACTTTGCGTCGGTATTCACTCAGGAGAGGGGTCAGTCCTCTGCTGCTGTGCTTGAGAAGTTTGAGGATCCGTTGAGGGAAATAGTCATCACGAGGGAAGAGGTGTTGGGACTTTTAGACACTATAAAGACAGACAAATCTCCGGGGCCTGATGGCATCTATCCTAGGCTGCTAAGGGAGGTGAGGGATGAAATTGCTGGGCCTCTGACGCAAATCTTTGTCTCTTCTTTGGACACAGGTGAGGTCCCAGAGGATTGGCGGATTGCAAATGTTGTACCGTTGTTTAAGAAGGGTCAGAGGGATAACCCAGGGAACTATAGGCCAGTGAGCTTGACTTCAGTTATAGGCAAGATAATGGAGATGATCCTCAAGGATAGGATGTATGAGCATCTGGAGCGCTGCAATCTGATCAGGGATACGCAGCATGGCTTCGTTACAGGGAGGTCATGCCTTACGAATCTGTTGGAATTTTTTGAAGAGGTGACAAAAACGGTTGACGAAGGACAAGCCGTTGATGTTGTCTATATGGATTTCAGTAAGGCGTTTGACAAGGTCCCTCACGGTAGGCTGATAGAAAAGGTGAAGGCTCATGGGATACAAGGCCAGGTATGTAGATGGGTGAAGAACTGGCTTGGGAGGAGAAGACAGCGGGTAGTAGTGGAGGGCTCCTTTTCCAATTGGAGGTCTGTCACCAGTGGGGTGCCGCAGGGCTCGGTACTAGGACCTCTACTATTTGTAGTATACATTAATGACTTGGAAGAGGGGGTAGGTGGTGTGATCAGCAAATTTGCTGATGACACTAAGTTGGTTGGATTGGCGGGTACTGAGGAGCAGTGCCTGGCAATGCAACAGGACATAGGCTGGTAGATTGGGCAGATAGATGGCAAATGGAATTTAATCCGGAGAAATGCGAGGTGATGCACTTTGGCCGGAATAATGTGGAAGGGAGTTATACGATAAAAGGTAGAACTATCCGGAGTATAGATACGCAGAGAGACCTGGGGGTGCAGGTACACAAGTCCCTGAAGGTGTCGGTGCAGGTGCAGAATGTGATGAGGAAAGCGTATGGCATGTTAGCTTTCATAGGAAGGGGTATAGAATATAAGAGTAGGAGTCTGATGTTGCAGTTGTATAGAACGTTGGTTAGGCCTCACCTGGAGTACTGCGTCCAGTTCTGGTCGCCGTACTACCGGAAGGATGTAGAGATCCTGGAGAGAGTGCAGAGGAGATTTACCAGGATGTTGCCTGGTATGGAAGGGCTGTCTTACGAGGAAAGATTGAACGCACTTGGGCTGTTTTCCCTTGAGAGACGTCGGCTGAGGGGGGATTTGATAGAGGTTTATAAGATTATGAAGGGGACAGATAGAGTAGATGGTGATAAGCTTTTTCCGCTATTAGAAATGGATAGAACGAGGGGTCACGGGCTTAGGGTGAGGGGGGCTAGATATAAGACTAATGTTAGAGGGCAGTTTTTCACACAAAGGGTAGTGGGGATGTGGAATGCACTGCCGAGTGAGGTGGTGGAAGCAGGCACGCTAGGGTTGTTCAAGAGTCACTTGGACAGCCACATGAGCAGTTTACATATAGGGGGATATAGCAGGCCTTATTAAGCATTGTAGGCTTGGGGTCAGTTTAGTCTCAGGGGTATAGAGTCTTTTAATAATGAAATTTTTATCCACAGGCACTTACCATCTCGAGGGCATCATGGCAGCACAGAGGTTATCTCTGTTGCTGTGCGGACACATGGAGTTGGGCCTGTGTCCGTGGGAGTTTGTGCGTTCTCCCCGTGGTTGCGTGGGTTTCCTCCGGGTGCTCCGGTTTCCTCCCACATCCCAAAAATGTGCTTTTAGGCTGATTGATTGGGTAACAAATTGTCCCTATATTGGACCTCCCTGATCCTCACACATTAGGCATAGACTAGAGTCATGAATAGGTCACTGACCATGGGACGGCGGCGCGGGCTCGTTGGGCCGAAGGGCCTGTTTCCCGTGCTGTTTTGTTCTTTGTTCTTTGTTCTAAATGTTTCCATTCCTAAATCAGAGGGACAGTGAGGAAAAATTAAGGGCCATCATGGAGCCAATAGGGCAAGCAGGGCAAAGGCGATTACAATTCAATCTGTTGATTTTCCTTCTGCCTGTGTTTCTGGTAAGTAACAGTTTGGTGGGTGTTTCGGTGGGTGCTGCCTCACAGCACCAGGGACTCGAGTTGAATTCCCACTTTGTGTGAAGTTTGTACATTTTTTTTCTCCACGTCTGTCTAGGTTTCCTCCAGGTGCTCTGGTTTCCTCCCACAGTCTGGGAGATTTTTTCATAGAATCCCTACAGTACAGAAAGAGGCCATTTGGCCGATCGAGTCTGCACCGAGCACAATACCACCCAGGCCAACCTGCATATCCTTACATATTTACCCACTGATTCCTCTAATGCATCTCATGACGCTAACAGCAATTTTTAGCATAGCCTATCAACCTAACCCGCACATCTTCGGACTGTGGGAGGAAACCGGAGCACCCAGAGGAAACCCACACAGACACGAGGAGAATGTGCAAACTCCACACAGGCAGCGACCCAAGCCAGGAATCGAACCCAGGACCCTGGAGCTGTGAAGCAGCAGTGCTAACCACTGTGCTACTGTGCTCCCTGTATGAGATGTGCTGGTTCGGTTTGGCCATGCTAAATCCTCCCCCAGCATCAGGGGAATTAGCAGGATAAATATGGGAATAGAGGCTGGGTGGGATTGTTGTTGGTGCAGGTTCAATGGGCTGAATGACCTCTTTCTGCAGTAGAGGGGTACTATGATCAGTATATCTGCACTGAAGGTTTTCCGTAATAACTTTACACTAACGGCACGGTAGCACAGTGGTTAGCACTGCTGCTTCACAGCTCCAGGGTCCTGGGTTCGATTCCTGGCTCGGGTCACTGCCTGTGTGGAGTTTGCATATTCTCCTCGTGTCTGCGTGGGTTTTCTCCGGGTGCTCCGGTTTCCTCCCACAGTCCAAAGACGTGCGGGTTAGGTTCATTGGCTATGCTAAAATCGCCCCTTAGTGTCCTGGGATGTGTAGGTTAGAGGGATTAGCAGGTAAATGTGTAGGGATATGGGGATAGGGTCTGGGTGGGATTGTGTTCGGTGCAGACTCGATGGGCCGAAGGGCCTGTTTCTGCACTGTAGGGTTCTATGGTAACGTTAAATTTTCCAATGTTGCTATTCCTCCTTTGCAATTTTAGTCAAAATGTTTCACAATGGCACACTTCCTTTCTTTCAATTATCTCTTCCAATTGTCCAGCTCGTGATTTAGCTCAAATACAAATGGCAAAAATTCTTTTGATTGTAAAAATTTGAAACAAAAATGTGGAAATATTTAGTGCGCCTCAGTTCCTCAACGGTCCTCATCTCCCACCTCTTGAGAATGCCCATCTCAATCCCACTCTGACCTCATGTACTGTTCCAATGAAGCTCAATGCAAGTTTGAGGCACAGCTTCTTGTCTTTTTTTCATTCTTTCATGGGCCTGTTTGACAAGGACAACATTTATTGCCCGTTCCTAATTGCTCTTGAATTGAGTCTCTTGCTGGGCTATTTCAGATGGCAGTTAAGGGTCACCCACATTGCTGTGGCTCTGGGGTCACCTGTAGACCAGACCAGGTAAGGATGGCAGATTTCCTTTCCCTAAAGGACATTAGTGAACCAGATGGGTTCTATGACAGACTTTGAGTTCCATAAGAACATAAGAAATAGGAGCAGGAGTAGGCCATCTAGCCCTTCGAGCCTGCCCCGCCATTCGATAAGATCATGGCTGATCTGACGCTGCTCAGTTCCACATTCCCGCCCTCTCCCCATTTCCCTTAATCCCCTCTCTTATCAAAAATCCATCAACCCGCATCTTAAAAATATTTAGCGAGGCAGCCTCCACCACTTCAACGGGCAGAGAATTCCACAGATTCACCACCCTTTGAGTGAAGAAGTTCCTCCTCAACTCCGTTCTAAACCGCCCCCCTTTTATCTTGAGGCTGTGCCCCCTAGTCCTACTGTCTTTTTTGAGCGGAAAGAGTCTTTCCACCTCTATCCTATCCATCCCATTCGTCATCTTATACGTCTCAATGAGATCTCCCCTCATTCTTCTAAACTCTAACGAGTACAAGCCCAGTTTATTCAGCGCCTCCTCTTAGCTCAACCCCCTCAACTCCGGTATCAGCCTAGTAAATCTCCACTGCACTCCCTCCAAGGCCAAAATATCTTTGCGCAGATGTGGCGCCCAAAACTGCACACAGTACTCCAGCTGCGGCCTCACCAATGCCCTATACGGGCGGCACGGTAGCACAGTGGTTAGCACTGCTGCTTCACAGCTCCAGGGTCCTGGGTTCGATTCCCGGCTCGGGTCACTGCCTGTGTGGAGTTTGCACATTCTCCTCGTGTCTGCGTGGGTTTTCTCCGGGTGCTCCGGTTTCCTCCCACAATCCAAAGATGTGCGGGTTAGGTTCATTGGCTATGCTAAAAAAAATTGCCCCTTAGTGTCCTGGGATGTGTAGGTTAGAGGGATTAGCAGGTAAAATGTGTAGGGATATGGGGATAGGGTCTGGGTGGGATTGTGTTCGGTGCAGACTCGATGGGCCGAAGGGCCTGTTTCTGCACTGTAGGGTTCTAGGGTTCTATGTTCTATACAGCTGCAGCAAGACCTCCCTACTTTTATATTCAATCCCCCTCGCTATGAAGGCCAGCATCCCATTCGCCTTCCTGACCACCTGCTGCACCTGCAAGCTGGGTTTTTGCGACTCATGCACAAGGACCCCGAGGTCCCTCTGCACCGTCGCCTGCTGCAGTTTTTAACCCGTAAGTAATAGTCCTTCCTACCATTCTTCCTACCAAAGTGGACCACCTCACACTTGCCAACATTAAATTCCATTTGCCATTTCCTGGCCCATTCGCCCAGCCTATCTAGATCCTTCTGCAGACTCTCCACACCCTCCGCACAATTTGCCTTTCCCCCAATCTTAGTGTCATCAGCAAATTTCGACACCCTACACTCGGTTCCCTCCTCCAGATCATCTATATAAATGGTAAAAGCTGAGGCCCCAGCACCGACCCCTGGGGCACTCCACTAGTCACCATCCGCCAATCCGAATAGCACCCGTTGACCCCCACTCTCTGCCTTCCAGATTTTTATTGAATTCAAATTTCACCATCTTGCCATGGTGGGATTCGAATCTGGCTCCCCAGAGCATTACACTGGATTATTAGTCCAGTGACAATACCACTACCGTATCTGTGCTTCCTTTCAACTAGGCATTTTGCACTTCTGACAACCTTAGACCGGAAGCTCTTGCTGGTTCTGTTGAGGACGGCTGTATTGGAAGTGCAGAAAGTTCTGACCGGTGCCCGGGGTGGAAATTCCAACACAGTTGGCAAAGTGGTCCACACCTCGAGTGACCAAAGTTTCACCAGTCGTAACCCGGACACAGAGAAGCCTTGTGAAAGGACCAACAGCAGGAGTCTGGCAGATGGGTAGGTCATGTGATTATCACTCCTGAAATGTATCCAGCCAGAGTCAGCGACCCTATTAAGGCACCAAATTATTGAAGATAACAGTTATAGACGCAGAGGGCAGAAGGTTCCCGTCCTGCCCGCTGCGGGAATCATAGCGGTTGGGACAGGACTATGCAAACGTCCATCGACATCAGGTGGGATTTTCCAGTCTTGAGGCGCGCGCAGCTGGAAAATCCTGCCCCGTCAGTTTTGGTTCAATGAAATCTCTGCCTCGTTTTCCTAAAAAAAAAACAGAACCAACACTTCGTTTGTCACAAGGTCCCAGCCCGAGTTTTCTATTCCACTCTAACTCTACTGTGCCATACACAATGCTGAGGCCAATCTCCATTTAAAAGCCTTGTTTATTTCCATTGGCTCGTTGGGTTCGAACGATAGGTGTTTTGAGCCAGAAACTGGATTGTATACTAGTGAATGTGCCTCAAATGTGGTAGATTTGTTTTGCACCCAGAGCCACAAGCAGGAATGTATATGATCTTTTAATGAGAATTGTGGTTCACTCAAACCTGTTAGTTGCCTCAGTGCTGGTTTGGAACTCACCGATGGGCATGCTCCGACTCCAGTTTGTGACTCGCGGACATCCAGGTGGTCGTGGGTTAGTTTATAGGACGTAAGGGAGGAAATACGAGTGTAGTGGTAATATCACTGGGCTTGTAATCCAGAGGCTAATGTCCTGAGGATAAGGGTTCAAATCCCACCATGGGAGCTGATAGAATTTCAATTCAACTAATAAATCAGGGATTTAAAGCTAGCTTCAGTAATAGTAACCATAAAACCATTGTTGATTACTCATCTGGATCACTTTTGGGAAGAAACTATTCACAAGTGACTCCAGATCCACAACAATGCGGTTGATTCTTAACTGCTATCTGAAATAACGTGGCAAGTCACTCAGTTCAAGGGCAATCAGGGATGAGCAACAAATGCTGACCTTCCAGTGATGCCCACATCCTAAGAAAAATAATTAAATAAATTGGCCCAGTAACTTAGAACAGTTGAGTTTAGAAGTTCTCAGTTTAGAAGTTCTCAGTGACAGAAACTCTCAGTTTAGAGCGGAGTTGAGGAGGAACTTCTTCACTCAAAGGGTGGTGAATCTCTGGAATTCTCTGCCTGTTGAAGTGGTGGAGGCTACCTCGCTAAATATATTTAAGACACGGGTAGATAGGTTTTTGGTAGGCAAGGGAATTAAGGATTATGGGGAGAGAGCGGGAAAGTTGAACTGAGCCACTTCAGATCAGCCACGATCTTATTGAATGGCAGGGCAAGCTTGAAGGGCTAGATGGCCTACTCTTATGTTCTTAACTCCTGTCAAAATCAGTGCCTCTCCTGCTAACCCCTGTTGGCCCCTCACTCATCCTCGCTCGGCTCTGGAAAATCAGTCAAATTTATATATATACGTATATATGTTTGTGTAGGCTCCAATTTCCTTCCACAGTGGTTAGCACTGCTGCTTCCCAGCGCCAGAGACCCAGGTTCAATTCCCGGCTTGGATCACTGTCTATGTAAAGTTTGCACGTTCTCCCCATGTCTGCGTGGGTTTCCTCCAGGTGCTCCGGTTTCCTCCCACAGTCCAAAAACGTGCAGGTTAGGTGGATTGGCCATGCCAAATTGTCCCTTAGCGTCGGGGGGGCTTGCTAGGGTAAATGCATGATAGGGCCTGGGAACGATTGTGATTGGTGCAGACTTGATGGACCAAATGGCCTCCTTCTGCACTGTAGGATCCTATGATGATTATTTAGGGTGAGGTGGAGGAACTTAAAGTTTATTTATTTGTCACAAGTAGGCTTACGTTAACACTGCAATGAAGTGACTGTGAAAATCCTCCAGTTGCCACACTCTGGCATCTGTTCAGGTGCAGTGATGGAGAATTTAGCATAGGCAATGCACCTAACCAGCATGTCTTTCAGACTGGGAGGAAACCCACGCAGACACAGGGACAGACAGTGACCCAAGCCAGAATTGAACCCGGGTCTCTGACACTGTGAGGCAGCAGTGCTAATCACTGTGGGAGAAAAGTGAAGCGCACACAAGTATATACATAAATTTGACTCAAAATTATACATTGTTAATAAGAGGAAATTCCTGAGCCTGGTGCCTTGGCGGCTACTCATGAGGGAGCCATTAAAAACTGGGGTATGCAAGAGGCTGGCATTTAAGAAATGCAGAAATCTCTGAGGATTGTTCCCCTGAGGACTCGGAGTCAGTGCAGATCAACAAAATAATGCAAAAAGATAAGTGAATTAGCTCTTCAAGTCAAGTTTGATAGCTCATTCGCCTGTAAGAATGGAATCTCCAAAATGTCTGAACATGTCCTTGTTGCAGTGGCCATTTTAAATCACTTGTTCAACAACATTAGCCTCAGCTCAGGTCTCAGGGTTGGAGATGGTGTTAGTACGTTACTCCCATCTCTGACCACCAGATGGCACAGTAAGAAGTCTGACAACACCAGGTTGAAGTCCAACCGATTTATTTGATAGGAAACTCACAAGCTTTCGGGGTTTATCCCTTCGTCAGGTGAATGGAGAGTACTGGCCTCAGACAGAGCATATAACAGCACAGACGGTTTACAGATTCCAGATTAGAATGTGAGTCTTTACAATTAGCCTGCTATTCAAGTCTTAAAGATGCTGACGATGTGAGTGGAAAGAGTATTATGCATGGGTTAAAGAGATGTGTATTTTAAATATACTTATGCTTATTGCATATCCTCAGTATGCTTGTGCTTAAACATATATTCATGTATAAGTATATACTTTGCACCACTACACTCCTGAGACTAGGTCATATGATTTATATATTTATTAATCAAATCGTGAATGACATAATTTAAACATTTCAGTAAAGGATGAGCTGCAGATTCATCCTGTTGGAGCAAGCAATGATGTTTTCTCTACTTGATCTAAATAGATCCACTTGTGCGGTTATTCTGAAGTTACTTATGGGCGGCACGGTGGTTAACACTGCTGCCTCACAGTGCCAGGGACCCGGGTTCAATTCCTGGCTTGGGTGACTGTCTGTGTGGAGTTTTCACGTTCTCCCCGTGTCTGCGTGGGTTTCCTCTGGGAGCTCTGGTTTCCTCCCACAGTCTGAAAGATGTGTGGATTCGGTTGAAGCATTGCCTGTTAGTCTCAGGGGACATTAGGAGGGTAGATAGGTGGGGTTACAGGAGTAGAGCCCAGGTGGGATTGTTGTTGGTGAAGGTTTGATAGGCCGAATGGCTTCCTTCTGAACAGTAAGAATTCTATGAAATGCGCTCTTGTGAGTTGTTCATTTTCACATCACTGAAAATGTTATTGGACTGATGAGGGTCACCAACTCTGATTAAATGTATTGTTGTGAAGTTGAGTTTGTAAAGATGTAAAAGATGTGGTCAGCAGGAGGTCTGGGGTGAACCGCAGTTAAGGTGGGTGACCCTGGACGAAGTTCAAAGGTTGCTGGGTGCTGAGGCAGTCTTGCTGTGACACTGTCAAAGTAAATGAAAAGTAATCATAAAACAAAAACCGTCTCTCCAGCCCTCACCCGTAACCTCTTCACTGCCCCACACAGTCATAATGCCCCATCCATGCCAACCTATGTCAATCCTTGCCCCAACTCACTACCATGTCCTCTCTCATCCCCATGCCAACTCATGCCCCTTTACCCACTCCCAATGGCACCTCATATCCTTTATGCCAACTTAATATCAACATGTCCACATCTCTTTGCCCTTACCCCTTCCATGCCAACTCACCTAATGTCCTTTGACACTTCCATGTCAGCTCTGACACTGCCTGGACAGTTCTTTGACAGTTCATGCATAAAAAGTGCATAACCATGTTTAATTCTGACAATCCCAAAGGATGCCTTACATTTCCCAAAGGTATGTCAGGATCCTATCATAAGGTACCATACTTTTCCAAACAGATATCCCAGCTATCTGCACACTCTGGGATTCACAGTTAAAAAAGTGGATGTCAATGGAGGCAGCTGATGATTTCACAGCACGGTGGCACAATGGTTAGCACTGCTGCCTCACAGTGCCAGGGACCCCGGTTCAATTCCCGGCTTGGGTCACCATCTCAGCAGTCGGCACGTTCTCCCCATGTCTGCGCGGATTTCCTCTGGGAGCTCCGGTTTCCTCCCACAGTCTGAGGGATATGCTGATTTGGTGCATTGGGCATGCTCAATTCTCCTTCGGCGTACCCGAACAGGAGTGTGGCAACGAGGGGACTGTCACAGTCACTTCATTGCAGTGTGAATGTAAGCCTACTTGTGACACTAATAGATAAACTCACCTGGGAGGGCACGTGGACAGCTGAATGGGTAAATTGAGGAAGAGGATGGTAAATAGAATTTAATCAAATTAGGATTTAATGCTGCAACTTTGAGACCTTTGTCAGACCCCACTTGGAGTACTGTGCGCAGTTCTGGTCACCTCACTACAGGAAGGATGTGGAAGCTATCGAAAGGGTGCAGAGGAGATTTATAAGGATGATGCCTGGATTGGGATGCAAGCCTTACGAGGATAGGTTGAGGGAGCGAGGTCCCTTCTCCCTGGAGAGACGAAGGTTGACAGGCGACCTGATAGAGGTTTATATAACGTTGAGAGGAATAGGTACGGTGGATTCTCAGAGGCTATTTCCCAGGGCTGAAATGGTCACGATGAGAGGACACAGGTTTAAGGTGCTGGGAAGCAAGTACAGAGATGTCAGGGGTAAGTTTTTTCACTGAGGGTGGTGAGTGCGTGGAATCGGCTGCCATCGGTGGTGGTAGAGGCGAACTCGCTGGGGTCTTTTAGGAGACTTCTGGATGAATATATGGGATTTAATGGAATTAGGAGTTACAGATAGTTCTGTGGCTGGGAGGTATGGATATGATTGGCGCTACTTTTGGGCCAAAGGGCCTGTTTGTGCTGTAGTGTTCTGTGTACTATGTTCAAACCAAATCTTGAAAGAATTTGAGTTAAACACTGCAGCCTTCTCATTTTCAACATCTGAGCAGCGAGAAGATGATAATATATAAATCCGCTCCAGTGGCATCAACTTTCATGGTTAGTGTGGCCTCTTTGATGCGTGCCAGCACCGTAAGTGGAGACAGTCAGAGCTGGGATTTGAAGCCATGTGGAATTTCAAGTCTATTTATCTCTGTCTCTGTCTCATTTTCTTTGCCAGTGAGTAGGCCACTTCTGTTCAAAGTGCCAAACCCTTTACCAAGCTGCTAGCACGTTTGCTCTCCCACAACAGATAAATGTCCTGACACCTCTATCGCTTTGTGTAATACTTGAAATGTTCTGCAGTCAAAAAAAAACACCTAATGTGAAAACAGAAGGTTCTAACCCAGACACTAACATCCACTTTCTTGTTATCTTAATCTTTGTACGGAACTCAGTTTTCTCCTACAATGGTTTTGCAAATCATAGGCCAGAATCATAAAATCCCTACATTGCAGAAGGAGGCTACTCGGCCCATCGAGTCTGCACTGACCACAATCCCACCCAGGCCCCATTCCCGTAACCCCATATGTTAACCCCTGCTAACCTCCTGACATTAGGGTCAATTGAACCTGGGACCCTGGCGCTGTGAGGTAGCAGTGCTAACCACTGTGCCGAGATGTCACCGGGGAGGGACTGGTCCCCCCGGTTAGATCACCAGCTAACACACCGGAATTCTCTGCCCGTTGAAGTGGTGGAGGCTGCCTCGCTAAATATTTTTAAGAAACGGGTTGATGGGTTTTTGATAAGAGAAGGGATTAAGGGTTATGGGGAGAGGGCGGGAAGGTGGAACTGAGCCACGACAGATCAGCCATGATCTTATTGAATGGTGGGGCAGGCTCGAAGGGCCAGATGGCCTACTCCTGCTCCTATTTCTTATGTTCTTACAAATATCCAGTTGATGAATTCACTTCCCAGAGAACTGACAATGACAGTGAGTTTGCAATTGATCATAGAAAATAGGATCAGGAGGAGGCCATTCAAGCCCTCCCAGCCTGCTCCACTGTTCATTATGATCATGTCTGATCATCCAACTCAAGAATCCGTTCCCACTTTCCTCCCATATCCTTTGATCCCTTTAGCCCCAAGAGGCATATTTAACTCCTCCTTCAGAACATGGAATGGTTTAGCCTCAACTACATCCTGCGGTAGTGAATTCCACACATTCACCGCCCTCTGGGTGAAGAAATTTCTCCTCACCTCAGTTCTAAATGCTTTGCCTCTCATCCTAAGATTGTGACTCCGGGGTTCTGGACTCCCCCATCATCGGAAAGGCAATGGCCGAGTGGTATTATCGCTAGGCAATTAATCCAGAAACTCAGCTAGTGTTCTGGGGACCCGGGTTCAAATCCCGCCACAACAGATGGTGGAATTTGAATTCAATAAAAAAAATCTGGAATTAAGAATCTACTGATGAGCATGAAACCATTGTCAAGTGTCAGGAAAAACTCATCTGGTTCACTTCTGTCCTTTATGGAAGGAAATCTGCCGTCTTCACCTGGTCTGGCCGATATGTGACTCCAGAGTCACAGCAATGTGGTTGATTCTCAACTGGCTTTTGAAATGCAAGCCATTCAGTTCAAGGGCAACTAGGGATGGGCAACAAATGCTGGCCCTGCCAGTGACATCCACGCTCCGCAAATGCATCCGCCCATCTACTTGTCTCAGAATTTTATAGGATTCCATTGAGAGCTCCCCCTACCCCTCATTCTTCTAAACTTCAATGAATACAATCCTAACTGTCCCAGTCTCTCCTGAAATCCCAGCTGTGCTATGCCAGTTTCCCATTCTTGGGGATCCTATGTGCCTCTCATGAGAATTCATTAAAAGCTCAGCACACTGGAATCTTGTTTCATCCCCCCCCGTCACTCCGCCATCTACCATTCCCAGCTCCCCTGGCCCCTCAGTTTGATAGCCCATCGGAATGCTCTGTTTCATGGCCAGAGGTGAGGCCCACTTCTTCCTGGATGTTCAGCTCAGTTACTGCCTGACTATCACTGATAGATAGCAGCTGTCTGCCACATGCACTTTGCCAAGACTGGACACGGGAGTGGGATGGTGAGACTGAGCCAGGACTGCAGATGGGGAGGCGGGGACGGGGGGGGGGAGGGTCAAGGAACCGTGAGGAAGAGCGATTGTCTCTCTGGGTGCTGTTTAAATATGATGCTGGGACATTGGAACCTATGCAGTGAGGGTGGGGGGCAGGCCACTTTCAGCTACAGTGTTAATGAGGGAAGCGGTGTAGGTTTGCGCGCATTCAGCAACCACCACCTCCCCCTCCCCTTTACTCCAGCTGAGTCCTTGGATTGGAAGTTCCTCCCCATAGTTTCATTAAGATCCTACCGCTTGGCACATTGTAACAATTGCCGGAATTCTCTGACCTCATCCGCGGCTGGAATTCTCCAATCCTGCCGAGGTGAATGAATTTTCGGCTGAGCGCCAAGTAATCCGTTCTTGCTGGCAGCAGGAGGGAGGCGGGCGAGGCTGGAAAATTTCAGCTAATGTCCTTAAAAGACAGTTAGATCTGTAATGAAAAGTCAATTACTGAGGAGATGTAAATAGAAATGTAGTCATTGGATTTCTCTTATGCAGTTTGTGACAATGAATCACTCTCAAGTGTCACTAGCCAGAGTAAATGTAGAATTCAATACAAAGCAATGCTGGAGGCCAAGTGATCATCAAATCCTGCAGTATGGAAAAGACCATTCAGCCCACTGAGTCTGCGCCGACTGACAGATTATTGTAACCTGGCCCTCTTCCTGTCCTATCCCCACAGCTAATCCCCCTAACGACATATCTTGGAGCACAAAGGGGCAATTTAGCATGGCCAGTCGACCTGATCTGGAGTGTGGGAGGAAACCAGAGCACCCAGAGGAAACCCACGCAGACACGGGGAGGCTGCGCAAACTCCACACAGACAGTGACCCGAGGCCAGAGCTGAACCCGGGTCCCTGGCTCTGTGAGAAAGCCTTGCGAACCACTGTGCTACCACGCACCACATAACATTCGGTCCCCATTTTGAGGTTATAAACTTTGTTTTTTTTTAAAAAATATTTTTATTATTCATTCCTCCCGCTGTATTTTGAATGGAAAGTGCTCGTGTGAACTTCGTGCATTCCGAGGCAGCTGCAGAGGGTTCCATGGAATGACTCAAAGTTAATGAAGGGATTTCTCCCTTGGGTCTTTGACTGATGTTTATTGTGATAGTGTGGCCCCTTTTCAGGGGCAATCCTTCACTGGCCACATGACTGTGCTGGAGCCAAGTGTGCAAATCTGGGCCAATCAAGAGTGAGAGCGAGCAGTCCCAGGGCTGGAGGATTACAGTTCGAGTTGTTAGGAATGAACCTGTAATGTTGGGTACGTAGTTCTTGTTACTAATGAAGTCTTTTAGTTAATCATTTGCTACATTAAGTCACCGCGAACGAGTTAATACATTTATCTTTAAACCAACATCAGGAAAACAAGATTATAAAGTCATTACTGTCTTTGGGACCAAGCTGTGCGAATTAACTATTGTATTTTCTGACATTACAATAATGATTATATTTTGGCACTTTGTAACATCCCGAGGCACTATGTAGATGTATATCTTTCTGTGATGATAAACTCCTATTCGAAGAGCGGCGCAGTGGTTTGCACTGCTGCCTCTCAGTGCCAGGGACTCGATTCCTGGCCTCGGTGGGGGGGGGGGGGGGCACAGATTGTGCAGATTAGTGGGCACTGTGTCACTCAACTTTTCAGAATAACTTCAAATCTTAACAAGGCAATCAGACAGAATGTCAGGACAATTATAACACAAAATCAGTCACAGGGAAATGCGGGTTATTTCATCCCTTGAAATAAAATTTATATTACTTCCATCACAGCAGTCTCTTAAACGTTTCAAGATTTTCACTCCACCAGCCCCACTTCCTAATCTCTCTGTGCACACAGGGCTTCCTGGAAACAGCCTTCCAGTTGCAGTTTCAATGTGTGCCTCTGGAAAGGTTGCTTCACATGGATCTTTTAGGAGCTGTCATCCTACAGGTAACTCAAAAGGCCAACTCTCTTCAAGGGTAAGCATTTCATATTTCACGTAATGTTTTCTTATGATTCAGTGCTGGGAGCAAGCCTCCTGTTTCCAAAGATGTGCAGGTGAGGTGGATTGGCTATGCTAAATTGCCCCTTAGTGTCCAAAGGTGTGCAGGTTAGGTTTAAAGTTCATTTATTAGAGTCACAAGTAAGGCTTATATTAACACTGCAAGGAAGTTACTATGAAACCAGGTTGATTGGGATAGGGCAGAGGGGTGGAGCTGTGTGAGACTGCACAGATTCAGTGGGGATTTTATGGTTCCATGGGTTTTTGTCCAGGACACCTTCATACTGTGAAGGATTGACATTTTTCTATATTTCTCCCCTGTTGGAAATGGAGCAGTTGCGCAGGGGGCCAATTCAAACTGAGGGGGAGGGAAGGGGGGGAGAGGAGAGGGGAAGAGGAGAGGAGAGGGTGGGGGAGGGGAGAGGAGAGGGTGGGGGAGGGGGAGAGGAGAGGGTGGGGGAGGGTAAGGGAGGGTGGGGGAGGGTAAGGGAGGGTGGGGGAGGGTAAGGGAGGGTGGGGGAGGGTAAGGGAGGGTGGGGGAGAGGGAGGGGGAGGGAGGGTAAGGGAGGGTAAGGGAGGAGGGGGAGGGAGGGGGAGGGAGGGAGGGGGAGGGAGGGGGAGGGAGGGAGGGGGAGGGAGGGTAAGGGAGGGTGTGGGAGGGGAGAGGGGGAGAGGGAGGGAGGGGGGAGGGAGGGAGGGGGGAGGGAGGGAGGGGAGAGGGAGGGAGGGGAGAGGGAGGGAGGGGGAGAGGGAGGAGGGAGGGGAGAGGGAGGGAGGAGGGAGGGGAGAGGGAGGGAGGAGGGAGGGGAGAGGGAGGGGGGAGGGAGGGAGGAGGGAGGGAGGGAGGGGGGAGGGAGGGAGGAGGGAGGGGAGGGAGGGAGGGGAGAGGGAGGGAGGAGGGAGGGAGGGGAGGGAGAGGGAGGGGGGGAGGGGAGAGGGAGGGGGGGAGGGGAGAGGGAGGGAGGGAGGGGAGAGGGAGGGAGGGAGGGGAGAGGGAGGGAGGGAGGGGAGGGGGGGAGAGGGGAGGGAGGGGGGGGAGAGGGGAGGGAGGGAGGGGAGAGGGAGGGGGGGAGGGAGGAGGGAGGGGAGAGGGAGGGAGGGGAGAGGGAGGGAGGAGGGAGGGAGGGAGGGGGGAGGGAGGAGGGAGGGGAGAGGGAGGAGGGAGGGAGGGGAGAGGGAGGGAGGGAGGGGGGAGGGAGGGAGGGGAGAGAGGGAGGGAGGGGGGAGGGAGGGAGGGGAGGGAGGGAGGGAGGGGGGAGGGAGGGAGGGGAGAGAGGGAGGGAGAGGGGAGGGAGGGAGGGAGGGGAGAGGGAGGGAGGGAGGGAGGGGGGAGGGGAGAGGGAGGGAGGGAGGGGAGAGGGAGGGAGGGAGGGGAGAGGGAGGGAGGGAGGGGAGAGGGAGGGAGGGAGGAGGGAGGGAGGGAGGGGAGAGGGAGGGAGGGAGGGGAGAGGGAGGGAGGGAGGGGAGAGGGAGGGAGGGAGGGGAGAGGGAGGGAGGGAGGGGAGAGGGAGGGAGGGGAGAGGGAGGGAGGGAGGGAGGAGGGAGGGAGGGGAGAGGGAGGGAGGGGAGAGGGAGGGAGGGGGGAGGGAGGGGAGAGAGGGAGGGAGGGGAGAGGGAGGTGGAGAGGGGGAGGGAGGGGGGAGGGGAGAGGGAGGGAGGGAGGGGAGAGGGAGGGAGGGAGGGGAGAGGGAGGGAGGGAGGGGAGAGGGAGGGAGGGAGGGGAGAGGGAGGGAGGGAGGGGAGAGGGAGGGAGGGAGGGGAGAGGGAGGGAGGGAGGGGAGAGGGAGGGAGGGGAGAGGGAGGGAGGGGAGAGGGAGGAGGGAGGGAGGGGAGAGGGAGGAGGGAGGGAGGGGAGAGGGAGGGAGGGGAGAGGGAGGGAGGGAGGGGGAGAGGGAGGGAGGGAGGGGAGAGGGAGGGAGGGAGGGGAGAGGGAGGGAGGGAGGGGAGAGGGAGGGAGGGAGGGGAGGGGGAGGGAGTGGGGAGGGAGGTGGAGAGGGGGAGGGAGTGGGGAGGGGGAGGGGGAGGGAGAGGGGAGGGAGAGGGGGAGGGAGTGGGAGGGGGAGGGAGGGGAGGGGTGGGGGGGGGAGGGGAGAGGGAGGGAGGGAGGGGAGAGGGAGGGAGGGAGGGAGGGGAGAGGGAGGGAGGGAGGGAGGGGAGAGGGAGGGAGGGGAGAGGGAGGGAGGGAGGGGAGAGGGAGGGAGGGGGGAGGGAGGGGAGAGGGAGGGAGGGAGGGAGGGGAGAGGGAGGGAGGAGGGAGGGAGGGAGGGAGGAGGGAGGGAGGGGAGAGGGAGGGAGGGGAGAGGGAGGGAGGGAGGGGAGAGGGAGGGAGGAAGGGGAGGGGGAGGGAGTGGGGAGGGAGGTGGAGAGGGGGAGGGAGTGGGAGGGAGAGGGGGAGGGGGAGGGAGAGGGGGAGGGGGTGGAGAGGGGGAGGGGGTGGAGAGGGGGAGGGGGTGGAGAGGGGGAGGGAGGGAGGGGAGAGGGAGGGAGGGAGGGGAGAGGGAGGGAGGGGAGAGGGAGGGAGGGGAGAGGGGAGGGAGGGAGGGGAGAGGGAGGGAGGGAGGGGAGAGAGAGGGAGGGAGGGGAGGGAGGGGAGAGGGGGGGAGGGGAGGGAGGGGAGAGGGGGGGAGAGGGAGGGAGGGAGTGGAGAGGGGAGAGGGAGGGAGGGAGGGGAGAGGGAGGGAGGGAGAGGGAGGGAGGGAGGGGGAGGGGGAGGGAGTGGGGAGGGAGGTGGAGAGGGGGAGGGGGTGGAGAGGGGGAGGGGGTGGAGAGGGGGAGGGGGTGGAGAGGGGGAGGGAGTGGGGAGGGAGTGGGGAGGGGGAGGGAGTGGGGAGGGGGAGGGAGGGGAGGGGGGAGAGGGGGAGGGAGGGGAGAGAGAGGGAGGGAGGGAGGGGAGAGGGAGGGGAGAGGGGGGGGAGGGAGGAGGGAGGGGAGAGGGAGGGAGGGAGGGAGGGAGGGGAGAGGGAGGGAGGGGAGGGAGAGGGAGGGAGGGAGGGAGAGGGAGGGAAGAGGGAGGGAGGGGAGAGGGAGGGAGGGAGGGGAGAGGGAGGGAGGAAGGGGAAGGGGGAGGGGGAGGGAGTGGGGAGGGAGGTGGAGAGGGGGAGGGAGTGGGGAGGGGGAGGGAGTGGAGAGGGGGAGGGGGTGGAGAGGGGGAGGGGGTGGAGAGGGGGAGGGGGTGGAGAGGGGGAGGGGGTGGAGAGGGGGAGGGGGTGGAGAGGGGGAGGGGGTGGAGAGGGGGAGGGGGAGGGAGTGGGGGAGGGGGAGGGAGTGGGGAGGGTGAGGGAGGGAGGGGGGGGAGGGAGGAGGAGAGGGAGGGAGGGAGGAGGAGAGGGAGGGAGGGAGGGGAGAGGGAGGGAGGGGAGAGGGAGGGAGGGAGGGGAGAGGGAGGGAGGGAGGGGAGAGGGAGGGAGGGAGGGGAGAGGGAGGGAGGGAGGGGAGAGGGAGGGAGGGAGGGGAGAGGGAGGGAGGGAGGGGAGAGGGAGGGAGGGAGGGGAGAGGGGGGGAGAGGGAGGGAGTGGAGAGGGGAGAGGGAGGGAGGGAGAGGGAGGGAGGGAGGGGGAGGGGGAGGGAGTGGGGAGGGAGGTGGAGAGGGGGAGGGGGTGGAGAGGGGGAGGGGGGTGGAGAGGGGGAGGGGGTGGAGAGGGGGAGGGAGTGGGGAGGGGGAGGGAGTGGGGAGGGGGGAGGGAGGGGAGGGAGGGGGAGAGGGAGGGAGGGGGAGAGGGAGGGAGGGAGGGGAGAGGGAGGGGAGAGGGGGGGGAGAGGGGGGGGAGAGAGGGAGGGGGGGGAGGGAGGAGGGAGGGGAGAGGGAGGGAGGGAGGGGAGAGGGAGGGAGGGAGGGGAGAGGGAGGGAGGGGAGGGAGGGGGAGGGAGGGAGGGAGGGAGAGGGAGGGAAGAGGGAGGGAGGGGAGACGGAGGGAGGGAGGGGAGAGGGAGGGAGGGAGGGGAGAGGGAGGGAGGAAGGGGAAGGGGGAGGGGGAGGGAGTGGGGGAGGGAGGTGGAGAGGGGGAGGGAGTGGGGAGGGGGAGGGAGTGGAGAGGGGGAGGGGGTGGAGAGGGGGAGGGGGTGGAGAGGGGGAGGGGGGTGGAGAGGGGGAGGGGGTGGAGAGGGGGAGGGGGTGGAGAGGGGGAGGGGGAGGGAGGGGGGGAGGGGGAGGGAGTGGGGAGGGTGAGGGAGGGAGGGGGGGGAGGGAGGAGGAGAGGGAGGGAGGGAGGAGGAGAGGGAGGGAGGGAGGGGAGAGGGAGGGAGGGGAGAGGGAGGGAAGAGGGAGGGAGGGGAGAGGGAGGGAGGGAGGGGAGAGGGAGGGAGGGAGGGGAGAGGGAGGGGGGAGGGAGGAAGAGGGAGGGAGGGGAGAGGGAGGGGAGAGGGAGGGAGGGAGGGGAGAGGGAGGGGAGAGGGAGGAGGGAGGGGAGAGGGAGGGAGGGGAGAGGGAGGGAGGAAGGGGGAGGGGGAGGCAGTGGGGAGGGAGGTGGAGAGGGGAGGGAGTGGGGAGGGAGGGAGGGGGGGAGGGGAGGAGGGGAGAGGGGAGGGGAGAGGGAGGGAGGGGGGGAGGGGAGAGAGGGGAGAGGGAGGGAGGGGGGGAGAGGGAGGGAGGGAGGGAGGGGAGAGGGAGGGAGGGAGGGGAGAGGGAGGAGGGAGGGGAGAGGGAGGGGAGAGAGAGGGAGGGAGGGGGAGGGGGAGGGAGTGGGAGGGGGAGGGAGTGGGGAGGGGGGAGAGGGGAGAGAGAGAGGGAGAGGGGGAGGGAGTGGGGAGGGGAGGGAGTGGGGAGGGGAGGGGTGGGGGGGGAGGGGAGAGGAGGGAGGGGAGGGGAGAGGGGGAGGGGAGGGAGGGAGGGGAGCGGGAGGGAGGGAGGGAGGGGAGAGGGAGGGAGGGAGGGGAGAGGGAGGGAGGGAGGGAGGGGAGAGGGAGGGAGGGAGGGGAGAGGGAGGGAGGAAGGGGGAGGGGGAGGGAGTGGGGAGGGAGGTGGAGAGGGGAGGGAGTGGGGGAGGGGGAGGGAGTGGGGAGGGGGAGAGGGGAGGGGGAGGAGAGAGAGGGGAGAGGGGGAGGGAGTGGGGAGGGGAGAGGGGGAGGGAGGGGAGAGGGAGGGAGGGAGGGGAGAGGGAGGGAGGGAGGGGAGAGGGAGGGGAGAGGGAGGGAGGGAGGGGAGAGGGAGGGGAGAGGGAGGGAGGGAGGGGAGAGGGAGGGAGGGAGGGAGAGGGAGGGAGGAAGGGGGAGGGGGAGGGAGTGGGGAGGGAGGTGGAGAGGGGAGGGAGTGGGGAGGGGGAGGGAGTGGGGAGGGGGAGAGGGGAGGGGGAGGGAGAGAGAGGGAGAGGGGGAGGGAGTGGGGAGGGGAGAGGGGGAGGGAGGGAGAGGGAGGGAGGGAGGGGAGAGGGAGGGAGGGAGGGGAGAGGGAGGGGAGAGGGAGGGAGGGAGGGGAGAGGGAGGGGAGAGGGAGGGAGGGAGGGGAGGAGGGAGGGAGGGAGGGGAGAGGGAGGGAGGAAGGGGGAGGGGAGGGAGTGGGGAGGGAGGTGGAGAGGGGGAGGGAGTGGGAGGGGGAGGGAGTGGGGAGGGGGAGGGAGGAGGGGGAGGGGGAGGGAGAGGGGGAGGGGGTGGAGAGGGGAGGGGTGGAGAGGGGGAGGGGTGGAGAGGGGGAGGGGGTGGAGAGGGGGAGGGGGAGTGGGGAGGGGAGGGAGGGGAGGAGGGGTGAGGGAGGGAGGAGGAGGGGAGAGGGAGGAGGAGGGTGAGGGAGGGGAGAGGGGGGGAGGAGGGAGGGGAGAGGGAGGGAGGAGGGGAGAGGGAGGGAGGGAGGAGGGAGAGGGAGGGAGGGAGGGGAGAGGGAGGGAGGGAGGGGAGAGGGGAGGGAGGGAGGAGGGAGAGGGGGGGAGAGGAGGGAGGGAGTGGAGAGGGGAGGGAGGGAGGGAGGGAGGGAGGGAGGGAGGGGGTGGGAGTGGGAGGGAGGGGAGAGGGGGAGGGGGGTGGGAGGGGAGGGGTGGAGAGGGGGGAGTGGGGAGGGGAGGGAGGGGGAGGGGGAGGGAGGGGAGGTGGGGGGAGAGGGGGAGGGAGGGAGAGGGTGGGGGAGAGGGGAGGGAGGGGAGGGAGGGAGAGGGAGGGAGGAGGGAGGGGGGAGGGGTGGGAGAGGGAGGGGATGAGGGAGGGAGGGGAGGGGACGGAGGGAGGGAGTGGGAGAGGGAGGGTGGGGAGGGAGGGAGGGGAGGGAGGGGAAGGGGGAGGGGGAGGGAGTGGGGAGGGAGGTGGAGAGGGGGAGGGAGTGGGGAGGGGGAGGGTGTGGAGACACAGTGAGCACGTG